>JAQISU010000101.1:5267500-5384237 GCA_029339505.1 Unio delphinus | reverse complement strand
CGTTTCATTTTCAATAGCTTCTGTACGTTAAATATGAATACCATCCATGTCGTAATCATTAGCAATTTTCTCGCTTTATGCCAAAAAAATTCGTAAATGGAAACGTTAGATAAAGTGAAATAGCTTATGTAACGTACACGCGCTACATTAAATCTCTTCTCAAAGATACTGTTTTCTTTTTTTTCCTTCCAAAACACTAATCCAATTATTACTGTTATGGAACCATATAGTCTTTGGTAAAACATGTTTTTCAAATTCGCGCTGTGGTAGTGATCTTTTCGCATTTCGCAAAGTCAATAAAGGAAGAATCGACCTCATTTGTATACAATTGTTAAAACAGTAACTTAATGGCGGGGATTATGTCATGATTCTTTTTTTAATACAAAGATCACAGAAGAGTAATTTCAAAGTAATTAATTAAAGTAGAAACATTAGTGAATGTCATTTCATATTTGCACACTCTTTGTTAACACAGAAGGTAGCAAGTATATCTTTAATTAGAATCACGTCTCAGGAAACTACAAATCACTTAAGATTTCTACGTTTATATCCACCCCTGTACCACACACATGCCTATGGAACAAATGATATATATATCAGCCCTCTTTATTTCATGGATTGATTTGTATTTTTCAGAAATTAAGATGCAGTTTCAAGTAAATTATCAAAAATACTGTCGGAATTTAAAAGCAAAAATAGAAAAAGTCTGCAAATGTCATCTCCAGTCCCTCGGAGGCTAACAGATGATGAGCCAACCGAATGGCATGGGCATAGTAACATTGCTATGAAGTATCGGATATTTAACTTAATTGTAACCGGTTTAGGCATGAATTGTTACAAGTTTATGCATACGACTTACACATTCGCTTCGTTGAGACTTATTAACGCTAACCAAGGCAATGAGTCATTCAAACATTCTGTCACTCCGCATTATCGCCGATAAGTGCCTCTGTCATCAGCGAAGTGTGTGTGTTTGTGTGTGTGTGTGTGTGTGTGTGTGTGTGTGTGTGTGTGTGTGTGTGATCTTGATTTTTAGCGTAGCTTTAACAATTTTTCAGTCATATCACTACGATGTCTGCAGTGTGGCAGTTTATAGTGATGTCTAGCACTTGGGCACCATGCCGCAGACATTTAACATGATGTCCACACAGTCATATTATATTGACACCAGGCCGACCAGTCCTAACACTAACATCTTACTGCTGAGTGCCAAGCGATGCAGTTGTTATTACCATTTATGTCTTTGGTATGACCCGGCCAGGGATCGAACCCACGAACTCCCACATTCGCTGCGGACGCTCTAACCACTAGACAACTGGGGCGGTCTCATTAGGCGATGTATTATCTAGTCATAGATATTATGCCGACCAGATGGACACGTATATTTGTTAACAGTGAGTTTAGCACAATAGTTCCAAAGTCTTGCTAGGTCAGTTTGGCCCTCTACAGACAATGCATACTTCCGCGAGAGTGACAGGTATAAGATTTAGTTTTGAATTTGGGGGGATTAAGTTTACACTATAATTGACAATACGTAGGTGTCATTCTGCTAATATTCGAAAAGCTGTAAATATCAAACATTCTTACTCAACACACAGAGAATGAACTGTAAACATCAAACACACTTACTCAACACACAGAGAATGAACTGTAAACATCAAACATACTTACTCAACACACAGAGAATGAACTGTAAACATCAAACATACTTACTCAACACACAGAGAATGAACTGTAAATATCAAACATACTTACTCAACACACAGAGAATGAACTGTAAATATCAAACACACTCAACACACAGAGAATGAACTGTATATATCAAACACACTTACTCAATACACAGAGAATGAACTGTAAATATCAATGACACTTACTCAACACACAGAGAATGAACTGTAAATATCAAATATACTTACTCAACACACAGAGAATGAACTGTAAACATCAAACACACTTACTCAACACACATAGAATGAACTGTAAACATCAAACATACTTACTCAACACACAGAGAATGAACTGTAAACATCAAACATACTTACTCAACACACAGAGAATGAACTGTAAATATCAAACACACTCAATACACAGAGAATGAACTGTAAATATCAAACACACTTACTCAATACACAGAGAATGAACTGTAAATATCAATGACACTTACTCAACACACAGAGAATGAACTGTAAATATCAAACATACTTACTCAACGCACAGAGAATGAACTGTAAACATCAAACATACTTACTCAACACACATAGAATGAACTGTAAACATCAAACATACTTACTCAACACACAGAGAATGAACTGTAAATATCAAACATACTTACTCAACACACAGAGAATGAACTGTAAATATCAAACATACTTACTCAACACACAGAGAATGAACTGTAAACATCAAACACACTTACTCAACACACAGAGAATGAACTGCAAACATCAAACACACTTACTCAACACACAGAGAATGAACTGTAAATATCAAACATACTTACTCAACACACAGAGAATGAACTGTAAACATCAAACGCACTTACTCAACACACATAGAATGAACTGTAAACATCAAACATACTTACTCAACACACAGAGAATGAACTGTAAACATCAAACATACTTACTAAACACACTGATAATGAATTGTAAACATCAAACACACTTACTCAACACACTGAGAATGATTGTCAAACTTGCAGAGAAATGCATGTACTCAACACTTTATCACACGCTAGCAAATAACCAAAAAAGTTATATTAAAATATGGTTTAAAGCCCGAAATGTTTCCAAAACGTGGATTTCGCTCGAACATCTTTCACAGTCTTCTTTATAGGCAAAATGCCGACATACGTGACCCGTATCACAGTGATTAAGAAATCATCAGCATACGTGAACCGTATCACAGTGATTAAGAGATCATCAACATACGTGACCCGTATCACAGTGATTAAGAGATCATCAGCATACGTGACCCGTATCACAGTGATTAAGAGATCATCAGTATACGTGACCCGTATCACAGTGATTAAGAGATCATCAGCATACGTGACCCGTATCACAGTGATTAAGAGATCATTAACATACGTGACCCATATCACAGTGATTAAGAGATCATTAGCATACGCGAACCGTATCACAATGATTAAGAGATCATCAGCATACGCGAACCGTATCACAGTGATTAAGAGATCATCAGCATACGTGACCCGTATCGCATTAAGAGATCATCAACATACGTGACCCGTATCACAGTGATTAAGAGATCATCAATATACGTGATTCGTATCACATTGATTAAGAGATCATCAGCATACGTGACCCGTATCACAGTGATTAAGAGATCATCAGTATACTTATAGGCGTAACGTCCAAAATAAATTTTGTGACAAACAACTGTTTTTTTAAAAGTAAATAATAATTTTTTGAATTGATTCGTCTCCAAAAATGAAAACAGAATATTAATATAATTAATTTTGTGACACGAGTACAGTGAACAAATACCGTGTAACGTACCACAGGAAAACAATATCGCGGTAATAACGAGCACCTCTTTAAACATACATACATACATACATACATACATACATACATACATACATACATACATACATACATACATACATACATACATACATACATACATACATACATACATACATACATACATAACACACACACACACAGGTTCTACTGTCACCCATTTCAGCAAAATTTGTGTGCGTGCTTTTGCTTAAATAAATGTGTGTAACAGTTTACAATTACACTTGTGCGCGTGCTTTTGCTTTAGAAAAAAAATGTGTGTAAGACTTATTGTAATGGTTAAAAAAACTCACCTCAAAATGGTGTTGATCGTTGTTTTTTTTTGGACCATTATTTTATACTTTCTATCTTACAAACACTTACACACATTTATTTAAAGCAAAAGCACGCACACAAATTTTACTGAAATGGGCGACAGTAGAACGGGCGATACTTTAACCTGGAGTGTTTGAGAGATGGGCAGACATAGTTAACATTACTGGTAAATAAGTACAAAACGTAATACACCATTTTGGGGTCTGTTATTTTTGCAGTATGATAAGGACAACGGTAATAAAGACCAACACACATTATATATGAGAAATGGTCATTGTTTTCATTCATTCATTCATCAATTTTATAAAGAAGATAGTGCGATACGTATTGTCGATTGACTACTTAACATTTTGCTGTGGATCGAAAATTTATAGGTGTCCTGTGTTTCGCTGCACACGCTACCAACAAATTTGCAAAATTTTCACAAATCTAAGGATATGGAAAAGAAGCAGTAACAAAACTTGCCTTGTTCTATCGACAGTTCAAACTGAGAGAAATAGTTCGAACATTGTTACAATTGTTCTGAACGCATGTTTCGCTTTCAGAATTTAGAGTTAACCATAGGCAGAGTGCAATGTCACTCGCGTCATTCTTGAAAAAGTCCCGTGGTTGTTGCCTTTTGGAAGAAGAAAAAAAAAGCGGTAGCTTTAATGTTAGAATTGGTTTTATGACACATTGCAGTGTGCAAGAATAGGATAAAGCTAAGATACCTGAATTGAACAAGCTCAAGTCAACTCAAGCATTTGTTTCATACAACGATTTACTGATAATAGAAAAAATCGTTCTATAATTATAGGCTGTAAGTTTTGGAAACAAATTTAAATGACAGACGGAACAGTTTACGTAATTATGGTGACTACAGCTCACAATTTTGGACAGGTATCTTCAAAACAGGAACAGATGCCTTTAGATTTCAATAAAAATTGATAGGACGGAGAGAATGTTATTCCTAATTTTAAAAATATCACGAATATTTTACGTTTGTATGGTATATTTTCCTTACGAAATTTCACACACATCTCAGACATACTTATTCCTTTAGTAAGTAAACCACTGTTGTAAAATATCACAAGTGTGAATTGCAGACATAGCCTACTAAAATCATTCTGTCAAAAACGTTATGTAAAGTTCTCACAAAATAGTACATCCAACATGTCTTGGTGTATTTTGCAATAAGACTGATATTTCCACGATGGTGGGATTGTTTGTGCATACGTTTTATTGTTTGGAAAGTGATTAGTGGACAGGTACAGAAATGCACACCTCATCTTCTCGCTGTGAGAATAACAACTGAAGCCGATTTGAAGCGAAGGCGGTTGAAAATATCGGTTTGCCAATGAAGTCACTTACAATGAGTGACGCATTGCTTGGTTCTAAATTCAAAGTAGGTAGTGTAGTGGTCAGGCGCAGAAAAAACACGTCTTGTCTTGTCACTGTACTGAGAACGAGTGAGGGCATTTCGAAGCTAAGAGGGTAGAAAAAAGTGTAGCCAATAAATTGCATCTAACGACTGACGCATTGTTTTGCCTAGGCTTATGCATTCATTCAGTTGCAGCGCAGACAGACTGGAGTGTGAACTTACAATCCCTTTGTTTTGTATTGTACCATTTATTCATGACACATTAACCACTCAACTGTGCAATTATTGTTCGAGTTTTAAAACTGACCAAACGAATATTTTCTCACTTTGACATTTTTACATAAACACATTTGTCTACGTAGAGAGAAATAATATAGTACGGAGTGGTAACTTTTGTCAAACTAGAGAATTTGGGGTTTGTACAAAGTAAATAAACTAAAGTACAGTGAACCTCAAGGATGATAACCCAATCTGTCTTTCCATACATGCATGTATTTACATCAGAAGAAATGTTTTATAAAACACAAAGATATAAGGCAAGCATGATTAGAATGAACACAGAGTGCACACTTTTGTAACAAAGGTATGTTTTCCGTCACGTCTGCGCAACTTTAAGTTTCAATCCTCTTGCAAGACAAACTTGGTACGTTTTGTAGAGCTTGAAATAATAAAAATATGAACAAACTTAAATTTGCTATATATATATATATATATATATATATATATATATATATATATATATATATATATATATATATATTCTTTTGCAGCAACAGACTAAACAACATATATACTGTTACAATAATAAACAATCTTACATCTTCTATAAAAGAAAGAAATACATCAAAAATAGAATTAAAGACAAACGATGACTAACCCCAAAAAACAAAACAACCGATTTTAACAAAGACAATGACGTGTAGAAATGTCCTTCACTTTGAGAAGGCATTAGATGTAATCTGACATGCACCAACACCTTGAAAAAAATTATAAAGATAGAGAATTTTTAAATCAAAATTTAATAAAGGGTGGAACGGGGAAGATACACATACTTTTTGTTGTTGATACTTCTGAAACAATGATGTAATATTCCTAATGTTCTTAGCCATCTCTGTATGCTGGGACGGGTTTATGGGATATCCACAAATATAGAAGTGTAGATTCTGGTCACGTTGCAAGTGTGTGCGTGTTTTGGAATTCTGATAGTATTTTTTTCTTGACACTTATGAAGTGAAGTGCCTGTGCAAGTGTCATAAGCTATAGTCACATAACTTTTGTACGGCTTGCACACATTTCCACTTTAGAAAATGTGAAGTATCGCAAGTTATTATCACAAACATAACTGGAACATAGGGACTTGACAGTTGTTGTTTATACAAATCCGCTCAACTTCACAACTTAATTTGCTTTGACTCATGCTTTGGTCTTATGAAAGATCACCGTTGTAGGTGCAGCAACAGTAGTAAAAGCAGGAGGAGACATCGTCGTCAAAAAAGTGGTAGTTCTTTTAAAAATGGGTTTATTATTTTTTTTAAATATCAAATGAAATGAAGAAAGACGTGTGTTAAATCAGGGTTGATAGATATCGCGGTCAACAGCAAAGTAGAAGTGACAAAGAGAATGAGACATCGTAGTCAAAGTAGCGTTGTTTTCTAGATGGAGTACGTACGTGTTCTAACAGCACAGTACAGTCTCTGGAGCGCTTGATGACACCAAATGTCTGGTTTTATTTCTTTTCTTGCAATCTTTTTCTTTTCGTGGTAGGATTTGAATCGAATGGTCGTCAAGATGCACGAGGTGTTTAAGACGCAATATTGTCGTTTGCACAAGTCATCCAGGCTTCCAAACTGTTGGATTTTCACTTGCCCTTGTGAAACATACCAAGTCATTGTCACAACTAGAGGTACATATTGGTGTATATAAAGAGAAATCGAACTTGGTTAAATTATTTCTAAATCAGCAATTGAGATGAAACGATCGCACGATTTCAGTGAGAGAGAAGAAGAAGGTAAGAGTCAGCGACGTGACGTATTGCCTCACACATGTAAAGAAGTGTTCGTTCAAATCGAAGACATGAACGAACCTGAACCTTCCACGTCTGCGGCCAGACCGAGAGAGCATATTCCAAACCAAAGTCTACCAGTATCACCCGAAAAGTATTACCACATTCGAGAGACGGAAAAACGCTCCTCTAGAAAATTTAGAACTACGGCCTACAGGTAAACGGTGAAAATTAAAGATCTCAAGTCTGACGTACCTTTGGAGAAAACAGAAAGGTTCATCACCGATTTGTGGGATTCTTTATTAACCTCACTTAAACTACGATTCTAATGCAAAGAAGACGATCGCTTGACACTTTCCATTCATCACGACGGTTTGATGTCCCCTGTTTGGATCGAGTTTAGCAGCCCATCAGAATCGACACCTTCCAAAGTCATCGACAAGATTCAACATGTGCAACAATCCAACGACAAGTTTCACATCCTCGACGGAAAAGCAACACTGTTCATGACCCATGTGTCTCTTCCCCAGGGAACAGGACGCAAAAAAGTGTTATTGGTTGACAACCTTCGCAACACCAAACTAAGCCTCGTCCGAATTAACAATCCTCAAGACTAGATGTGTTTAACCCGTGCCATCGTCGTGGGACGAACGTATGCCAACAAGAACGAGACGGCAGAATGGAAAAAAACCTGGAAAACTATTCAACAATCGCACCGAGCCAAACAACGAAGTCAAGCAGAACTCCTGTTACAGCAAGCGGGGATATCCGAAAGCACCCATTGCGGCATTCCAGAAATGCAAAAATTGCAAGACGTCTTGGCTCCACATTACACCTTGAAAGTGCACCCTCAAGAAGTGCGTGGACCTCTTTTGTATCTAGGCAACCATTTCAAACACGGAAAATACATTCACGTCTATCATCACGATGAGCATTTTGATACCATTATCAGCATCACTGGATTCCTGGTAACAGTTACTGCTGTGAAAAATGTGACTATGTTTATAACAATCGAGAACAACACAAGCATTGTGGATCGAAATGTGAGGGATGTTTGGCCTCTCAACTCTGTCTGTACAAGGACAAGAAAGAGTGCATTGCCCTGTTTGTCAGCGCAATTTTGTCAGTCCTACCTGTTATCAACAACATTTGAAGATGCAAGGTTCACAGGAGAAAAGTGCTTGTCAACTTCTGAGATTGTGCCCTACTTGTGGACAAGGCATACGTACCAATAGTGCCAAGTTTCACGTTTGTCGAGGGAAGAAACGATGTCACAGTTGTCACCAAATCGTGGACTTGGAACACGAATACTTCATTCAAAAATACCATCCCCAAAAAGAAGATGACCAGAAGAAAGGTAATTTTATCTTTTTTTATATTTCGAATGCATGCAAGAGACCGGTATTCACATTCCTAATTTCTGCGTGGCTCACCCAGCGTGCGAGAAGTGCATCCAAGAGCCTATCTTTAATCATTGCCCTCACTGTAGCAAGATTCCTGGAGGACGTGAAAAAAATATTTCGAGGGTCAAACATCTTGATCGATTTTGCCCAATGGATCTTAAACCCCATCAACGAGACGTGGAGTCAAGAAGACACCGAACGTTACGGAGATTGTCATCGCCATGTCACGGTAATGGCTCACAATTTCTCGGGATACGATGGGCAATTTCTGCTCAGATACTATACAGAACTAAATACCGAACGTCCTAAAGTGACTTTGAACGGAGCCAAAATTATTTTTATGCAAGTAGGACAAGTACAGTTTAAAGATTCAACGAGTTACTTGACCATGCCTTTGAGTCGCATGCCTAAAACGTTTGGAATGCCGGAAATGGCCAAAGGTTATTTCCGCACATTTTCAATACCGAAGCCAATCAACGTGCCGTTCTACCCCATTTGCCTGAGGCTCATTACTACGACTCCGACAATATGCGTACCGAACAACGAGAAGCTTTTTACGATTGGTACCAGACTCACGCCTCGGACCCCTTCGACTTTCAGGAAGAAATGTTAAAGTATTGTCGTTCTGACGTGGTTATTTTACGACGTTGTTGTGGAAAATTTCGAGAATTCTTCACCGAGCAGGGAGGAATCAATCCTTTGAAAGAAGCTTGCACCATCGCCAAAGCGTGTTCCTTAGTGTACAGAAATCGATTCATGCCCGAAAACACCCTGGCTGTCATCAGTCCTTAAACGACGAACTTTGTCAAACGTCAATACTCGGTCAAAGCCCTACGCTGGCTACATTACTTGTGTGACAAGGAAAACAAATGGATCCAACACGCCCGCAACGAAGGAGGCGAAAAGACCATCGGAACGTATTCGGTGGATGGCTGGGAAAACCCTCC
Organism: Unio delphinus; assembly: GCA_029339505.1. Classification (NCBI taxonomy): domain Eukaryota; kingdom Metazoa; phylum Mollusca; class Bivalvia; order Unionida; family Unionidae; genus Unio; species Unio delphinus. Next base: position 5,374,665 of record JAQISU010000101.1, on the reverse strand, counting down.
GATCGCGTACGAGTTTAACGGATGCTTATTTCACGGATGTCCCGTGTACTAGCCTCAACGTGACACCAATAATCAGTTTTTACAACAAACTATGGAAGATTTGTACGAAACAACATGTCAGCGTCGTTTGAAGTTAGAACAGTAAGGATACCAGTTGGTGGAATGTGGGAACACGAGTACGATCACCGTTTGAAAACCGATCCCGAGTTCGAACGCATCGCAGAAAGGTACAAGCTGGTGGACCCACTGAACACCCCGGGATAATTTGTACGGAGGACGAACGAATGCCACCTGTTTGCTGTACCAAGCGGAAGAGGAGAAGGGAGAAGAAATCAAATACTTGGACGTGTGTTCGCTGTATCCTTACGTGTGCAAATATTGTCACTTTAACCGTAGGGCACCCACAATTGATCACGGAACACATAGACTTGAACTACATACGCCAGTACGAAGGATTGATCAAGTGCAAAGTCTTGCCTCCCACGGACTTGTACCATCCCGTTTTACCTCACCATTGCCAAGGGAAACTGATGTTTCCTTTGTGTCGTACTTGTGCCAAAACGTGCAACTGAGACCAACCTTGTCAGCAAATCCAGGGTGAACGCGCATTTACAGGAACGTGGGTTAGAGTGGAATTGTTTAAAGCTCTGGACCTGGGATACCAACTGTTCGAAGTGTACGAAATTTACCACTTTCCCAAGACACAACAATACCACAATGGTGACGAGACACAGATAGGTATTTTTGAAGACTACGTGAATACTTTTTTGAAACTAAAACAAGACGCTAGCGGCTATCCTTCTTGGTGTCACACTCCCGAAGACCAAATGAAATACTGGGAGCAGGAAGGCATCACTTTAGACCACGTGGAGAAAAACGAAGGAAGGCGATCGTTTGCCAAAGTCATGTTAAATTGCATGTGGAGTAAAATGGCACAACGACCGTCTTTACCCGAGACCGAGTATTTGTCAGAACCTTCCCGCTACTTACAGATGATTCACGACAAAACCAAATACATAAAACAGGTGGACGTCATTCGTGAAGACTTGATCTTAGTCAATTACGAAGAAGAACTAGACTTTGTAAAAGCCTACAGATTTGGAAATGTCATCATTGCGGCTTACGTGACAGCTTATGCTCGCAAAATTGTACGAAGTGTTAGACCTGTTAGGAGATCGTGTGTTGTATTTTGACACGGACAGATGCATCTACATCGATCGCCTCGGTCAACGTCACCCTGACATTGAAGGAGACCGTTTAGGAGCCTGGACAGATGAACATCCCGACGACAAGATTCTAAGTTTTGCAAGTGGCGGTCCTAAAAATTATGGTTACGAATACCGAGAGCCGCAAGGAGAAATGCACACTGAATGTAAAGTGAAAGGATTGACTCTCAATTATCGCACCAATCGAGTGGTGAACTTTGACGTGCTAAAAGAAGCCTTGCAGTCGGGACAGGATGAGAGCTTTAAAGTGACCACCCACTAACCGCACAAGATTGTCCGTTTACCCACACACCAAATTGTCAGCCGACCTTTGGAAAAAGTCTATCAAATTGTGTACCAGAAGAGAGTGAGGCTTCCCAATCACTTCACTTTACCTTACGGTCACGTCGATATTGGGCAGCATTTAAAAGGGAACACCGTCCAAGACCTATAGTTCATTGTGACTAACATTGCCAAGTGAGAAAGATGAATCCTTTCACACACCAAGTATCGAGCGTAAGAGTCAAGTCCAACAATACACTCAAGTGCGATGCTGTGCCGAACGATCACACCACCGAATCAACACCACATCTTAGTTGTTTATTCACTAACGCCATGGAAAATTATGTGCAACCAGTGCGACTTTTTGACTAAAAGACTTTAGCTTATAGACACGCTGATATCACCCAGTATAAAAAGGGACGACTTCCAAGAACGACACCTCATTGCGAGGACAAACGCCGAGAAAGAAGGATCACTCTACGCACTTGAAAAAAGCGAAAGAACAAAAATCATTGACCTCTTTAACCACCATACCATCACAACAAAGCTCGTCCAAGAAGGAAAAAAATCCAGCAGAAATATAGGAGTATTTTAGTATCCAAATGACAGCGACTTCAAGAAAATGTAATACGACAACTTACACCACACGGTGAAATTTAAAGACTTTGGGTCTTACGTTCCAGTTAAGGAATACGGGGTTTTCATTACGGACTTATTTGAGTCACTATTAGAGGAACTGAAACGTCAGTTTCAAGTCAAAGATTGAGGTCGTTTGAACCTATATATGTATCACGACAGTCTGAAATCTTCTGCATGTGTCTGTTTGAGTACACCTGCAGAATTAACTTCTTCCAAACTAGTGAGGTCTATTCTAGACCTGCAAACAATGAGAGAAAAATTTGACATCCCCGATGGAAAAGTGACCATTCATATGGCGTACGTTGTATTTCCATGGGAAGAAGAGAATAACCGCCATTGATCTGATTATAGATAAGTTTACCTTGCACAATGAACATAACAGCAGATTTACGCAATGAGAAACATCTACGCTGGGAGACAAGTGGTAGCTGACCAGATTTTAAACAATATGTGTGACAGATATAAAGAGCCACATGAATTTTCTCCTATTTGACTGTTTGTTACTTGTTTTGGTTTAGCTTTTTTTTCTTAAAAATGGATATTAATTGTTGTTGCTTATAGAAAAAAATGGGAAATGAATGTTTATTGTTCGCTAGATGCTGCTGTCAGTACGAGAGAGAGAGAGAGAGAGAGAGAGAGAGAGAGAGAGAGAGAGAGAGAGAGAGAGAGAGAGAGAGAGAGAGAGAGACAGACAGACGCTGGCCTTGTATATGATACGATTTATCAGACAAAAATTCCAATTTCACGTAAATTATGCATCTTCATTAACTCTGAATACTATTGCTTATTGCTTACTAGGAAATGAGTGAAACACAAGTGACTCCAAACTTGATCTATATTACTTCTGGAGCCATTATTCATTGCTCCAGATGGAATTTATTTCCGTTTCATAGGTATTATCCATGGCTCCAGAATGAATTTATATCCCTTCCTGATGTATATTATTCATTGCTACAACATACGTCTATATTCCTTCTTCAGGTGTTATAGAATACCCCACATTAAACACATATATGCCTATAATACTGTTTCTGAGGAATTATCCGAGTCCGATTGCCTCTAATACACTCCCTGAGGAACTATCCAAGTCCGATGGATCATAATACCCTCATTGAGGAATTATACGAGTCCGATTGCCTACAATATCTCTCTGAGAAATTATCCGAATCGGATTACCTATAATACCCTCCCTGAGGAATTATCCAAGTCCGATGGATCATAATACCCTCCCTTAAGAATTATCCGAATCCGATGGATCCTGCTACCCTCCCTGAGGAATTATCCGAGTCCGATGGATCATAATACCCTATTAAGTCTTCAGGCATTTTCTTAATTACCAACCATTATAACAATTTTGAGAAAATCACAGTGATAAACGTGTAATATTTCTGGCTCATCCGTTTATCTTCATTTTCACAGATATATTGCGCCATTTCTTCTATATATATATATATATATATATATATATATATATATATATATATATATATATATATATATATATATATATATATATATATATACATACATACATATTTTGTTGTGTATGGTTGACTACTCTTTAGTCTTCCATTTTAGCTTCGTTCACTGCTTAAGGAGAATCACTCGATGCATGCGCGCTTCCAGAGCAGTAAGGTAGGGTGTTACTCCACTCTGTTCAGGTAATATTCATAGCGACATGTATAAAATGTTCGATAAAACGCGGAAATCGTTTTTATTTCTTCTTCAAACGTGTTATTCCCATAAAATAAAATTATGACTAATATTCAAGTTTTTTTTTTAAAAAAAAGTATATAATATTGCATACTAAATGAATAACTAACAAATATTTGGTCTTCGTTTATTTTGGTCCCCAGACACGTCTGCGTGTACCGTTGTTAAACATGTAATGTACGACTACTTTTGTTTACATAAAATATATCATACGGAGATTCCGATAGCTGCGAAATCAGATTTACGATATTTTAGATATCTGATTAAATGTTTAATTCCATACTGAAGTCCGCGGAAGAGCTGTCATTGCTGCTATTGGAGAGGGTAGGGGTTATTGACAAAGTGACAAATTAGGTTTCAATTTATATGACAAGACAATGCAGACGGGGGAAAAAACCCAAATAGAACTGTCACTTCAAAAGACCAAAAGACATGCTTTGTACATTCTAATGTTGATTGTGTACCAAATATCACAGATCCCATGCGAATAAAAAACACAATATGTGTAAACAAAGTTAACAAAGTGTGTAAACAACGTTAACGATTTGTGTAAACAATGGTAACATTTTGTGCAAACAATTATAACGTATGACTTTTAAAAAAATACAAATAAAGACGTTAATTCCACAAACGTGGAAGTGTAAGAGTACATGTGCCGTCAAGAATACGTCACAACAACGTAACCTAACAGTTTCATTACGTTCTTATAGGATGCTGCATTTGTATGGGATAATTCGTTCTCTTCTTTAAAAGTTTCGTTTCTGACTCAGTGAACTCGTCTATATCGTTAACTTTGAAATCGATGAAACAGCTGCTTTAGTTCATTCATAGATACAATTTAATCCACCTGAACCTAAAACGTTTACTACAGGAAAATATTAGGCACAGGTGTCTTGAAGTATGAAGATGTTCTGTATCGCAAAATACTGCATAATTATGATGTTGTAAAGTTAACGGAGACAAAAATGAGTATATAATAATGAACATTATTTGACGTCACAAATATGTAAGCATGAATTGAGTTTTTGATGACCATTTCTTTTAAAATCACTTACGTAAAGATGAGTCGATTTACATTTACGTTTTAGCTTTATGTTTCCGCTTTATATCAAAGACGGTGTAAAATTATCATTGTGTGTAGTTTCACTTAAAGTACATCATAAACAGTTTATTAAAATTTTACTGAAAGCTATTTGCGTGGGAGAATTTGCTTTAACTGTACTTACAAATACCATAATCAGTTGATTAAAAGACGATTGCTTATAAAATCTTAGAGAACTGATCACTTCATAAACTGATATTTTTTAAAATTACTTTTGGATTGAAGCAAAATCATTCAGAAATAGATAGGTGGGTGTGCATTTTCTTGAACTAATATTAACTGAATATCTTATCCATTAGCAAGGTCACTGTCACTAATTGGCAATCAAATAATAGCTGCACGATTCTTAGAGAACTCATTAACTTTGTACAGTTTGAGGAACACGTATTCCGTATGTCAATTATGTAGGAAAGGGTATGATGGCGGGCGATCTTTACCCGTCATTACGACATTGTTTTTGAGATGTCGTTTTTCTGCTGTCGATTTTATAGCAGGTTGTAAACATAGACATCATTATACAAGTATAGTATACCTTTCATTGACGTTATCACTATGCTACAAGACAAGTCGTTTGAGTAGCATTTTCTTGCTTTTATTATATAATAACAGACAGAAGCCTGAACTACGTCATTTTACGGCCAATATCTGCTGCGTAAGTTTACGGTCAGTCTCGCCTGTTTACACTCGCAAGCTGTTAGGTACTTCAGACATAGACATGTGAATGGCCAAGTTCTTTGCAGAATGTAAAATGTAAAATGTAAAATGCAGAGTTGAGATTATATGGCTTATTTACACGTTGTAGTTTGGAAATCATACGTGATCTAAGCACACAGTTTTTAAAATGTCTGTTTCCATGACAAAGCAGCGTTAACTAGTCCTAGTACGTTAAGTGAAGTAGTTATCAAGAAAGGGAAATTGAATTTGACAGGGTAGAAAATCTCAGCTTCTAAATATGCCATGACTGAATTACAAAACAAATACAAAGTAAAAACATGTAATCAGCTCTTTTTCTTTTTATAAATTACCTTTTCAGTTTCGTACTTAAAAATGACCAAGCCGAAATAACAGTTTTTTTTTTTGTCGGCGCAGATCTAAAGTAAATCCAAGCTGTAGACCCAACAATCCAAATTACACCCATTATTCATATACCATACTAAAGGAAATTAAAGCGCTTTTAACAGTGCCAATATATATATATATATATATATATATATATATATATATATATATATATATATATATATATATATATATATATATATATATATATATATATATATATATATATATATAATAAAGATATATAATAAAGATATATAAAGATAGATATATAATGTCGTTTGTTCCTAAATAGCCAATATAATCAGTGAGAAAACATAGATGCTTTGTATCTAAACCCTATGCAATGTACGAAGCTATTGAGCGCAAACTCTAGAGTTTAAAACGCTACGATATTCATAGGTAAGAAGTGATGTCATATAGAGTAAGAACTGATGTCATATAATGCCAACACCACGTATTGATATGTTGCGTAGCAAGATTAATTTTGCTATAAAAGTCCATTTTATGTATTGGTAGACTCATTTATTCTTTCGAAGTATACAACGGTACAACAAAACATTGGCACAGACCAGTGACAAAATTGTTATTATAGTGAAGAAATATGAACAAGTGTTACGACTCTATGGTCATAAACTATTAACAGAAAAGAGCCAAAGCCAACAAATTTTAATAAAAAAGTCAACAAACAATTTATTACCCTCGAATGCAAAGTGGAAGTTTTAAAAGAACTTACAAGTAGTAATAGGGGATACTCTAGCGACAATGGAAAATCCAGTCAAAAAGGGCTTGGGAACATCTAGCGACAAGGGGAATTTAACATGGGGGGACTATCTAGCGACAAGGGGAATTTAACATGGGAACTATTTGGGACTATCTAGTGACAAGGGGAATTGAACATGGTGGGACTATCTAGCGACAAGGGAAATTGAACATGGTGGGACTATCTAGCGACAAGGGAAATTGAACATGGTGGGACTATCTAGCGTCAAGGGGAATTGAACATGAGAATTATTGGGGTCTATCTAGCGTCAAGGGACATGGAACAGGGTGGGTCTATATAGGGACATGGGAAAAAAAAGGGTGGCAATGAAAGCTACTATCTTTTCGAGACTTATGAGTGGCCCTGAAAAGAGCCTTTGGATATTTCTTCTTCTTTTATTTTCTGCCATTGTTCCACCACCTTTTGATTTCACCAATGATTCCCGTTTTCTTCTTCTTTTCTTCTTCGGGAATCCAGTCAGGATGTCCCATAGCTCTAAACTTTTCCTGAACTCTCATCCATCTTAGATTGAGTAGATCAAAGTCTTCTTTTGTCTTTTTGTTCTTTTTTTCCTTTCTCTCCTTAGACCAGTTTTCTTTAATCTGGATCACCTGTTCTTCCATCACCATTCTCATTATTGCTTCTGCTTTCTTTAGCCTGTCTAGACCCCACTTCACATATTCCCACTCTATCAGATGTAATGTTTCTTCTAGAAAACACCTGACTTTGATGACATGATCAAGTGCTTGCTTCAAGTCCCATATTCTTATATATTTTCTTTTAATACGTCTTCTTAATTTCTGGTCTTCCTCCTCTATCATACCTTCTAATAAATCTCTTGCTAATTTCAGTTGGCTTACAAAGCCATGGTTACTCTGAAATTCTTCCTCAAGTCTTTCCACTTGATATTCTGCATCAAGGATCCCAAACCAGCTGTCTCGGAGTTGGATAAACAATTCAAAATTCATCTTGATGTGTTCAAAATTGAATGGCTCCAAGGACCGACTATCCAAAATCACACCCTATACTAACCACACACACGGGGAAGCAGCCAAAACAATCCCTACTATATACTATCCAAAATCACACCCTATACTAACCACACACACGGGGAAGCAGCCAAAACAATCCCTACTATATACTATCCAAAATCACACCCTATACTAACCACACACACGGGGAAACAGCCAAAACAAACCCTACTATATACTATCCAAAATCACACCCTATACTAACCACACACACGGGGAAGCAGCCAAAACACACCCTACTATATACTATCCAAAATCACACCCTATACTAACCACACACACGGGGAAGCAGCCAAAACAAACCCTACTATATACTATCCAAAATCACACCCTATACTAACCACACACACGGGGAAGCAGCCAAAAACAAACCCTACTATATACTATCCAAAATCACACCCTATACTAACCACACACACGGGGAAGCAGCCAAAAACAAACCCTACTATATACTATCCAAAATCACACCCTATACTAACCACACACGGGGAAGCAGCCAAAACAAACCCTACTATATACTATCCAAAATCACACCATATACCATCTAAATAGAGTCAGTGTTTATAATCACACTACTCCTCTCTCACACCCATTGGCAATTGACATAGTATTTCTTTTCTTGTTATTTGGGTAGCCCTGAGAAGGGCTGTTTTTAAAACTTCAAATTGCACCTGGTTAATGCTGGCATCTCCCAGGTCTAGCCCCACACACACATCTCCTACTCCAATCATTCTCCCAATTCACTCTTGTAATTGGGAGTGCAGAGGGAGAATGAGTGGCTTCACTATCCCAATCTTCTGTTTGAGGGATAGTGAAAGTCTCTTCATTTCTGCCTCTATTCCGCAACCGTGGATGCGGCTGAAGTTGTTGCGGTCGAGGCTGTGATTGTTGCGGTGGGGGTTGCGCCTGTAGTAGACGAACTGGTTCTGGTGGTGAAGGTGTCCTCACCATGGGCTTGACTTCACTAGTCTGTCTCATCATGCGGTGAGGCAAGATGGGGCTTTTCTTCTTCTCCTCTTCTTTCTTTTTTCTTTCCTCCTCTTCTTTTTCAATTTTGGTCTGCTCTGCTATGGCCTCCATAGCCAGTTCGTCCAAAAGACGCCTAGCATTCTCCAGGTGCATTTGAAGCTCTCTCAATTTTTGAAGTCTACTCATCTTTGGTGTTGATGCGTCAACGATAGGTAGCCAGACTGACGAGTGCTTCTTTATATATAGTTCAAGCGCGGACGTGATGGAAAACACCCCTTTACGTTCCAAAAACTTACAGTATCCTTATCATTACCAAAACACGCGGACGTGATGGAAAACACCCCTAGATCCAAGAAACTTACATTATCCCTATCATCATCAAAACAAGCTGACTTTTAAAATAAAACACTCACTCACTTTTATACTTGACTCCTATTAATTATACATTGAACAAGTTATTTTGAAAAAATACGTTGTGCTTATAGACGCACTTCAAAACAAAAGTTAAAAGAGACAGTGATTATAGACTCACTTCTATTTTTTTCTAACTTCCTCACACCATAAGCAAATTGAATAATTAATTCTTTTCGAGAATATTGGGTAGCCCTGAAAAGGGCTGTTTTTTTGTGTTTGTGTGTACGAGGAAGGATGACAATCTTTTATCGTCTAAGATTGCGTCCTCGTTTGGCTACACGATAGGGTCTGCTTCTTCGGAAAGAGAAAGAGAACTCTTTCGTGTCCACACGACAGTCGACAAAACTTCTGTCTGGTTCCTGCTGCTGTTGCTGATGCTGCTGATGCTGTTCTCTCTGCTCTCTCTGCTGCTTTTGAAGTCGATACTTCTCAGTCCATTCTTCTTTCTCTTTTTGAATTTCCTCTCTGAAGAGTTCTTCTATGAGGTCTTCCGTTACTTGTAACATTCTTACATTCTCAATCTCTTCAGGCTTTGGCATCAGATTGTGTCTGATACGATGCAGAGTGACATAAGCTTCGTTCAGCTTAGCTAGTCTTGAGCACATCTTCGTAGGAGGATGAGTCAAACAACGGATGGCCAGACTGGAGACTACCCCTGCTTTATATGGTTCAAGCGCGGACGTGATGGAAAACACCCCTCTGCGGTTTAGGGTTTTGAAACGTTTAGATAGTTTGATGTGAGGGATAGAAAGAAAAGTCAAAGAGCATTTATATGAATACAAATGTAAAACAAACGACAGACGCATTGGTTTTCAAAACACAACATTTTTATTCAAATAACAAACATTATTTCAAAGAACAAACATTATTTCAAAGAACAAACATTATTTCAAAGAACAAACATTTTTTTCTTCCATAACACTAATACATTATCTTTGACATGGTTGACAACGTTGTGAATTAAATTGAGATTTCCACTGTTGGAAATCATTGGGCGATTGATGTACACTACGTTTCCTAGCTAAAGACAACAGATAACCATAATGGTCACAAAACCATCGATCTACTTTGTCATCGTTTCGAGACGAATGACGATCAAAATAAGTCACTAAATGTTCTAAAGAATATCCAAGACTGCGATGATGCAGATAATAGATACAATATTGTCCACACACCATAGAATCTGTGCTTTGTAATTTCACATTATTGAATCGTGTCGTCTGAGCATTTCTTCTCATAAAGTCAATGATATCATCTTCGAAAGGAGGCAATCCATACGAATCAAAATACTCCGCACAACCCTCTTGAGGAAAGTAGACAGCTACCCAGTGAGTTCCTGGAAGATGACTGTCATCTGTGTTGATGACATAAGCTTGATTCTCTTGAGGTTTGCGATGAGGTAGTTCATCTTTAGCACACACGACAGGATTCCAAGAAGCAGTGTACGAACTACGGTTCAAAAGATAATAAAGTTCCCAGGTATCCATTTTTTGTTGTGTAGCCTTGTGTTTTTCTCTCCTTTCTTCACAGGTGATGATAAGTCATCAATTCAATCCAGACTTTTTGTTTGAAACGGTCTGACAAGTAACTGATGGTTTGCTTCGTCTCTTTACTTTTGGCCAAGAGAGCTTCGATGCGATCGATTTCTCGAGCAAACAATGGAGGAGAGGAATGATCACGTAAGCCTTTATACCACTGAAGTAACACGTCTTCTTCGGAGATGAGACTCCAAGCTTCGTTCAGATAATTGTCCAATTTTTCTTCTTGACTCATCATCATACATTTATCGTGTTGAATTTGACTGGGATGATCGATTTGACATCCATAACAATCTTTTTTAATCAGGTCCCTCATTGTATCTTCCAAGTGTTGTGCAAAACAATCCACTAACTGTTGTTCCTGTTCTGACCATCTGGATTGCATGATCACTACTTCTTCTTTTTGGTCTTTGGGTTCTGCTTTTTCTGTAACCTCCCATTCCATGGATTCTCCACTATTCAAAGAAGGACAAGGGTCTTCCATAATGTCTAATAGTCTAGAATGACTTCTCTCAAACTGTTAATTTCTATGGTATTATCGAATTCAGCATACAGAATGATATTCACCGTTTCGGGAAGAGGTGCTGCAAACTGAAGTTCCACACGCAGTTGCCCAGATTTTATAGGGTGGAAATGTCCCTCGTCGCTGCCTTGGTCTGGAGTGAAATCAAAAGCCCACAACGTGTAACCTCTTGCATAGTCGTCGTAGGAAATACCGTGACTGGTGTTGGTTCCTAACTGTCCTGTGGCTTCGTACAGCGACAAGTACGACCTCAAGTAATTTTTCTGTTCGCCAAAGTCGGGTTCGAAGGGTCTGGTACACAAAGTTTTGCCATCGCGACTGACTTCAATTTTGGATACTCTGCAGTGCTTAAACTGGAAAGGATTTTCATCGTGGGCACCATTGAGGGCTGCATTGCTGACGATACCAATGAATAAACGTTTGGGTAACTGTCCTTGGAACAGATGATCTTCGATCTTAGATCGGAGTCCAGCGGCAATGGTGAAAGTTTTGACTTCCACGCGTCGTATCGGATACTTGGCTGTCGTTCTGCTCAAAGTGTGACTGATATCATTTCCCACTTTAGGTAACACTTCCACGCGACGTACGTATAACCTGGCTTCTTGGATAATGGTTTTGTATTCGTTGGCATGAGCCATCAAATGGAAAGCAGTACTACTTCGATTCAGTCTCAAGCGAATATCTACTCCGTTCAACAAATACTTCTCTTGAAACCACATGTCCAAATGCAAACGATCGAACAGTTCTAAACTACGTCCTTGCAAAATTTTCTTTCGACGCTCGTTAAAACCTTCATTGTGAGGATCGGCAGGAGCGCTGCCATCAGCAGCTGCTGCTACGGGCAAGGCTGTGTCGTTAAACTTATCTGCAGTGTCAGGTTTCCATACCACGCAAGCATCTAGATGAGTGTTCTTGGCTTCTTTTCCGTACGTCAAGAGATTTTCGAGGTACGCTCGGTAAGGGTAAGTATCCATGCTACTGCTGATCAGTTTGTTATTCATGTACAAATCCACATCGCTGAACAAGGAATGCATGAAATTGTTGACAGGAGCTACTCTATCATTGGCTCCTGGATTGGTGTTGTCTGTTTTGCTTACTTTCAGTTTCAAATACAAGTAACTGTTGTTGAGATCGATGTAATCTTCGGGTTGTCCTTTGATTTCAAACTCGATGGGAGCTGAATCCGTCAAAGAGGAGACGGGATGAAATTCGACCCATTGAGCTTCTTGCATGGTCATCATCGTGGGTGGCATGGCAAAGAGATCTAGTTCCGACTTGGAACAGGCACAAGATTCTTGGTGCATCATTTTTCCTTTAGGTTTTTTTTCTTCACTTTTAATAATCAAAAATGTCTAAGTCTCGAGCGGTTCTTTTTTTCTTTGTCTTTCGAACTTTTGAGGTACGGAGACTTTTGAAAGGGTGTCTTCGTCGACGCTTTCTACCTTGTCCTTGCTGTGTCGTCAGGGAAGTAGGAATGTCAGACGTGGTACCGTTCAGAGCATTTATAGGACTTTCTCGTCGACCCAAAAGCTCTTTACCCGTTTGAAGCAAGGTATTTTTGCCTGCTCTCAAAAAAGCTTCTTTTGGGTTTTGTTTGTCAATGAGAACATTGTAAAGAAAATCTTTGCCGTGAGTCAATGCGGCATCTTTTAAGGTGTGCAATCCTCGTGTCACCATTGGTTTTAAAACAGGGACTACGGAACGAAAGGCTGATTTAAACATATCTCCTAAGCCATGTCCTCGTTGTCGAGTGACTCCTTGGTACACAGGATACATCACTTTTTCAGTTGTTGGAGAATCGTTTTTGAAAATGGAGTTTCACTGTGACTTTCCCTTTGGTAAATGGAATATTTTGACCTAGTTCTCCTTTTATAGTAATGTTGACACTGTCGAAATACGACTTACTGACGGGTAAATAATGAGGATGTACAAATTCACGGTGAACGTGATAGGTATTTCCACCTTCTTCTTCAGCGGTAGTGGTATCTACTTTGAAAGGAATGACACGCAGTAACGGTACAGAGGTGTGTCCTACCACGTTGTACTCCACCACATCGGAGTACACAAACATCAAATTGAGTCCTTGGTTCATTTCTACAGGGGATCGAAAATATTTGGTAAAATCCAAGTTACTGGCTATGCCTGGTATTTCTTTTTTGTTCGGGAGAATCTTGAGGTCTCCACCTAAGATATCAAACAATTCAGGACAAAAGGTAATGGCTATTATTTTCTTCTCTGAAAATTTGATCATGAAGCGGCGAGCCGCTTTAATGTACTCAAAGGTAACACTTTCTCTGATTTTGTCCAGGGGTTTACCAAACACAACATTGAACCTGGTAGCAAGTGTAGTCACTAAATGTTGACCACTAAAATAGTAGCCTGCAGGAATGGTCAACACATGAGTGGACAGTTGTTTAGTTGCAGGTCCATCTGATTTCTTGTTGTCAATGCCAGTGATGCCTCGTTCATCTAAGGCTTGTTGCAATTGCTTGTCGTACACTTCAACTGTGAAAAAGTTTTGATTTTCGACGATGTTTTTGATTTGTGTCGGGTGTATTATTTCCACTAAAGCTGCTTCCCAGTGATCATCTTGATCCAAATGCATGGCTTGAGGTAATTTAGACGTGTAACAACACAATGTGTTGTTAGGAAACACCTCCATGGAACTGTCACTGGGTAACGTTAAGTAAAATTGGTTAATAGTGTTGTTCATATTTCCAATGTTCTTCTGTCCGAGGAGTCACTCGAGGTTAAAGGAGTATCTAAAAGAGGATTGTGATTGGAAGGGTGACTGTCAGGAGAAGGACTAACGTTGGCCGCCAGACTCCCAATATTGTTACTGTTGTTCCCGTTGTAAGAGTATTTCAGGGAAGGATTGGGAAGAAGATACCCGATGCAACTGCTGAGTAAAATGGTCCACAATTGTTTGTCTCCTTGTTGCAAACTCAAATTAGCAATGGCTGCACCAATGACACAATATACCACAAAGATTTGACAGAAAAAAACGATTTGCGTTTTAGGGACACGTTCTCCACACCACACCCACAAGGGTTGCTTTTGTAAATCTTGCAGAGATGACGTGGGTGAAGGAGTAGTCACTGTGGTTGCTGAAGCTGTATTGAAGGGCATGATGGTTACTTCTTTTTATAGTCGATGACTTGCGAAGCGTCAATCCAAGAATCAAAACTAGGAGGATATCCTTTCCAACGTACTTTGACTTCTTTGACACGACGTTTTCCTACTTTACGGGTTCTTCGTTCGAGAATGCTTTCAATGTCGTACACGTCGTCTTCTTTTTTGGTAACACGTTGTAACTCAGGCAAGTAAAATGTTCCTTTTAATACTTCTCCGTTCATGTCTTCCAATTTATAGACGGTAGGATGACGATCGCGCACTCGTCCAGTAACACGAAACAATTCGGTGGTCCAGTTGGGTAAGTAACCTTTGTCGAAAGTGCGTTTGGTTTTGCCAATGCGTACCCAATCTCCCGTGGTTAACACTTCTCTACCTTTCTTGGGGACAGCCCTCGTCCGGGACGTACCAAACAGACGCTCAAAAACAGTGACTTCGTTGTCAGGTGTCACCTCTTGTGGGGCACGTCCAATGCTTCTATGGTAAGATTGATTGTAGGCTTGGACTAAGTGTGGTAAGACGTCGATGTACTTGAGAGTGTGTTGATGTGTAAAATATTTCCACATGCGTTCTTTCAAGGTACGTTGAAAACGTTCCACGATACTGGCTTTGGTTTCAGGATTTTCGGTGGTGAAAAAATGAATGTCACGTTTTTTTAATTCTCGTTGGAAAGCTTGGTTCAGAAATTCGGTGCCTTTGTCGGTTTGCCATCGAAGAGGGTGACGACCGCTTTGTTTCAACACCAGTTGCAAAGCTCGTACTAACTCTCCGCTCGATTTGGATGTCAATGGTACGACCCAGGCAAATTTAGAAAAGACGTCGATGACACAAAACAAATATTTGTAGCCACGGTTGTAGGTGGCTAAATGAGAGACATCAGCTAAATCGGCTTGCCATTGATGATCGATGCCTTCCACTTGAGTGCGACTTCTGTGAAATTTTCGTCGAATGGGTTTGTGTAAAGTGTACGTCGCTTGTTCTTGTAACCATCGTTGTACTGCTGGTAAACGGAGCTTTTTCAGGCGAGTTTTGGCAGCACGATACAATTTCTGAATGCCTCCGTAACCTGCAGGGTGAGCTGGATCGTAGTAAATGCTGGCTAAGACCTTCTCCATGGTTTTCGTTAATAAGGGACCCACTCTTCCAGGATATTGCTTTGGGTGGGACGAAATGCGGGTTGTTTGGAAACGGTTTTACGTGTCCGATGTGCCACAGGAGTTGACGTCGAGGGTAATGGTGGTGGCGGAGGTAATGGGATAGCTTCTTTGGCCTTCTTTTCTTTTCTCACTTCTGGTTTCCTTTCTTTCTTTTTCACATCTGTCGAAGAAGGAGTAGCCATCATCTTTTTAACCCAAGTTTTGAGTTCTTCTCGTGGGGGAGTGGGGGAAGGGGTTAACAAGGAAGTGGCAATCTTACTCGGAATGGGAGTAGCAGTAGGTGTTTGAAAGAGATCATGGGGTTCTTCTTCCTTGGGTAATGGTGGGGTAACGTCTGTTTTAACTGCTGTAGAGGGTGAGGGTGAGGGTGCCGGGTTATTCATTAGAGCCTTAAAATCGGACAAAGTGGGTTGAGCTGTTTGTTCCACAGCTTTCTGATGAAAGAGTTGTAGCCGTTTCAAGAGTTGACCGTACTTTTGTGATTTTTCGGTTTCGGATAAATCGTGGCGATGGATCAAGGATTGCAATTCGTGTTGTAATTGCGACATCTCAGCCAAATTGGGATTGGGCGGTGAATGGGGGGATCGTTG
Source organism: Unio delphinus (assembly GCA_029339505.1). Lineage (NCBI taxonomy): Eukaryota > Metazoa > Mollusca > Bivalvia > Unionida > Unionidae > Unio > Unio delphinus. Next base: position 5,358,548 of record JAQISU010000101.1, on the reverse strand, counting down.
TTCTTGCCAATGATGGTATTCCATCCATCGTTTGTAAGGAACCAAAGTTAGTTTTCGTCCTTCCATGGGCTTTCAAAGGTTATGTCTGAGATTGTGGTGCTCCATAGTGTCCTTTTATCTTCTACCCATCCCTTGGTTAAACCCTTGGGATATCCCTTGGGTCACCCCTTGTAGCAAACCTGGTATTATGCCTGTCAACAAAGGAGCAAGAAAGGGTAAAAATCCTCCGCGTTGCACCAACATCTTTTTCTTTTGACGGACGGATATTTTCTTTTGAACCATTTGACGAAGAACGTGTCGATGTTTGGATAAGCATTTTTTCTTGTGTGGAGACAAAGGTATCGTGCCTTTCAAAACATTCAAACAACATTCACACACGGTATCGATGACATCTTTGGAGGCTGTTTTAATGATTTGTTTTCGCATGGACGGAGAGGCTTTGGACAGGACGGACAACACGTCTCCGTGTTTGGCTAAACGAGGAGGTAGTCCTTTCCTTTTCTTTCCTTTGTGGGGTGAATAAGAATGTTTTTTGCGAGGTGACATCTTTGCTTGTTCGTTTCAGAAATACACTGATGTCAAAGACTTGGTACACACCCTCTTTTATCTTCTTTTTCCAATTGGCTTCTCCAAAAGGTAACGGCATGCTTCGCTAAATCCTCAAAAGCAGGGCTAAAGATACCAGTTCGGTTATTAGCTGCTTTGTCTAGTTTCTGCATACCTTTAATAAAACCGGTAAATATGCCTCCTCTTTGGTGACTTCTCTTTTTCTTTTGACGTTTGGGTATTTTCTTTTGTGTCCTTTGACGAAGAACGTGTCGATGTTTGGCTAAACGTCCTTTCCTTTTCTTTCCTTTGTGGAGTGTAGAAAAATGTTTTCTGCGAGGTGACATCTTTGCTTGTTCGTTTCACAATACCACTAGTGTCAATGACTTGGTATACACTCTCTTTTATTTACTTTTTTTTTGGGAACTAGCGCTTTGTCAAAAAGGTAACAATGTGTTTCCCAAAATTGTCAAAGGATCCTCCTTTTTGGTGTCTTTTCTTTTTCTTTAAAGGTCTACGTCTTTGGAGGGAAGGACGTTGATGTTTGGTTTTAAAGCTTTTGGTGAGATGACGAGATTGTCTTGTTCCTTTTCCTTTTTGGAAGGTAGAACGTCGAGGGTGATGGTGTGCACGTTTTTGAGGAGGCATCCTTGAGTGTTCATCAGTGGTACAGAAAAAATACTGATTGACATCGTGGTTTTCAAGTCATATTTTTATACTGGAATGCGTCGCCACTGATTATCTTTGCGTCGTATCAACTTCATGGCAGGTAACACACGTCGTGAAGGAGTTCGCAATGGACTCAATCGGGACAGTTCTTGTTTGGACAAATCTAGTAAACTCTTTAACATACCAGATCTTTCTTGGACTTTGACTTTGGGGGCAGGTACTTTATGAGCAGCTGCTACTGACGCTAAGGTGGACGAGGGTGTCTCCGGTGGAGGAGACGTTTTGGGAGACGCAGATTTCCAATGTTTCATCAAATTAGGAAAAACGGGTGTCAAATTGGGTTTGGCTGGCATCACCCGCAACGGAGAAGTGGCAGCCCCTGAGGCTACTGGCAACGTAGTCCCTGCCAAACGTCCTTGTAGATCTTTTCTTACAGGTCGTGGTTGACGAAGGTAAGGTTGTGTCCTGGCCGAAGTGCCTCTTTTGCGGGTGACCGCTTTTTTCTGTGGACTTTTCTTTTTCTGTGCTTTGGTCTTGGTACCCTTGTTCTTTTTCTTAGGGGTTTGTTTGGCTTTTTTTGTTTTCTTCTTGGGGTAAACTTTGGGAGTATTGGGATCCCATTTTAAAAGGGAACGAATGATGACACCTCCTAGAGAACCACTACCTCCAGGTTTCAATATGATTTGCTTTTTGGTGTGAGTGTCAAGGCGAGGATTGGCCAGTTGCGTCAAGGCTACTTTGTTTCTGTCAAAAAAGCGTTTGGTTTGATGTGGAAGGTGAATGATGCCTTGCAGTATTTGACGTGCTGTCACCGTAAACCATCGTAAGACTTCTTTGAGACTGGCTTCTAAGACGTGAGCACGTCTTTGTGGATTTTTTTCGCGACTGATGCCGTACAAGGCACGAATCAATTTGATCGGAAGATGAGACTGAAGGGACGTCATGTTGACGATGTATGAGACCAGGTCAAAGTAACCCAAGGTTTTTATAGATTTTTTTTAGTGCTTCATAGTGTTATGTCGACGAGGAGGACGTGTACACGACAGGTCCTCCGTCTTGACACCAGTCGTGAAACAAATCTGTACGAAATCGCAAATAATCAGGGGTAGTGGGTTTTAAATCCACGAGTAAATAGGCGTGTGGCGTTTGAGTGGCATCATCGTACGCATGAGTTAGCCAAGGTGTTCCTAACTGTTTGGCTAAAACTTGCACTTGTGATTTATCTCGAGGACTTTTAAACAAGACCACGTAATGAGCATTGAGACTAATGGTACGATGGGCTTTACTTTGTTGAAATAAATTTTGTGTAATGTAAATGACACTGGCATTACGATGATGCCCTTTACGTGTAAACCATAGTTTAATTTCTTCTTCGTCTTCTCCTAACATGTCGTCAAAAATAACCCAATGAGTTTGACTAGGGTCAGACACGATCCCCTCGTCTTCTTTAGGAATGCCTGCTACAAACACAATGGAATCACCTTGACTTTCTTGCAAGAGGCTGTATGCCGATTGCCACTCTTTGTAACACCACACGATGCGTTGAGGTGGACGATCGATCAAATGATGTTTATGTTCGATCAAACGTTTGACAAATTCGGTTTTGCCTGAACCGCTCGGTCCAGCAATTAACATGTTAAAAGGATGACGAAGATACAAGGCTTTCCAACTAGCCTGATCTAAGTGTTCGTCAATGACTTTGAATGTGGAGGAGGAAGGAGTAGTAGAAAGAGTAGAGTGAGCCATAGTCGTGTAGTGGTATGTCAGTATTGACACAAAAACAGACAAGACAAGAGGTTTTTATACTTTTTTCAAGACAAGTTTATTTCAATGCATGTTTAAATTCGAACAACACGAAAGACAAAAATACATAAAAGCCAAATGGATAAATACAGGGATAAAATACATAGGGAAACGATCAAAGTGGCATATAAACAAGTCACTGTACAACATGTTTTGGGTAACGAAGGTGTCCTAGAGGTAGTGTGCAATGTTCTTATAGTCTCCTCTACAGGGGTATAGTCACATACGTGTCTTCTCTAAAGGGTCTTTGTGGGGGAATGTCCATGACAGTTCTGTCTTGAACAGATTGATTGTCCTGGGTGACAGATTTTTTTTCTTCTTCTTCTTCTGGTACTGTCACTAACACAGGTTTAAAAGTGACTTTTTTCACTCGACGATGCATTTTAGGAACACAACGCTTGGGCATAATGGGATACTTCGTTTGTCCAAGCCTCAAAATCCCAACTTTTCCAGTCACGTACATCTGTCCAATGAGGGTGTAAATCACAAGCTACACACACATCTTCGTACACTGCTTCCGTACGTAAAAGTTGACGAATCTTTTTTTCTTGGAAAGGTCGAGACGTATCCAGATGAAAACGTAAGGCTTTGAACAGAATAAGTCTCTCGTGGACATTTAAAGGAGTCACCATACTGTCTTATTTTTTTGATAGGTAGTGTTCGTAAAGTGTCCACAAGGAATCGGCAGGTAAACGAAATCCCAGAAAGCAAGTCACTAAAACACACACGACACGTCGACCCCAATTCATAGGGTATAGTTCTTGCAATAAGTGTTCGTAATCTTTCACCGTGTGAATCTTCTCATTGATATCCTTCCACGGAATCTATTGGATCACCAATGATAAAGGTTGTGGCATGGTTGTTCTCTTTTATACTTCTTTAGGTCAAAGATTACAAGTGTAGGTTCAACCCAGAATTAAACACAGAATTAAATTTGCTCAAAAAGCGAAAGTGATTAATATAACGTGTAATTTCGTCCCACTGCCATTCAGGGTAACGGTTAAGAAGGATCAAAGCATCTTCAGAGGTAAACGTAGTAAATTGGTAACAGAGCAAAAAAATACCCTTAATCCAGAGAAATCTAACACGTCGGTTAATTTTTGTCACTTTCCTCTTGTGAATTTCACGACACAAAAGTTCTACAGTCACCCATTGAGATTTTTCTTTAGCAAGGCCTTGCCAAACGTCCTTGTAGATCTTCTCTTGCAATTCGTAGGGTAATCCTTGAATATTATGTTTTATATTATATACTGGTCTAGGTGTGTTCAACGCCATGGAGCAGTAGTGTCACTTCCAATCATTAGGTCCCACTAAAGGTAGGTATTGACAATTCGGAGACCATCGAGCATGTTCCAGGTAAGCGGAATCTTTCTGTTCCCACTCGTAAATGGATACACCACAACTGAAACACTTGACTTTATCCCCTTCACCCAAGTAGAAAAATCCAGCTCTGGCTAATTCTTCAGGAGTTGGTCCAGGCAGATATTTTGGCCATTTATCTTTGAAGGTTTGAAATCGACTTTTAAAGTGGCAGTATTCAGGCAAACTCGTCGGGAACGAATATTCGACTCTCCTCACTTCTGTTCGATGCAGGTACGGTGAAATTCCTAGGAGTCCACGATAACGTGTCGCACCGCTTTCGCATCCCTCAGGTTTGACACGCACAGCATCACTTTCCAGGTTAGATATAGGGGTAGTAGTCATAGCAACGTTCCTACGATATCCTGCTGAATCGCTAACGTCACAGAGCCTGGCATCACTACAATCGCAAGGTTTAGCATCGCACTCCACTTGAGAATTCCCAAATTTGAATGATGTCTGTTTAAATGGATTCATCTTCTTTTCGCTTAGCTGTGTTAGTCACAATGAACTATTGGTCTTGGACAATGTCCCTTTTTATATGCTGCCCGATTTCGATGTGACCGTACGGTAGAGTGAAGTGATTGGGAAGTCGTACTCTCTTTTGGTACACGATTTGGTAGACTTTTTCCAAAGGTCGGCTAACGATTTGGTGTGTGGGTAAACGGACAATCTTGTGCGGTTCGTGGGTAGTCACTTGAAACGTTTCATCCTGTCCCGACTGTAAGGCTTCTTGAAGCACGTCAAAGTTCACCACTTGACTGGTGCGATAATTAAGAGTCAATCCTTTCACTTTACATTTGGTGTGCATTTTTCCTTGGGGGTCTCGGTATTCGTAGCCGTAATTTTTAGGACCGCCACTTGCAAAACTTAGAATCTTGTCGTCGGGATGTTCATCGGTCCAGGCTCCTAAACGGTCTCCTTCGATGACAGGGTTACAATCGTTCGGTCGGTGAATGTAGATGCAACTGTCTGTGTCAAAATACAACACGCGATCTCCTAACAGTTCTAACACTTCGTACAATTTTAAGCGAGCGTGGGCTGTCACGTAAGCCGCAATGATGACATTTCCAAATTTGTCGGCTTCTACAAAGTCTAGTTCTTCTTCGTAATTGACTAAGATCAAGTCCTCACGAATGACGTCCACGTGTTTGATGACTTTGGTTAGGTCGTGAATCATCTGGAAGTAGCGAGACGGTTCGGACAAATACTCCGTCTTGGGTAAAGACGGACGTTGTGCCATTTTACCCCACAAACAATTGAGCATCACTTTGGCAAACGAACGCCTTCCTTCGTTTTTCTCGATGTGGTCTAAAGTGATACCTTCCTGCTCCCGATATTTTTCTTTGAATATCTTTTGGTCTTCGGGAGTGTGACACCAGGAAGGATAGCCACTAGCTTCTTGTTTTAGTTTTAAAAAGGTATCCACGTAGTCTGCAAAAATACCTTTCTGTCTCTCGTCGCCCTTGCAGTATTGTTGTGTTTTGGGAAAGTGGTAAATTTCGTACACTTCTAACAGTTGATATCCCAGGTCCAGAGCTTTAAACAATTCCACGCTCACCCACGTTCCTGTCAAGGCACGTTCTTCCTGAGTGTGATGACAAGGTTGGTCTTGGTTGCACGTTTCGGCACATGTGCGACACAAAGGAAACATCAGTTTTCCTTGGCAATGGTGAGGTTAAACGGGATGGTACAAGTCTGTGGGTGGTAAGACTTTACACTTGATCAATCCTTCGTACTGTCGAATGTGGTCCAAATCAATGTGTTCTGTCATCAATTCTGGATGCCCTACGGGAAAGTGACAATATTTGCACACGTACGGATACAACGAACACACGTCCAAGTATTTGATTTCTTCTTCTCCCTTCTCCTCGTCCGCTTGGTACAGTAAACAGGTAGCATTCGTTCGTCCTCCGTACAAACTATCCCGTGGGTTTAGGGGGTCCACCCACTTGTAACTTTCTACGATGCGTTTAAACTCGGGATCAGTTTTCAAACGCTGATCGTACTCGTGTTCCCACATTTCCACTACCTGGTATCCTTGCTGTTCTAACTTCAAACGTCGCTGACACGTGGTCTGGTACAAGTCTTCCATGGTTCGTTGTAAAAACTGATTTTTGGTGTCTCGTTGAGGGTAGCATAGGGGACATCCGTGAAATAAACATCCATTAAACTCGTACACGATCTGAGGGTTTTCTAAGTCCCAACCATCTACCGAATACGTTCCGATGGTCTTTTCGCCTCCTCCGTTGCGAGCGTGTTGGATCCATTTGTCTTCCTTGTCGCACAAGTAATGAAGCCAGCGTAGGGCTTTGACTGAGTATTGACGTTTGACAAAATTTGTCGTTTGAGGACTGATGACCGCTAGAGTATTTTCAGGCATAAAGCGTTTTCGGTACACTAAAGAACACGCTTTGGCGATGGTACAAGCTTCTTTCAAAGGATCGATCCCTCCGTATTCCATGAACAATTCTCGAAATTTTCCACAGCAACGTCGTAAAATGTCCACGTCAGATCGACAGTACTTTAACATTTCTTCTTGAAAGTCAAAGGGGTCCGAGGCGTGAGTCTGGTACCAAGCATAGAAAGCTTCTCGTTGTTCGGTGCGCATGTTGTCGGGGTCGTAGTCGTCAGCCTCAGGCAAATGGGGTAGAACGGTATGTTGATTGGCTTTGGTATTAAAAAAGTGTGGAAAAAAACCTTTAGCCATTTCTGGCATACCAAACGTTTTAGGCATGCGACTTAATGGCATGGCCAAGTAACACATCGAATCTTTAAACTGTACTTGTCCTACTTGCATAGAAATGATTTTGACTCCGTTCAAAGTCACTTGAGGCCGTTCGGTACTTTGTTCCGCATAGTATCTAAGCAGAAATTGCCCATCGTATCCCGAGAAATTGTGAGCCATGACCGTGGCATGGCAATGACACTCTCCGTAACGTTCGATGTCTTCTGGACTCCACGTTTCGTCGATGGGGTTTAGGATCCATTGGGCACAATCGGCTAGCGTGTTTGACCCTCGAAAGATTTTTTCACGTCCTCCAGGAATCTTGCTGCAGTAAGGGCAATGACTAAAGATAGGTTCTTGGATGCACTGCTCACACGCACGGTGAGCTACGCAGAAATTAGGAATGTGAATACCAGTTTCTTGCATGCATTCGAAATCAAAAAAGATAAAATTCCCTTTCTTCTGGGTATCTTTTGGTTGGGGTTGATATTTTTGAATGAAGCATTCGTGCTCCAAGTCCACAATTTGGCGACAAATGTGACATCGTTTCTTCCCTCGACAAACGTGTAACTTGACACTATTGGTACGTATGCCTTGTCCACAAGTGGGGCACAATCTCAAAAGCTGACAAGCACTTTTCTGCTGTGAACCTTGCATCTTCAAATGTTGTTGGTAACAGGTAAGACTGACAAAAGTGCGCTGACACACAGAGCAATGCACTCTTTCTTGTCCTTGGTCCAGACAAGGTTTAGAGGCCAAACATCCCTCACATTTTGATCCACAATGTTTGTGTTGTTCTCGATTGTTATAACCATAGTCACATTTTTCACAGTAGTAACCGTATCCCAGGAATCCAGTGATACTGGTAATGGTATCAAAATGACCATCGTGATGATAGACGTGAATGTATTTTCCGTCTTTGAAATCGTGGCCTCGAAACAAAAGAGGTCCACGCACTTCTTGAGGGTGTACTTTCAAAGTGTAATGTGGAGCCAAGACGTCTTGCAACTTTTGCATTTCTGGAATGCCACAAGGAGTGTCTTTGGATATCCCCGCTTGCTGTAACAGAAGTTCTGCTTCACTTCGTTGTTTGGCTCGGTCCGATCGTTGAATAGTTTTCCATGCTCTTTTCCATTCTGCCGTGTCGTTCTTGTTGGCATACGTTCGTCCCACGATGACAGCACGGGCTAAACACATCTGGTCTTGAGGATTGTTAATTCGGACGAGACTTAGTTTGGTGTTGCGAAGGTTGTCGACCAATAATACTTTTTTGCGTCCTGTCCCCTGGGGAAGAGACACGTGGGTCATGAACAGTGTGGCTTTTCCGTCGTCAATGTGAAACTTGTCGTTGGATTGTTGCACATGTTGAATTTTGTCGATGACTTTGGAAGGTGTTAATTCTGATGGGTTAGTAAACTCGATCCAAACGGGAGACTTTAAATTATCGTGATGAATAGAAAGTCTCAAGCGATCGTCTTCTTTGGCTTGACATTGCTGTTTCAGTGCAGTTAACAAAGAGTCCCACACCTCAGTAATGAACCCTTCTGTATTCTCCAAAGGTACATTGGCTTTAAAATCTTTAAACTTTACGGCATACGTGTAAGCCGTTGTTCTAAATTTTCGAGAGGAACGCTTTTCTGTCTCTCGAATGTGATAGTAATTTTCAGGGTTTACTAAGGGTGGTGCACTTTGCTTGGACGTGGATTGTCTGGGTGTGGATTCGGGCTCACTCATGTCATCTTCAAAATCACTGGCATGAATTTGAGCCAAGACTTCAGCTACTGTGCTAGGCGATACATTACGTTTCTGTCTCTTACTATCTTTTCCTTTCTCCACAGCATGATGTGGCCTTTTCATCTTGTCTGCAAAAAGTCAAATGACTACCTTTTAAAGACCATAACCCCTATATATTCATGTCCGATCCGTGCATATAAAAAGGGTTAGTGTCTAACCGTTCAGTATTCATTTTACTCTCACATTGTCCAGAACGATGGAAGAACCTACACAAGTGGAACTTCTCATCAGAGCTTTACGTGGGGTCATACGAAAGTTTTCGTCAGACCAGCCGACGGCCTACTCTTCCTCCTATCGAGATAAAAGTCAAGATACTTGCTATATCTGTAAGAAGAAAGGACATTGGGCTACAGAATGTTCAGATCGTAACAAAAATAAAAAAGGCTACAATAGAGACAAAAGTCAAGATACCTGTTATTATTGTAAAGAGAAAGGACATTGGTCTCCAAACTGCCCTAAGAAACAACAGGAACAGGAGGAGGAGGAGGAGGAGGAGGAGGAAAGAAATTCTGAACAGGAGGAGGAAGAGGTACCCTCCCCCAAGGAAGAACCCCGACACGTTCACAAAGACAAGAAAAGAAGACGAAACGAAAGTGAAGAGGAAGAAGTAAAAGAAAAACGTGTGACAGTAAAGAAAATGAAAAAACAGAAAGAGTGAAACAGAAGAAAACTTATGAACTTTTTAAAAATGGTATTGTGTTATGTTATGTTGTGATATTGAATTGTAACGTTTGTACTAGAATAAACTAGAGAGAAAAAACGTAAGTGTCTCTTGGTTTTGATTTGATAGTATAATTACCTACACTTACACATTCATTCACTCACACGTGTATTATGGGTTTTTTAAAAAAATATAATAAAAAGGACTTTTGAGTTTTCATTGAAATAGGCAATTGACATAGTATTTCTTTTCGAAATAATTGGAGTGGTCCTGAAAAGGACCGTTGGTGTTTTGTGTGTTTAAAACAAAACAAACTCAGAAACGGGACGAAATCCTCTTGAGCTGTCTTAAGCCTTTGCCACGGCCAAGGCCTACTTCGGGACTGGTGGTTCCTGTCAATGATTTGGTAGAAATCACTAACGGTGGTAAGGTAGACGTAGTCACAGAGAGATTGGGTTGTTTCGCTCGAGAAGGTCTTTTTCTCTTCGGTCGTGATAAAGAAGTCTGATACATTTGTTTCAGACTCCTTAACTCAGCTAAAATATCTAAAAGTACCGTCGTGACCGTTTGATTTTCACTATTTTCTTTCTGTCCTTGGTCTTCATTCTTCTCCGTTGCTGCTACTGCTGCTACTGTTTCTTCCTGGTGTTTTCTTCTTGCTTCTTCTTCTTCTTCCTGCTGTTGCATAAGAAAAGCTTGTTCTTCTACTTTCTGTTGTTGTAAAAATCGCTCCAATGCTTCTTTTTGTCTCTGCTTAAAATCATCGACGTGTCCATAAGAAGATACAGAAGGCAACGAAGGTTCCGGAATAAATTCTTGCGATGTTAAAAAATCCACAATGTCCCAGTTAAAATCCACTTCTTCTGGATGTAGATTTGTCATGACTTTAGTAGTCACTGTTGGTCCATGACTTGCTGTCTCTACTCCTGTCTCACTCCAATTCATTGTCTTCTTAGTGTCCGCCATGATTGACAACCCTCTTGAATCGATGGACTGCACACAGACGCTAGTACCTCTATATAGAAAAGGTGACGTCACAGACTACTCTCTTCCGATTGGATGACTGTGACTGACTTTTGTAACGCACGTTTGGATTGGTGGATACACTCAATCCGTTTCAATCCGCTCTTCCCCTATAAATAGCCGCAGTACACGGCATTCGCTTCACCTGTTCTCATCAGAAGATGTGGACTAATGTTGAATCGTCAACCCTTGTGTCAAGTATGCTGTTTAGGACTGACATACCCATGTATGTCAGATCATCATGGAGTGTCATTCATATGACGGAGACAGCCTATTGGAAGAGAAGAGTCTATGTGGAAAGACAAGGTTGTTTGAAGAGAGTTCTCTTCTATGGACCTACAGTAAGGAGAAGTTTAAGGAAGAGAAGAAGATCTGTGAGATGTCCTCTATGTTAACAAAATACTGTTAACATTACACCTAACGGTCCTTTTCAGGGCCACTCATAAGTCTCGAAAAGATAGTAGCTTTCATTGCCACCCTTTTTTTTCCCATGTCCCTATATAGACCCACCCTGTTCCATGTCCCTTGACGCTAGATAGACCCCAATAATTCTCATGTTCAATTCCCCTTGACGCTAGATAGTCCCACCATGTTCAATTTCCCTTGTCGCTAGATAGTCCCACCATGTTCAATTTCCCTTGTCGCTAGATAGTCCCACCATGTTCAATTCCCCTTGTCACTAGATAGTCCCAAATAGTTCCCATGTTAAATTCCCCTTGTCGCTAGATAGTCCCCCCATGTTAAATTCCCCTTGTCGCTAGATGTTCCCAAGCCCTTTTTGACTGGATTTTCCATTGTCGCTAGAGTATCCCCTATTACTACTCTTACAATACCGTGAATTAAATCCGAAAAGTCCTAAGCGTTTTATCACATTTCACAATGTATAAAGTTTATACTGAATTCCGGTGTTATTCCAATTAAATTTCAATATTGAATATATTAATAGGTCTGTAGATTCATACATAATAATGTGACAATAACCAGGATTGTGGCGATGTCCTATGAGTTTTTTATGTATACAATTATTATAATCGAAAGTTTACTCCCTACATTCACATTAGTTTCAAATTATTATTTCTGTCCAAGAATATTATTAATGAGCACTTTGTATTTTCAGTGAATACTATTTGAATAAATAATTACCCCCAAACGAAATACTGAACACAACAATACGACTGATCTGTTAAAGATGGTAATGCAGTAATGGGTAATTTATCACGTAAACAACATTTTATAAAAGTAAAGACACAAACATAGAACCAGGATGAGGGTAAGATCAGATAAACTAGATATTTCGTGGGGATTCCAATGTATCTATCTATCTATCTATCTATCTATCTATCTATCTATCTATTTATCTATCTATCTATCTATCTATCTATCTATCTATCTATCTATCTATCTATCTATCTATCTATGTATCTATCTATCTATCTATCTATCTATCTATCTATCTATCTATCTATCTATCTATCTATCTATCTATCTATCTATCTATCTATCTATCTATATATATATATATTAAAATACATAACGACAGAATGAAACTATCATTTTTTTGTGTTGCAAGGTCAAGTAGACTCCAGTAACTGTGTCGCGTGATTTTGCTGCACATATAATATTGGATGGGATTTATTTTCTTTCCGTTTACAATAATGCAAGATACTAATGTTCATAAGGGATTATTTAACGTAATGGAATGTTTTTTTAATGATCGATCCATCTCTATCATTTGCGTGTGCATTAACACTAACTTGTTTTTGTTGTTTTTGTTTAAGCTAAAATTAAAGAAATAGAAGGGAGATAGCAAAGGCTTTGTTTTTGGTAATTCTCATGGAGATGGCGGCAAACATCAGTCCTGAAATACATTATTTTTCTTGTCAGGATAGTGCGAGGACAGAGATTATAACATGACATCGATGTCAGTGATTGAGCATTAAACAGTTAATTTGCCAATAATGTTAATGTCACAATTAATCCTGAAACTGGAACTGATGATCTGTAAGAAACGCCAACTTTTGCTCACGCTTTCAGACCGATACTATTGATCTAAGAAATAATGAGATACATACCTTTATTGATTTTATTTCTTAAATTGATTATGATATCTCTTAAACCCTACTAGCTACATGGGGAACAATTATCCAAAAGAGAGATTACATTTTATCTACTAAATTTGCCAATATCTACAATCATATTAAGATAAAATGTTACATGTTATTCAATAATTATCGACTTCACTGATTGCTGTTAACGTTCTATTTTATCATGGTATTAAAACAATACTTTCATGGCTTTCATTTTGATGTCTTCGACTGTATGGATCGGATATTATTCTTTATTACATAATTATTGCTTTGCATGGTACTTAATGACAAGTACCTTGCGACATGATCTATAATTACCTTGTATTGGACGTTATCAACGTCTTTCTACTTTGGTCTCACCCACTATATTTCACATTATTCCACTGCTTATTTTATTTCAATTCGTCAAGGATGCTAGTTCGCGCATGTTCTTTTCCTGTCTGTACAGCATAAAACAGTATATGAGAGAGAGAGAGAGAGAGAGAGAGAGAGAGAGAGAGAGAGAGAGAGAGAGAGAGAGAGAGAGAGAGAGAGAGAGAGAGAGAGAGAGAGAGAGAGAGGGAGAGAGAGAGAGAGAGAGACTATACAAATACCGTATGGTGTAACCCGCCATACCGAGGTGCCAAGCTACATAACAACTTAATACCTAACGTGCAAGCCCTGACACGGACTGATTGACAGTTCATTTATCAAACTGACATGGCGACCTATCTATCTATCAAACTGGACTGGTTAACGAACACTTTTTTTGTGGTTCTCAAGCTAGGTAATATCTCTCTTCCTGGTGTAACCCAGTCAATGAGACATAAAATGAAGATGTTACTTCGCCTGTCATTTAAGTTTTAACTATTTAATTGATTGTGTAATCCATCATACTTATCCTGCTATGATAATTGTCAGTGCGTCAAGCTATTTTTAACTGGCTTAAAGTGTATTTCCTCGAAGTAAAAGGCAGTTCATTGTTAATTAGTAATAGCGATTGGAATAGAATCTACGTAAATATACCACAGTTTATAGTGTAAAAACTGTATGACTGTAGCAATCCAGCTGACGAATACTAAGAGGGCTTTTATTAACAGATAGCGGCATTTTCAAATTTGTCTTAAATGACATGAACCAAACCGAGGCGTCCTGCAAGTCGATTAATTCATCATCATCCATCGCGTATGATTAGGGCATATACCTATTACGGAAGATGAACTATCTTAGTCAAAATACAGCATCTTGTTCATGCATTAGTATGTAAATAAAAAAAAATGATGTAAATCGCAAAGATTATGGCACCAGTTTCAATACTCAAAACTTGAGAATACAGTCTAATCAGATTTTAGTCCTGTATAGTTGAATATATAAACGACGTCACACGAGCGCTCATTGCAATTGAGATTTTGAAGCGGGTTAAATAATTTGTATATTTTGGAAGCCTTGACGAACATATTATTAATCCAGCTTCGAATATTTCATTTACAAAAAAACATAAATATAAGATTATGTTATCACACGAATGGTTATTTTTTATATTCAACTAAACCGTATAGTAAGCCGCAGGAAGATCACGTTTTGAAAACAATGGGCATGAAAACTTTGTTTTACGTGACACCATATATAAGGCCATGTGTTGACTGTAAATATGTGCAATATTTATATGCTTATTGCCACATTCTAGAAGAAGGCAATATCGGTTATTAGCTAACACGACAATCAATATCGATTATTAGCTAACACGACAATCAATATCGATTATTAGCTAACACGACAATCAATATCGATTATTAGCTAACACGACAATCAATATCGATTATTAGCTAACATGACAATTTAAATATACACTGCTTTATAACTGTACCTATGAAGATATTTCTCTTCTTTGGGATGCAATCTCCCGTTTTCCGGTGGTGTATATACACGGACCTGTCTTGACATGTACAAAGCTATTTTGCTACAACCTGAACGTAATGACAGCTCATAAAATCTCGGTTGTGGCGGAAACATGGGTCGATGATCTCCAATAGCTGAGCGTATCGGTATCAACAAGTTCAATTTATATCATCCCCTTGGTGATCAGATCATCTCATCTTGATAAACGCAAAATATTTTTTTTTCTGGATTTTTTTAAAACCCTTGTAGTAGGGAGAAGCCGGGCTGGGATTCATTAATGTTTAGGATTTATAAAAAAAATATAAACAATATATGTATCATTATATCTGCACGGGTGATAAATGCATAAAATTTGTAAAAAGATGTGTGAATAATTATGTTTTGTTCACAAGCAAGATGTATGCATTATATATTCCATTCGTATAATGGTATTGCATAATATTGATTGAGAAACCAGAACATGTGTATCTCGTGGCGTCCATTTGACGATCAATGTCTTTTTCCCGTTCTATGTATTTTTTTGCTGAATGGTCATGTAAAAATTAAATGAATGTTTAGAAATGGCCTACGTTTGGAAAAACTTTACTTTATGAGGTATTCGAAATGGACAGTCCTCGATGTACGTCATCTAAATACCAAATTTAGCTAAACCCCATTTCAGCTTCAGAGTTTCAAAACTCTAGTCTGGGGTAAAATTGTCTTTAAATAAGGAAGTTGAAGTTAAAACGACTTACGATTTATCTGTTAGAATTACTGAGGGATCGAATTTGCTTAGTAAATCTGAGGGATCGAATTTGCTTAGTAAATCGGAGGGATCGAATTTGCTTAGTAAATCTGAGGGATCGAATTTGCTTAGTAAATCTGAGAATAAAACTGACAAACATTTGCAAGATAAAAGATGTATTAAAATTAGTAGAAGCTGTTTCTTGACGCAACGTTAAAAGAATTACTCCTTGTTACAATGTTGCTGATGTTTCTCCAACACATAGAGGGAAGTGTATGTTTTCATTATAAATTCTTGCAACTGTTCAAGTAGAAAATAGAGAAGAAAGCAGAACAATACTGCACTATTGTCTAGGGTTATTTTATTAAAATATATTCAAATGAATATTAAAAATCTAGTATTCATATCATATCGTATCAAATCGTATCGTATCATATCATATCATATCATATCATATCATATCATATCATATCATATCATATCATATCATATCATATCATATCATATCATATCATATCATATCATATCATATCATATATCATATCATATCATATCATATCATATCATATCATATCATATCATATCATATCATATCATATCATATCATATCTCAAACCATACCATACCATACCATACCATATCTTACCATATCCTATCCTATCCTGTCCTATCTTACACATCAAATCGTCTGTTAACCAAAATGTTGTTCATAGACAAACCATGTAGACTTTTGTTCTGCAAGATCAGTGAATTAACATGTGCAATTTGCGGCATAACCAGTTCTCGTCTTGTGTTTTTTTTTCCATAGCGATGCTACGTTCAATGTGAACGTCATCTAGCATTTTAAAAGTAAATAATATAAAAAGATTGCAAACTTTGTTTCATAATTCATTCATCATCATCGTCTTGACCATCATCTTTTGTTTTGCATTCTTTCTCCTTTGTCTTTCGCTCTGCCTCTGTATTCCTTTATGTCTGTCCTTGTTTATTCTTTGTATGATAACTGTGATCGCTTCTAGTATGATTATAATAAAATAAACAGACTGAGCATCTGTCTTTATTTGGACGAATCTTTATAACACTTGCCGATGTGACAACTACATTTAATGGATTTTCTTCTTTTAGAAATTAGAGAAAAAAATACAACAATTACAATTTTCCGTTTGTGATTAAATTGTCATACTATTTATTTTGATTTTGGCTATGTTTGATCTTTAAGAACAATATACCAAAAAAACATTTTTTTTATTCCATTTTTCCGCACGAGTCCACAATATGCATCCAGTATCATATATTGATATTGAACAATGCGCGTGCCCTGTTTTCTTTGTGTCTAGGAATAGGTCATCTCCTTTTTAGTGTTGTCATACACTCCATTACCGGTCGACTGACCTTTGGTAGCGAGATCTGCGTTGCCGGGAGCTATGCTTTACTCACTGTCTTTCTCATATAGTTTCATTGACCCGCTTCATGTGAGGACATTTCCATTCTAAACATCTTATGCCTTCTCTCTCAAGTTAAGAAATCAAATTAAAAAAATTAAAATCAAATGAAATATAAAATGTTAGAACAGAAACCTTCTAATTTTCATATCTTCAAAGATGTGATTGAAATGTTGTGAACTAAAATGGCTATACGTTGAAATTTAGTCTCATTTCAATCTCGCTTGAGATCGAAATTAAAGTTTTTATTTTCCTAGAAGCAACACACACACACACACACACACACACACACACACACACACACTAAAATACATTTATTTATACATGCGTTACCGATCTGCACGTAACTAATACAGCAAATACGAAAGCATTAATATCCGACTTCAAAAAAACATTGTTGATTGAAACATTTGATTATAAACATTAGCAGTGAATCAGCGAGTATCATAAGCAGATCACGTGGTCAGTGCCTATGAATACTGTAAACAAGGCGCACATTATGTAATTTGTCCATATCGGTATCAAAACTGCAATATCATTTTAACAGCAAGAGTATTAAGGTATTAAATCTGTGTTCTTGAAGAAAGTGGGTTGTAAAATAACTTGGATCACAGGGTATTAAAACTTTTCAGGAAGAAAATGGGTTGTAAATAAAAATATAGATCAAAAGGTCATATATGTTCAGAGCAGGAATTTAACTCTACCTAAGATCATGATGTACTCAAGCATTCTTTTGAAGGTACTATGTACGGGGTAATACAAGATGGCCGCTATCGCTTAACCGACATGAAGCAGCTGTTCCGTTTTGTACTGTCGTTTTTCATGATATCTCTGCTTGTTGGCTACCTCTACGTTATTGTTTTAATCATGCACTGGCTGTTCAGTTCGTATGTGTTTCTTCTTCTCCTTGTTTTGGAAGTGAAAACAATTATATTTTCTTTCAGCTGTCTTGCTCCATGGCTACAACGTTCTTGGTTGTTGAACAAACCGCTTTCACGTGATCGCCGTCAACTCGTTTGTGTTATGATGAACACTACATTGTGTTCTAAACTAAACGAATTGGGACTGCATTCAACATTACATAAAAAAAAGCTGGCCGGGTA
Source organism: Unio delphinus (assembly GCA_029339505.1). Classification (NCBI taxonomy): domain Eukaryota; kingdom Metazoa; phylum Mollusca; class Bivalvia; order Unionida; family Unionidae; genus Unio; species Unio delphinus. The sequence continues at coordinate 5,340,731 of JAQISU010000101.1, read as the reverse complement.
GAACAGGAAGAAGAATTCCAGTTATCTAACTTTCTCAATTTCCGGCTAAACAATTTAAAAATTCGGCCGTTAATTTAGATACCCTGATTCGAATTCATATTAAATCGACAAACTTTGTGTCAACTATCCAAGATATACCAGTGCATATTGCATTATTCAATACCCAGTCAGTAGGACGACTGGAAAAGCGCACATAATTAGTTTAATTTTATCAACAATCAGAATAGCGACGGCTTTTTCCTGACAGAAACATGGCTAAAACATCAGGGGATGAGCCGAAGTGCGCGGATCCAACACCACCGCTTACTCCATGAAGTCGTTCCCCCTGACACTATCTCGTAGGTGGAATTGCTATAATCACAAAGAACCCCATGATCAAAGGTCTTAACCACACCACAACTTTCAATTTCTACCACATGTCGTTTAAACTAGTCCAAACCATTTTCACAATGGAACAACTGCCAGTCCATTTTTTATGCCTCAATCAGCCTTCTAATAGTAGAAAAAACAAGCTGAATAAATATCTCTTTTTGGAGCAGTTTCTGAACTTCCTGAAATTCGATAGGTAGCAACCTGATTATTCTTGGAGAATTCAACTTTCACTTGGACTGTCCTGGAAACCCATACAAATGAAAACGTCTAGATCCCATTAATGTGTTTAACCGCAAACATTCAATTAACCAACCCACTCATAAACACGGTCATATTTTAGACTGGTATTTTTATAGACTCGATGATAATATTCAACGGTCCTCCCTGATATCCCACGAACTTGCATCAAATCCCCTCGGCATTATATGACATTTGACGTATCAGTCCCTAATACTCCACCTTTATTTGCTACGAAGAGAAACATCCGTATGATACATAGAACCAAACAAATGCAAGACATCCAAGCAAACCTAATAACTTGCTTACCTCCTATAGCAGAACAACTCGATAACTGCCTGCGTTCATTGCTTTAAAAACTTGCACCAGCCACCAAGCACAGAGTAAGAATTCATAAGTCACGTGAACTTGATCCAATTCCAACATCTCATATGCTTATATGCAGTATTGCCTTCACTAACTGATGTTATTAATACCTCTCTCTCTCTCATCCGGGGAATTCCCATCATTTTTCAAAATTGCCATTGTGAAGACTCTGCTGAAGAAACCAACACTCGACCATAATGATTTAAAAAAAATATAAAAGTCTAGCCACCCAACTGAAGTTGATACTACCATCCAAAGTGTGTAGAGAAGCGCATTTCTGATGTGAAATCAAGGATGACATTAACAAGCTGCAAATGAATGATGATAAAACTGAGGTCGTTCTGATTACCAACACCAAGACTTTCTCATTCACATCCTTTACCTCAAACAATAAATATCAGCAACACCAACATTAAAATCACACAGTCATTAAAAAACCTAGGTGTTACTCTGGACAGCACTCTCGCATTGCACCAATATTTCATGAACATATGCAAGACTGCATATCTTGAGTGGAGAATGCATCAGCTCCATTCGCAAATATCTTCCATTTGATGCCACTAAAACACCTGTGTGTTCATTAGTACTTTCAAGACTGGACTATTGTAACTCCATTATGCCTGGTTCGTCTCAATATCTACTCCAGAAACTTCCAAAAGTTCAAAACACAGCTGCTCGGATCATCCTTAGACTACCACAATCAGAGCAAACACCCCTGCTGCTCTCGACCATACACTGGCTATCCATTCGATTGAGAATCCAACACAAAATGTATTCTCTGTGCAAACGTTTCACTGACAGACTCCAGTCCAGCATACCTATCCGACTTCACCCATGTGTACACACCAGCAAGATACTTCGTATAATAATAATAATGTGACCCAGGAATCGTGCAGTGTAACAATGTACGTGTTTGTCATGGGAAGAGTGCGCGAGTGAGCGATCTATCGAGGTGAATATTAATAATATTATTATTATCAATCCTGTGTATATCTAGCGTAAGGCTTCAGGTATTGCTAGGATAGAGACGGACAACACCTCGAGTAGTACGAGAGCACATGTCTTTAAAGCAATTTAAAGACTAGGGATTGAATATAATTCGTGAAAATTATACTCTTCGAGTCTGGTTTTATTTGTTATTCGTACCTCACATTTCATAATAAACCCCACAATCAACGAGCGAGTGTTGTCATTTCAAACTCTGAATGAGACAGAGCTCACAATAATAATAATAATAATAATAATAATAATAATAATAATAATAATAATAATAATAATAATGACTTTGTATAGCGCTAAACTGTAGAAGCTCTAAGTGCTTTACATTATCTATAATAATATAACTACAAAAAAAACACAATGAAATTGGAAAACATACAAAATGCTTAAAAATTTTAAAGTAGGAAACATTATTAAGTCTTAAAGTTTGTTCTTGCAGTCGAAAAAGGTGAGTTTTAGGAGCACTATTGAAAGGGATCACTCATTATATATGAGTGTTACTCATGAGTATACTCGTTATTCCCACTACGAAAACAAAGTCATATGGACAATGTTCTTTTGCATACCAGGGACCAGCAACATGTAATGAATTGCCAACTAAACGTAGACACAAGGACACAGTGATTCCTTTCAAGAATGCTCTTTAAACTCACCTATTTTGATTTCAAGAACAAACTTAAGGACCTAATAAGGTTTCCTACCTTAACTATTTGTTGCATGTTTTATGTTATATAATTTCACTGTTTGTTGTTTTGTAATTATATAATTATAAATGTTTTTTGTTATAGGTGTTTTCTAATGTTGTAAAGCGCTTAGAGCATATTGAGATTAGGCGCTAAACAAAGTCATTATTATTATTATTATTATTATTATTATTATTATTATTATTATTATTAGTCCATAATATAAAGGGTGAATTTATACGATTAGTTAAACCTGAGCGGCATTCTCAGTCTCTTTGTAAGCTTTGCGAGCAGTTGTACTTTGTGAGCGGCAACCAAATACCTCTTTCGTCTAAGTCTGATTCAGTTTGCAGTGTTCAGTGACGAAACATATATAGTAATAACAATTTCTTGCCTGACAGATACAACGTTTTCTAAACCACAACAGCGATCAATAATTGCTATTTATGATGATGGATTGATAATAACTATTAACCATTTAAATTGTAGTAATCAAGCTTGATACATTCAAACAAGTACAAACGTTTCTTAAAAGTTCGATGTCCGTAAGCTGGACCAGTTGGTTTTAGTACCTGTTGAAATTATGTCAGCGTTTCTAATATAAGGGATTTAACGTACCAACTGTTTGATGGAGTGCAATAACACATTTTATCAGCTTGCATTTTCAAGGGTTAATGTAAAATTTGAAGAACATTTAGAGCATGGTAAAAACTTGTTAATGTGGAAATAGGCTGGGAGCAGCATTGCATCCTATGGATATTTAGAGGTCACACAATTGAAACCTGAGTCCATTATTGTTTCGTTTTATACACGTTATATTGCTGTAATATACCTTACCATCCAGCTAAGCTATCTGCTTGAAGAACACTTTTGTTTGAAAAAAAATAATACTTGTTGGTTATGCTGAAGTATTTGTCAAAACATCCTGGATATATTTTAACAGGAAGGCGTTGACACCAACGAATTTCTCAGGTCTCACTGGATAGTTTTGTATTTTGACAACTCCTTAATTTTTAAAGTAGATGGCATGAACCTTATCATCATAAATATAACAGCGTTTACAAATTCACACAGAAGCTAAGTTTGTAAGGTGGTATACGTTTACTTTGATTTAGGCTTGACAATGGGTTGGGTTGTTTGTTTGGTGACTGGCTGTCGCAATTAGACAAGCGTTGAAGTTCAAATGCTTACCGTGGGCTGCAAATAAACAGTAACTGCGCATACGTATTCACGTATTTCTGCTACAGAGGTAAATACATAAAAATCGAGATGGTTGATGAGTGATGAAAAGTATCCTGATTTGTTACAGTACTAGTGAACTTGAATCATGCATACGCACATAGCGATTCTTTTACCTGCTTTGTCACAAGAAAATATAAAAAACGCTCTTTGCTGTAAACAAATAAATGCAATAAGAGGGATTGGTGGCAGTGTCGGTTCATTATCAAATGAACCAGTTGTATAAGGAATTAACATGACTACCTCTGGAGAAATCTCACACGCATGGTTTCTACAAAAATCGTTGGTTATTATTTGTATCTTTAATGTAAAATTAGTCTCATTTTTATGAAGTAGGTCATTGTTGGATAAAATCCACCAAAATAAATGTCCATAGACGTTACTGAGAGGTAACCTGCAGTTGTTTTCTGCTAAAGCACTCCAGGACAGCGAGTGACAAGAACTGTGTTCATCAATCGGCATATTAATTATTAAATTATTCCGTGCCTGCTCTGGTTCTTCGCTTTTTTTTTTTGCTTTATTTTTCCATCCCGATTGGACTTACTAGAAGGTGGTGACTTAACGGGTCAATTGGGAGGTATCTTTACCCGCTCAGAATACCACCTATATATATCCCTTGCTCTTGATACGTGTTAGCTTGTATAAGACTCCTTGTTGTATGGGTGAGTTTAGGTGATGAATATACAACAAAACATACTGGAAAGACTAATACAAAACAGACTATATAGGTACAAAACCTTTGACCGAATCAGACGATGAACCATGTGATATATTTCAAAATGGCTTGCAGCACTATCGCACAGCATACTCACAAGTGTTACAAATAAAATCGGGTAGTTTACTTGTGGAGTGTGAGCGGAAAGGACAGGCCATAACAACTATCAAGAAAATTTAGAAATTCCATGACATACCAGGAACCGTTTTTACCCACTCGACACGGAATTGATTAACACGCGGGATCCGTTTACCCGACTTGGAGGGAGTCAATGATTCGGAAATTGTCGAAAGCACGAAAAACCAAGGTTTTACTCCCATTCTTAATGGAGCTTTGCAGGGCACAAACGCCATAATACGTTTCTTCAAAACACCAACACTTCCCAAGATAGTAAGAGTTGTAATGTATTGATATGCATACCAAATCCACGGAGATATTCAAGTGTCAGAAATGTCACCACGACGACCGATGCTCCAAAGCCATATGTGGAGAATGCATCTACTTATCCTCACTTTGTTTAACCTTGCAAAAGAGCATCACGCTAATTCAAAGGACTGCAAAGCCTGGAACAAGAGAAGGAAATTCAAAGGACTGCAAAGCCTGGAACAAGAGAAGGAAATTCAAAGGACTGCAAAGCCTGGAACAAGAGAAGGAAATTCAAAGGACTGCAAAGCCTGGGACAAGAGAAGGAAATTCAAAGGACTGCAAAGCCTGGAACAAGAGAAGGAAATTCAAAGGACTGCAAAGCCTGGAACAAGAGAAGGAAATTCAAAGGGTGACATACAGATAATGAATCCTCTTTCCAGAGGCCAGAACTATGGCATGATATAGAACCTTATTGCATGGCCCAAACGTTACAGATATAGTAGAGACCAATGTTTGCTAGTACAAACACAGAGGAAGCATAGACTCAAAACAAGTCAACTTGATGCAGCGTCACTTTCAAATATACCTTATTATAAGACTCAGTTGTAACCGCTCCATTCCGATAACGATAATGCCCCAATACCAAATTCACTAGACAAAAAGAAATTGAACCCTAATAGGGAGCACAAGATTTGGTTTGGCGACGTTGAGGAGATGGATGAAGAATAAACTGCTCTGTGTCTTCAAGGCGGTTGCTAACAACATTTAACTCTCCACTTCCTCCTAATAAATAAGATTCTAGAATTGGAATTTTCGAGTCCGTACAAAGAATTGCATGGATCATATTTTGCTTGTAAGTAAACATGATCCTGCAGTGATGTTTCCGCGAAAACAAGCTTTATTAAAGTTAGGTGAAATATCATTCTTTTAAACTATTCCACTTAAAATGGTGAAATGGGATCTAGATCAGTTTCTCTTGTGAACAATATATATCCTCATAATGTAATGCATTTATACACATTTTTAAAATCTGATGTGTAAGAAATCATTCTTCATGCAGTAATTAAATTTTGTTCCATGTATATACCGCAAAAAACGTCAACTTTCATTCAAATTAATCTGAAAATTTGTTTAGCAGCTGCCTGCCCTATTTGTTATAATGGGAACAAGGTATATAAATTACAGACGCACAAACGTTTCATTTCCAGACCCTTTTATATATAACATAAAGACACCGACATATTTACACACAGGAACGGGTACATATACGTGTACAGATCGGACAATTTATTCTCCTTCTATTCTTGGATTATGGTTGAAAGGTATCCAAGGATCACAGCAGTGAACACTCTCCAAGTTAAGCAGGTATTACATCAGCGGTTCTCAACCTTTCTAGTGCCACGACCCTTTCAATGCAATTCCTAATGTTGTGGCGACCCAACCGTAAAATTATTTTCGTTCATAACTGTAATTTTGCTACTGTTATGAGTCGTAAGCGACCCCTGGCAAATCGTTGTTCGACCATTGACGGGGTCGCGACGCACAGGATGAGAACCGCTGTATTACATAGTCCACGCTAAAACTCACAGCTCAATAGTAGAATATAAGAGAAGATCATGAACATGTTACATTAAACTCTCTATAAGAAACGTATGCGATCTTATTATCATAGAGGAGCTGTACCTAAAATATTATGGGACAAATAATCAATGCAACGTTTGTTTGGTATTTATATATTTTCAAATATCTAATTATCCAGTGTGGCTTACCATATGCCCGTAGTACCAACACTCATCTGGTTAGACTTGAAATGTTTGTTTGCAATACATTTATCAAGAAAGAACATTTAGCAGCTAATTTTTGTATCTACTCGGAAAAAGTCTAAAATACAACAAATAAGTAGGAAATACTTACTGATCGACCTGCAAGAAACTCTCAGAATAAAAAACAGTATGCATGCTTTTCAGTCAATACAAAGACAACATGATGATCTTAAACTCTAGCTGAATGAAAAATCTACACGGATTGTTAAATAAATTTTTTATGTATTGTCGGAAAACTAACCATTAAAACACAACATAGAAAACTGAAAGTTAAATGCCTGGAAGCCCTCGATGTACTCAAAGTGGTAGTGCACACTGACTGGGTGATGATAGAAATGTTGCTCAGGACCCATGCAGAACTTTTATTAGATCCAAACTATGGTTCTGTATTTACGGCTTAATCAGTCGCTCGAAAGTCATATTTAAAGATGCTTCACCCAACTCACCATCCCGTAGTAGGAATAGCTTTGGGAGCGTTTGAGACTTCTCTATGTGGGAATTCTTTGGCTGATGAGATTAAGCTACCTCTATCACATCGTAGAGAAACATTATCTTTACAGCATGCCCTAAAATTAAAATCCATCCAATTAAACCCTGCTTTTGCGTCTATTTTCCAACCCGAATACAAACATGATAACAACTACACTAAATATTATTCGTACCTTTGGAACTAGAATATCTTTAATCTTCACATTACAAAAATTTACCTTTATAAACGTTATTAGTTTCTGTAACGTGCTTTTTCTGTAACGTGCTTTTTCTGTAACGTGATATGGCTTACACAACAGCCAAAAGTACTTTTTAAGCAATATGAAGGAAATAAATCCGAGACAAAGTAAGTTCATGTTAGATAACTCTTGTAAGTAACGACTTTCCACATCTAAAAACTGGACAAGAATTTACGCTGACGGCTAAAAGGATTGTGACAATGCTGCCATTAATAGCGGCAATCACACCACGAAGTACAGTTTGCCAGTTAGTGGTTCAATATTTTCTGCGACATCCGGGCAAAATCCTTACAATGAAAAATATGGAAATCAAACATATTGAAAGCTGTAGTCTTCTCCGATTCAATATCAACACATCGAAGAGTACAAAATAGGAATTTCTAAAATAAAGCTTGTTTGCTACCCATTTCTTATTTCCTTTAAATATTTAGCTATTCGTCACCTAATGTATCTTTTCTATTCATCACCTAATGTATCATTTCAATTCGTCACCTAATGTATCTTTTCTATTCGTCACCTAATGTATCTTTTCTGTTCGTCACCTAACCTATCTTTTCTATTCGTCACCTAATATATCTTTTCTATTCGTCACCTGATGTATCATTTCTATTCGTCACCTAATGTATCTTTTCTATTCGTCACATAATGTATCTTTTCTATTCGTCACCTAATGTATCTTTTCTATTCGTCACCTAATGTATCTTTTCTATTCGTCACCTAATGTATCATTTCTATTCGTCACCTAATGTATCATTTCTATCATAATTACTCTTCCTAATAATAAAAACTGCATTCCTTGCTGGTTGAAAACCTTCATATATTATCCTCAAATTCTCATCATTATGTTTTTGTACTCCTATCACTCGTTGGTAATAATAATAATAATAATAATAATAATAATAATAATAATAATAATAATAATAGTAGTAATAATAATAATAATAATAATAATAATAATAATGATAATAATGAGGATTTTGTATAGCGCCTAATCTTTCGAAGCTCTAAGCGCTTTACACCATCATTAATGATATGACCACTCTACAGAACAACAAATGACAAAAACAATGAAATTGGAAAACATAAAAACATGCTCAAAACATATATAAGATACAAAACATGATTAAGTCGCTAAGTTTGTGCCTGCAGTCGAAACAGGCGAGTCTTAAGAGCACTCTTAAAAGGGACAACTGTGTCTTTTTGTCTAATTTCAATGGGCAATTCGTTCCACGTCGCTTGGCCTTGGTGTGCAAACGAACGTTTTCCATATGACTTTGTTTTCACCTTGGGAATAATGAGTATACGATTATCAGAAAAAGAGCGTAAGGATCTAGCTGGTCGTATACACATGGGTGAGGCTGGATAGGTATGTTGGACTGGAGTCTGTCATTGAAACATAGCACAAAGAACATATTTTGTGTTTGATTCTGTATCGAATGGATAGCCAATGTAGGGTACAGAGCAGTGGTGAGGTGTGCTCTGATCGAGGTATTTTAAAGATGATCCGTGCAGCTGTGTTTTGAACTTTTTGAAGTTTCTGGAGTAAATATTGTGACGAACCAGACAGAACTGAGTTACAATAGTCCAGTCTTGAAAGTAGTAATGAACACACAAGTATTTTAGTGGCATCAACTGAAAGATATTTACGAATGGAACTGATGCGTCTCAATTCAAGATATGCAGCCTTGCATATGTTCATGACATGTTGGTGCAATGTGAGAGTACTGTCTAGAGTAATGCCTAGGTTCCGTACTGACTGTGAGAATTTAATGTTGGTGTTGCTGATATTTATTGTCTGAGGTAACAGTCTTTGTGTTGTGATCAGAATAGCCTCAGTTTTACATTCATTCATCTGCAGCTTGTTGATACAGAAATCTGTGTCATGCAACATTTTGGTATCGCTATATAATTTTTAAGTTCTTGAACAATAAATAATGAATCAACCAACTTTATCTTATTCAAGCAAAAGCCTTACTCTCTCTATATTTTTTTGACGGATACATCATCTGTCGAAGTCGTCAACGACAATGTTTTCAATTACATCGATTCGAGAACTTAACGGGTTGTCATTAGTGATTTTGTACAATAAAACTTCACTTATAAAATAATACATAATCGCCAACCTTAAGATGGCTTTTCGCTAGTAACATTATTGACTGTTTGAAAGTTCTTTGGACATTGACCTTTTCATGACCTTTCCTTTAAAACAATCACCAAGCTGCTGCTGATCCAAATTTATATGGGCTAAAACCGATAGTAAAAATAGAATGATGATTCCTGACGTCACACGCCAGCAAGAATTGCCTTTAATTTATTATTTAATTGGTATACAAATAAATATGTAGCCTACAAATGTATAGCCTTGACTGAAAACTTGTTAAATAAAATACAACTATCTCACTAAGACCTATCATAACTACAAGAAAGGTAAGAGGTGAAAACATTAGCCACACAAAGTATAACAGCAGGCTGACGAATGTGTTGCTTCTTGCAATAAACCTTTCATACCAACAAACAAATCGTATTTAAGTTATTTACACCGATCACCAGTCTTATGGTATTGTATTTGAACTTTTACATATTATAATCTTTTTCCATATATAAATTTTAGGATAACGCTTCTTGCACACGAAAACGTTGCCCTGCATTAATAGACCATCCTATTAAAAAAAAAAACACTATCAAAGCTCTGTTCCTCTGGGTAAGATGTGTTTGATGGGTGTAATGAGCCATCACATTTGCGTGTAGTGAGCCGATATTCATATACCCGCATTATCAGCCACATCTTCACCTTCACACATGTTTGCGGAAGATGAGAAGGAAATGAAGAAATAACAACAAAAGAAAAGATCAGCCAAAACTTATTTACTATCCACACATCATATCTAGTGTAAAGTACAAAACTATTCTGAATAAATCGTCACGAGTCTACCCCAGTAGACATAAATCAAACTATAAATCGATAAAAATAATGAACTTTGTTGATATTTTCCAGGTAACAATGTCAGAACAGGTACGGGCGAATAACAATCATGTATCATGACCTATTACACGTAAAGGCCTATCAGGTTGAAGAGAAATTAAAGATTTTAAGTGCTCCAATACATGTATAAACAACCTGATGATACGTTTCATTCTTGTAGATAATTTCCTTTCCTAATTGAAGTAGGTAATTTCCTTTCCTAATTGAAGTAGGTATCTACTTTAGCCAAATGGAACGTACGAACCCGATAAGGAAGTCACAATTAAAATATGTTTTTTTGGACAATTTTTGGACGGAGTGTTCATTTGAACAAAGATAAATATAGTAAATGTGACAACAAAGCTGTCTGGCCATGACTGAGGAATATTGATTAGTTTCCTGAATTGAAACTTTCCCCTACCCCCAAAAGGGGGGGGGGGACAATTCTGAAACAAACAAAGCCACAGAGTTAAAACAAAATTTTCCTATGTTTTAGAAATTTAAACCTCAAAAATTAGTCAAAGTTGTATGATAGGCTTACTTGCACATTTAATAAAAAAAAATAACTTATTTACGATTTATGTACATATAGTCACACTCAAGCATTCATAAAGTTAAGATTCACTGTACAGAATATAACGACCAAATGTTCATAAATTACGATTCACTGTACAGATTGTAACGATTAGGCATTCATAAATAAATTCCTAATAACTGTACAGATTGCAATGACCCATCATTCATAAATTACGATACATATAGCAGCGATCCAGTATTCATAAAGTACGATTCACTGTACATATAAGAACGATCCAGTATTCATAAATTACGACAGACTGTACATATAGCAACGATCCAGTATTCATAAATTACGATGCACTGTACATATAGCAGCGATCTAGTATTCATAAATTACGATTCACTGTAATATAGCAACGATCCAGTATTCATAAATTACGATACACTGTACATATTACAACGATCCAGTATTCATAAATTACGATACACTGTATATAAGAAAACGATCCAGGATTCATAAATTACGATTCACTGTACATATAAGAAAGATCCAGTATTCATAAATTACGACAGACTGTACATATAGCAACGATCCAGTATTCATAAATTACGATGCACTGTATATATAGCAACGATCCAGTATTCATAAATTACGATACACTGTACATATTACAACGATCCAGTATTCATAAATTACGATACACTGTACATAAGAAAACGATCCAGGATTCATAAATTACGATACACTGTACATATAGCAACGATCAATATTCATAAATTACGAATACATGTATATATTTTAAAGTGTTAATAAATTACTATACATGAAGATGAAAACACAAAAAAACTGTTGAACAGGGGTGCAGATATCTGTAATTAACTTGCTGCATGAACATCATCCGCTGATCTGGAAACTGTACTTGTTTAAGTGCTAAAAATACAATTTCCACTGGGAGAACTAACTCATATTTTTTTTCTTTGTTTAAACTTAAAAATGCTCGATCAGCTTAGAACATTTTCATTTATGCCACATGATCATGAAGTATTAATTTCAGCGAGTAATCACGATAACTGAGTGGATTGGATTATTTTCTTGATTCACTCGTTTAAAGTACAGTATATTGTTTAAAATGATCCAGTTTAAAGCACTGCTGAATTGATATGTGTATTCGATACCAGTTAACAAAGGAAGTAAGCTTTTGTTTAAAGCACTGCTGAATTGATATGTGTATTCGATACCAGTTAACAAAGGAAGTAAGCTTTTGTTTAAAGCACTGCTGAATTGATATGTGTATTCGATACCAGTTAACAAAGGAAGTAAGCTTTTGTTTAAAGCACTGCTGAATTGATATGTGTATTCGATACCAGTTAACAAAGGAAGTAAGCTTTTGTTTAAAGCACTGCTGAATTGATATGTGTATTCGATACCAGTTAACAAAGGAAGTAAGCTTTTGTTTAAAGCACTGCTGAATTGATATGTGTATTCGATACCAGTTAACAAAGGAAGTAAGCTTTTGTTTAAAGCACTGCTGAATTGATATGTGTATTCGATACCAGTTAACAAAGGAAGTAAGCTTTTGTTTAAAGCACTGCTGAATTGATATGTGTATTCGATACCAGTTAACAAAGGAAGTAAGCTTTTGTTTAAAGCACTGCTGAATTGATATGTGTATTCGATACCAGTTAACAAAGGAAGTAAGCTTTTGTTTAAAGCACTGCTGAATTGATATGTGTATTCGATACCAGTTAACAAAGGAAGTAAGCTTTTGTGGCGTCTGAAATAGGATGGTCCAAAGATGCTATTAATAACATATATTATATAAGTAATACAATATAGGTAATATGTGCTCTGTAACATTTCGAATTCTATGACATCATTTTCGTGTCAATGAGTCATTAGAAGTCTACAAGTAGAGAAAACATCGCCCGAGAAATACCTGACTAATTTAACTAGCGATCTGATACAACAACATGTTAGACCATTTGTAAGCAATGGTGCTCGCAACAATATAAATAAATAAGAAATACAAATTTTGAAAGATTGAAAAAAAGTTTAAACAAAATCTAGGATGGGGTGGCACACATGTAGGCTAGTGATCAAATATTAGGCTTTACACATGTAAGCCCAAACATGTTTATAGGTATAATCCGATTGCCCCTATCTATATACGGGGGGGGGGGGGGGCATGTTTGTGAGAGTCATTCAAATAGAACAGATACCACGTGTATCAATATAAAACGAGTATTCACCTTATATGACGTGAAGCCAGATCTGCTGGCACATTCTACTCTATTCGTTGACTTATAAGTAAAATGAGCAGCTTGGTCACTGATCTACCGGCGGAATATTTGGCGACAGGTCCGTGAATGTAACACTGGTTGTGCTTGTGTACAATCAAATACATTAATTGTTGAATGAGTGTCGAAATACAGCGATCGAGATGGCTGGGAAATTTTCCAGAATTTATTGCTGTGAGTCAATACACATTACGTCATGCCATAAGAAAGAAAAGGGAGTGCACTAATGTGTACTGTAGACTGCCCTGCTAGCGGAAACTTAATTTTGCAGTTTCTCCAATTAGGCATTTACGCTAAATTGAGCTGTTTGTAAATATATTTTGTTTCTTCAAAGAAGTTATTCGTGGATATATTTAATATCTCCGAAAATATCCTTCGGCCAAATTCGGCAAAATGTGAAATTTGTCAATACAAAGCCACTCGCCCCTATTTAGTGTTAAACTACCAGCCATATGCACCATTCTCATCGTATCAAGTGACTATTATAAGTCACGTGATCAGCATTAGTCTCTAATGAAACCAGTAAGATATTGCTGAACATTTAGAAGATATTTGTGCTGTGAACATGGAAAATTACTAATGATTATGAATTATCAAGAGTATGGGAAATTACTAATGATCATGAATTATCCAGAGTATGGGAAATTACTAATGATCATGAATTTTCCAGAGTATGGGTAATTACTAATGATTATGAATTATCAAGAGTATAGTAAATTACTAATGATCATGAATTATCAAGAGTATGGGTAATTACTAATGAGTATGAATTATCCAGCATATGGGTAATTACTAATGATAATAAATTATCAAGAGCAAGGAAAGCAATCTTTTAAGTTGTAAGAGTAGTCGAGGTAGGTGCTTTTACATAATATGAATTTTTGTATTATTTAGTGGTTTTATGTTACCATGGAAACAGTGAGCAGCATAAGTTGTATATAAAATAAGAGTACTTGATCGATGGGAACTCAAAATGAGACTGCCAGACAATAGGACACTTTTCGTTAAGGGTAGGGGATGTGCATGGTAGGATGTCATCCATGGACGATACTTGATAGCGCAGATTTTAAAAGGTCTCTCTGTATCCCCATCCCCACTAGAAACTGAACAAACAAAAAATAGTGATCCGTTTGATGTATTAAAGAAGTCAACTAATCTGGATATATAACGGACGAAAGACTTTGCCATGATGTCATCGGATCTTTAGACGCTTGAGAATAATTTGATAATGCAGAATAGTACACTAAAGATGATGTTAATGACGATGATGTCGACGACGACGATGATGATAATGATGATGAATATGAGGACGAATATAATGATGATGATGCTGATGGTAACGTAGCAAGATATTTCTTCTTCTTCTTCTTCTTCTTCTTATTTTTTATTCTTCTTATTATTATTATTATTATTATTATTATTATTATTATTATTATTATTATTATTATTATTATTAATGATAATGAAGATAAAGATAATGTGACACATCGATATTACCGTACTTTGAAATTACGTCTGACAGTCGTTAATTACTCATCACAGACCGCTAGCCATCACTTAGAGTTTACGCTACCACAATTTATCAGACACATCATTAATAATTGTGACGGAAGTGGTCGACAGGGTCGTGTGGTGGGCGGGGCGTCTTAAGTCAGCCGACAAGATGATGTACCTACGTACCAAGTATTTAATTTTTGGACAAGACATTATACTAATATCTTTATCTGAGTTTGGATTGCAGTAAAGAATACTGTAGGGTTGTTTTGACACAAAATCAGACAGGCGTGCCATATTAAATCAATCCTTGACATAAAGATTTCGTTGCAAGAAAATGACCAATGGTATTGCTTGGCTTTAAAATTACTGACGCAAGTTTCTTCTTTACGCGATGTACACATTCGGCTGCAATATAATCAAAGTGTAGTCCATGTGTTGTACACGTCCGTGAGTCCTCATAATGTTCATCATCTGACAACACTTGTATTTTATTAATGGTCTTTTGTTTCTGAGTAAGTATGTAGTGTCTGCTCTCGCGTGAAGAAGGGATGAACGTCCTCGCGACGTCGTCTTACTCATTGCTATTCACTAACTGGATATTCATTGCTGTCATTTGTGATGCAGACTGGTTACGAGAAACTGAGTTCAAATCAACCAATGTTCGGAAGGCTCCCACACGCATTCTTAGGGTGTGAGCGTAGTTGAACACTATACTAACATAAATAAACATATATCGGATTTAATCGTTTATTAGCGGCACAGTCTTTCGCATATCAATGAATTGCCTTACTGGTGCACAGGGGATTCATGAAATATTGTGGAATCAAGTGAAACGTTCATGAGTAGTGCCGCGAATCTTACAAGTTGTGTCTCTATATTTATTAACATTACATAAAATGAAACTCCTTACCCAAGTCATACGTGTAGTAATGATAACATAAAAGTAAAATGTTATAGTTTGCATGACCGTTATATCTTTCTGACAAGGCAAACAGTCTCTGAAGTTTGATACAGTGGGATTAAAACGCAAACATAGGCAAAAGCACACAAATTTCCTACCAACTTCTAGCTGTCACTGTTGAGGAAAACGAAGGGTACAACTTTATATATATATATATATATATATATATATATATATATATATATATATATATATATATATATATATATATGTGTGTGTGTGTGTGTGTGTGTGTGTGTGTGTGTGTGTGTGCGTATAAATTGCTACTTTTGGAACAAAGTAAAAACAATTAAATGTTCAGATGTAAGCAACAGGAATTGTCAGATGTGATAGACTGCTGTGACGTAGATTATTATCCAGTCTGTTATTGGGACCCGTATGTAGATTCTGATTTCGGTACAGACACGAAATTAATAACTGGCAAACAATAAATGTCCTTTTACAGGTAGGAGGTCGTTATTTTCGGATACATTGTGCGTAAAATTGCACAAAACGATCCGTTATGGGGCGGAGGTGCAAGTTGGAACGTGTCTTTCGCGAGGATTGTGGCTGGGTCACGCTCTCTGCTTAGCGAATCGTAACATCGTATTTATTATGACTGTGAGCCCTCTCTGTCACAGGCACAATACTGACTAACGACCACGGTACCATATCATCAGTGCTGACTAACAAGGCACTATAATATAATATCAGCACTAACAACCGATGCACCATATTATCAGCATTCGCTAAAAATTCCGATTATTTTACTTTAAACACATTAGCTAAGGGCACAAAGTAGTGGTAAAAACTAGATTAATGATCAAAAATCCCATTTCCATCATTCCACCATCTCAAACATTCCTTGTCTGTTCGTGGTTTTTACGTTCGGCATCCAAAAGGTATACTATTAGATTGCTGATAAATATCTCAGACATAATTATGACAAAGACACATGTAATGTTTTCTGTTTCTCGCAGAAGTAATTACCGCCATTCAACATAATTTATTTAACAAAGCTTCATCTCAGCGATTTCTGGAAAGCCTGCCTCTTTCTCTTAGAATTTCTCCAGTCTGTTTAGCCTTGCTCTTTCTATCAGCAATATCTCCAAGGTGTGATAGTCTAAAAATGCAAATCTCCTGAAAAGAATTACTGTACAGTAGAAATTAGTGTACCCCTGTCACATCATATGATAAAACTGGACACACAACAAATATACCTCGTAAGGATGAACTAACGGCTACAAACATGATATATCTCTATGTTGAGAACACTTTGAGGGGAACCACGCCTAATGCCTAAGAGGAGCACAAATGCAGAGGAAACAGTGGGTCGTCCATTCCAAACAGTGGATCCTCCTATTAATACAGTGGTCTTCGATTTAAAACAGCGGCTCGTCCAGTTAAAACTGTGGGTCGTCCATATAAAACAGTAGATCATCCTGTTATTTCATTCAATAGTAATAAAAAGGAATGTAGGTTACATACACTCAACAGTAATAAATAGGACTTTAAGTTAAATACACTCAAAAGTATTAAATAGGACTTTAAGTTAAATACACTCAACAGTATTAAATAGGACTTTAAGTTAAATACACTCAATAGTAATAAATAGGACTTTAAGTTAAATACACTCAATAGTAATAAATAGGACTTTAAGTTAAATACACTCAATAGCAATAAATAGGACTTTAAGTTAAATACACTCAATAGTAATAAATAGGACTTTAAGTTAAATACACTCAATAGTAATAAATAGGACTTTAAGTTAAATACACTCAATAGTAATAAATAGGACTTTAAGTTAAATACACTCAATAGTAATAAATAGGACTTTAAGTTAAATACACTCAACGTTATACACTAAGCATTAATATACAGGAGTTGACGCTACATACACTCAACAGTAATTAAAAGGGCTCTATGAATCCTCGTATCATAAAATTAAAAATGTTTTCTGAAGATCAATACTTATATAACATAAAAACTATTCAGTAACAAAAATAAACGAGCTTGTTTAAAGTGCTATCTGTTTGATACCATAATACATTCAGCTATTAAACTTAATTTAAGAAAAGTCATGAGCCAGTTGATTGCTCTCTCTTTGTCTGTCTGTCTGTGTGTATCTCTTAATTATTATTTTGTACTGTTTCGATAAAACCGTTTTGGAAAATAACATATTGATAGGGATAAAGTCATTCCAAAGATATATGCTAGTTTATAGCGTTAAGACATTCATGAATCTAAGAACGTCCACACTTATGTTGAGTTTTACTGAAGCTTACAGAGAATACATGCATTATAAATTTGAGCTCCTTGAAAATGTTTACATTGTATGCATGACCGCCTTGAAAGATTTGACTTACTGTTCGTCCTGAGATAGACCCTAGAGAAATGCCGAGAAAAAAATAAATCAAATGACTGTACATAACATTTGTGGACGAAGGCGTTTGACACGGTGAGTATGAATTACACAAGAATACTAGATTGGCCAGGAACAATAACGACCTGTCACAATTGCTTGAAACAGAATTGCGTTTTGGCTCTCACATTGTTCTCAAGTTCTTCAGCATAATGCTCCAGATGACGAAGATGGAATATATATCCAATTTCGTACTGATGGCAACCTATTCAATGTAAGGCGATTTCAGGCCCACACAAAGACGTTGGAAAAACTGAATAGAGAACTTCTCTTTACAGACAGCGCTGCCCTAGTGGCAAACATAGAAACCGCCCAACAGTGCATAACATCTTGCTTTGCAGAATCTTGCCAGCTCTTTGATCTTAAGGTTAGCCGAAAAAAAGAGGTACTTCCCAGTCTGAACCCAAGGAAGAGTACCGGCCACCAAGCATCTTCATTGACCAGACAGAGCTGAAAACAGTCCATCAGTTCATGTACCTGGGCTGTGTGATGTCCTCTGATGCCAAGACCGACAAAGAAATAGACAACATATTGGCCAAGGAAAACAGCCCCTTTGTACCTACTCTATAAACGACTGTGGCACAACGTCAGTCAGTCTCCAGAGATATACAACGATCAGCGTCTACAGAGCTGTCGCATTAACCACACTCCGATATGGAGCCGATTCCTTGGTCACATACAACCGCTACCTCCGCCTCCTTGATCACTTCCATCAGCGCTGTCTACGTTCGATCCTCAACATCCACTCGAGTGACTTCTTCACCAACATTGAAGTCCTCAAACAAACAGGGTTCACCAGCGTTGAGGTCGTGCGCATGAAGATACAGGTACGCCGGGCAGGGCACGTTACCAGAAATGAGGATCATCGCCTGCCAAAGATCGCACTGTACGGTGAGCTGTCCACTGGCCAATATGATAGAGGGGCACCTCGAAATATATATAAAGACTCACTGAAAAAGACCATCACCACCTGTGGCCGTAAAGGTTGGAGACGTACAGTTCCCCGAGCCACTGCCACGTTTTAATAAAATAGATGGGTCAGCTAGGAAGAAAAAAGATGGCGAAAAAAGAACCTGAAACCATCGGAAGCGCCCACCACAACCCATACATTCTATGGCAGCCTCTGTTGACGGACGCAGGCGGATGTGACGGACATATATATATATATATATATATATATATATATATATATATATATATATATATATATATATAAATATAAATGAATGTTTGTTTGTTTGTTTGTGTCGTATGCGTTCCTATACCGTTCATTCGATTGCGATAAAACTTTGGTGAGTTGTTCTGCGCCCGCCCGCGAAGGTTTCTGAACTAGTACAACCATTTAAATTGTATAATTAACAAATGTGTGCATTTCATATAGTTTTGCGACATGAACCGTGTGTTCGCTGTGAACTGTAGGCGCCTTAAATACGTCACGTGATCGAAGACGGTCTGTAGCGATACCTAATTTCGCGTGTCTTCGGTGTGAACTGTAGGCGCCTTACATACGTCATGTTTACTTAGTTAAGTTTGGTTCGCGCCTTGGTTACGTCAAAGAATCGCGGTGTGAATTTGTAATAGTTGAAACAGACGAGCAACGGGAAGCAAGAGTGGAAACCGTTCGAGTTCGCACTGCTCAAGCCCGATCACTTTCACAAACACTTTCTTTCAGTGGCATTGTAACGCATGCCATATATATATATATATATATATATATATATATATATATATATATATATATATATATATATATATATATATATATATATATATATACCTACCTACATTCCTACATACATACATACCAGGTTATTTCAGTTTCATAAATGTGTGACTCTTGCTTGTTGTCATTAAGTCTTGACTGGACCTCTATCTGCATTCTTAAGTCTTTAACCCAACGTGTTTTCCTGACATCAGCAAATGAGAGTCCTTGAGTATCGTCTTACCGAGTCTATTTATATTTATCTTGGACAATACATATACGGGATCTATCTCTGGCTTAATGACCTCTTGAAAGCGAAAGGAAAACATCTTATTGCCCTCGTTAGACAAAATGATCGTGTTTAATTTACCATCAACAAGTGAGCACACGGTATTATGCACACAGTATAAACAGATTTCCGAAAATTAAACACACACGGGTGGAACCTTTCAAGGGGAGAAGAGTGCTCAAGTACGTTTGTAAAGCGGAGGCTTGTATACATACGTTATTGATTACAGGACATTTATCTTTTGACATATCAGATTAAGGTTCTTAAAGATGTCTGAAAACAGGTCTACAACCATTACAGAAAAATACTACCTGAGTTGTAAAATCAAGAACAAATCTGCAAAATGTCTTATTTGTATGTACCTGTGTCAAACTATTGGGAACCGTACGATGGATGGCACATTGCCTCTGCTAGATGTTCATTTAATAATACAGACCACCTAGTTGCATATATTAATAAATGTTTAGTAATATCCGCCTAACATTGAGATTTCTGCTTCTATTTGTCAAATAATATTAGTTCCTAAAATATCACTCATCATTATCTCTTTAGAGCCCGCATTTTTATTTAATATAATTGTTTGTTTTCTTTGTGTATTATTCATTCCCTTACATATAATTAAAACTTCTCTTTATTGTTGGTACTATTATGATTGTTGAGGTTATTATTTATAACGAGACAAAAAATTATCATAGATATCAGCCACAGCTATATTACATTTTTTTTTAAAAATCAGATGGCGCCATTATCGCTACTTTTGTTGATCAATGTCAATTAGGTATTTCATTTATCATCTGACTTTTGAAATAATACGTCTATTAGATCCATACTCACGTATAGTGTCGTAAATTCAAAGTTTCCTTTATGTTGGGGTACGTTTCGTAGAAGCGCAGATAATGAAGACTTTTGAACATGCATTTGTAAGTGCTATAGTTTAGCCTTGAAATGAAAACATTGAAGATGGTATATGCTAAAATGTTTGTAAGAAACTAAAAAAAAAGTATCATATTAAACTTTAATCCAAACAAACCAAAAATATATACAATGGTCATTCCTAAATACTGCGGAATTAGAAGATCAAATAATAATATAAGACTTGTTCTAGTTTACACTAGTTGGAGGTTGTTTACAGGACCTAAAATATAGTGAGTAATGTAGCTAACAGTTGGTGAACTTGGAAGACAGGGAGGGCTTGTACAAAATGTCATTTGATATAAAACAGAAGTTTATACTTTAGGTCGTCTTTATTCAAGACGTTCTCGTCTTATTTCGCGATGTACAGCTAATATTTAGTTTAATATTGTTGCAACAATCGCAATTCTAAAATAGTTCCTATTGTTTCGAGTTCATTTTCTCAGGTAATTTGCAGTTGTAAAAATCCTATTATCGTTTTCCAGAATGGGTCTCACACAGCATATGTATCATTTCTAAACAAATTGCTGTCAAGTTAAAGTCAGCACATTACATGAATTCTAGTCCATGTTTTTTTCTTCTATTTAGTCTATTTCTATATAGTCTATAACTATATAGTCTATTTCTATTTAGTTTATTTATATATAGTCTATTTCTATATAGTTTATGTCTAAATAGTCTATTTCTATAGTCTATTTCTAAATAGTCTATTTTCCTATAGTCTGTTTCTAAATATTCTATTTCTACATAGTCTATTTTACATAGTCTATTTCTACATGGTTTATTTTGCAAATAGTCTATTTCTGTATAGTCCATTTCTAAAAATTCTATTTCTATATAGTCTATTTATATATAGTTTATTTGTAACTAGTCTATTTTTATATAGTTTAAATACATATAGTCTTTTTTTTTAAATAGTATATTTCTAAATAGTTTATTTCTATATAGTTTATTTGTAAATATTCTAATTTACATAGTGTATTTCTAAATAGTCTATTTCTATATAGTCTATTTCTAAATAGGTTATTTCTATCTAGTCTGTTTCTAAATAGTCTATTTCTATATCATCATCATCATCATCATCATCATCATCATCATCATCATCATCATCATCATCAGTCTCTTGACCTAGTGTGGTCGTTGAGGCACTGCGCTATTGAACATTTGACCAGTTCCCTCCACTTGTCTCGATCATGTGTCAATGCCTGTGTCTCCACAAGAACAATTACTGGTCCCTTCTGTGATGTTGTCAGTCCACTTTTTTCTCTGTATACCTCTCCTTTTGTCACCTTGGACACTGCCCTGCAGTACTGTTGTATATATACTGTTGGCTCTAGTGACATGGCCATTTCTATATAGTCTTTTTTACATAGTCTATTTGTTTGTGCTATGAGAGAGAACACACCAAGATGTTTCTGCCTGACAACTTCCTCAGTTACGTTGCTGAACGTACATAACGATGGAAGGGTTTATTATTTATTTGAAATGACAAGGATTCAGTTTTATAAAAGTTATAGTAAAGATGTTTATTATTTGCATAATGGGAAATATTGTCCACGTATTATGTATGGTTATGACTGGTTACGACGAGATTAGCTAAGATTACAAAGATACGCGTATCTTTTGCAAATAATCTTATGTTGGAATGTATATCGTGTGCGCAATCATAGTAGTGATCTTAGCGGGGTGCCAATATATGGGCCCCGAAAATTATATTCATTTATTTTTACTTTGATTGCATTTTAAATTAAAATCTTCTCTCTTTTATGATCAGTATAGAGATGATTCTTTCGCAAATATAACAAACCTATATTTTGCTATGATAATGTCACATAATTTCTGCACTGATATAGAAATTAGATTGTGTCATTCGCACCGGGCCGCACAGTCCAAAAACCACAGTTGAATATCATATATGTTTATCAAGAATAGAAAGGGACTTAAACCGGATCATTAGGTCACACAAGCTCGAATACACATACAATCTGAAAAGTTGACCGTAAGTATGACTTGTCGACTTCTGATTTTAAGATCACTATGGCAGTAGCTTTCAATTTATGGACGAGTCCTTTTGGGACACACGCACACAATTACGCAGTTTACTCATGTCACAAAACAAAACTATGTTTATATTACTGGAAACGATTTGCAAATCATGTAATGAAGGTATGTTAGCTGATGAACTGAAGATTTTCACAATGAATAAAGTCAAACTGGACAGGTGTAATAATCTTAATTCAGGGAAGGAATTAAATACCTGTTCATAAACCAGTATTTCAAAAACTTTGCAACGATACTGAGAAAAAATATTGGTATGTAATTATATACAATACAAGAATAATCGCTCTTTTAAGTTGGACAAACATTTGCTTTTTTTCAAGAGTCTATAAATAAACGTGGCATTTCTAAGTGATTGACTAAAAGTGTACAATGTGAACCTGACAATTCATAAGCAGAAAACAGGTATTTGGACCATTGGAACCAGAATCCAAACTAATAGCGAGTCCTTTGAGAACATATTGCACTTCCCTTGGTCTTAGTTCTAAAGAACTAAAGCTTATATCAGCATATAAATATCAGTCTGGATGATTAACATATATTGCAGTTTGCTCTCTAACAATAAAAGCTCACAAAAAGAGAACAAATGTAAAGATAAAACAAAACTGGTAAATACACCAGCTTTGTCAACTTCTTTGGTGAATATCCAACCGTTGAAGGCATGAACTATACTTTGCTATGAAATGTAACGAGTACCATATTGTTTGTTTCGCCAGAGAATGGGGAGGTAGGTTAGAGTGCTTGACCTTGCTATAGCGTACGTTTGTGTATTGACTTTTCCATAGGATAGGTTTGTGTATTGACATTTTGATCACCGCTGTGATCCATGGACGTTCGGATGGTTTAACTTTCAAATTGCTCTATTTGCCGGAATACATTAACTCGATAAAACAACTGTGTGGTCAGTGAAGCATTTGGCCTATTTGTCAGTATCGTCACATTTGAAGCAATCCCATTCGGTAATGGAAGATTTATGTCTTAGAAGATTATAGTTGCCGTAGATGTCGTAGGTCTTAGAAACCATTTACAGTTTGGATTCTGTAGCTGATAGTCATAAACATTGCAATGCTGTGAAATATCCTGATGTTAGAAAGGGTTCGCAGCCAAGATGAAAATTAACCGGACATTGTTAATTACAAGTGACAGATTTATCAAGGTCGAATTGGTTTCATTGAAATGATTGGATTGGTTAATGCATAGCGAAGGGAAAGCTCATCACATAATGACATTTTAAACCTGAGAGACGATTTGACAAATTGAAATTAAAATCATTATAATACAGCTCATTTCCGTATCGGAGACAACGTGCGTTGAGTCTTCTATTATTGGAGTATCCACGGTGTTTGCATTTAAAGTCTATACAATAAGCTTTCTAAAATGTGTCTTTGTCTAAGTCATAGTTTAACCACAAGCACTCTAAATTATTTGGTTCAAGATCCTATCGCTGTGAAAATGAAGCCATTCTTCCGAACATGTTATGAGGCCGTTGTATCTCATACACAAACTGTTTAACTGGGTTCTAGTAAAATTGTATCTAAACTTCATCGGAAGAAACGGGTAGATTAAGCCAAGTTTCAACTAAGGCCAAAAGTATAAAGCACCTGAAATTCTGCATATAATGTATATCAGACTTTGTACGATATACTGTGAAATGGAATGGTGGTGTGCAAAGTCACGTAGATTACGAGAGCGAACTGACGCTTTAGAGGTATCGTATGATTGACGTGTTCCGGATTAGGACAAATGTCACCTGCTGTTATGAATAAATTTAACAACTATATGGTCAAATCTGAGGAAAATATAACGCGTACTATAGAAAGGCAAATATAACGCGTACTATAAAAAGGGTGAAAATGATGCTACGTAAACAAGACTTGCTTGCTAGAGCACATCTTGATGTACTATCATGCTTCTATATGAAATCATGGAGGCCTTGCGCACTTGAAACATGATATAGAATGATCATCAATCACATCGATACATTAGGCACATAATCAAAACATGAGCAACATGTGGCATTGGGATGATATCATGGCAACAGGAGTTCTTCTAAAGTACTTCTTCTATGAAGTCGATATGGAAACAAACGAGTTACCTCCATGAAGATGTGTCATACCAAAAACACATTAGATTAAGTTTGTTGTGTTGTGCTGGTGTCATAAAATATACGCATGATTGTACTGGTGTTATAAAATATACGCATGATGGTACTGGTGTCATAAAATATGCGAACGATTTTACTTCATAAGGAAGAGGAAACCAATACAGAATAAAAGTAAACAGATTTTAAAAGAATAGGTGCAAAGCAGGAATAAAGATCATAAACATGTCTGAAGAAAGGTCTTCCATGTGTGAGGATTGTAAATGTTTACAAGAATGTGCATGATTGCATTGTACTATAAATTTTGTGTCATTGTTATTTGGATTTTTGGATTTCAAAGGGATTGTGTAATATTGACCTGCATATATAATTTCAAAGGGTTTCTTTGATGTAGGATCTTATCCGCTAGGAACAATGTAGTTGTTGTTGTTGTAGGGTAGAACATCATTGTTCAGCACATGATAGGCTATACATGTCGGCCAGTATTAATGGTGCAGGAAGAACCCAGGAAAATCCCCAGAAAAAATTCCTTTCTCACATACCCACATTGGCCGAATCTGACATTCGAACTCACGCAGACAGAGGTAAAATGGCAGTGATCCATAACGGAGAGAGCTTTAGACTTGGCCACTCGGGGTCCCAAGGAACAAGGTAGTAATCTTCAACAGAGATGCGAAGTGAAATATAGTTATCATAGAGATTTGTAGAACTTTAGGAGAATTCCTACTGTTTGATGCCTAATTATGTTCTGAAGCCATGTGACGTATCAATATTAGGAACGACAATATAGCAACAACACAAAATACAGGTACGAAAAATATACATGTCAACCACATCAAAGTGACATAAAATGTCAATCAACAATTAATGTACGGTAATATATGATGCAAATATGTAAGTATTTTCGTTGAAAAGATGTCAGGTGTGGGAGAGAAAGGGTTCATATTAAGGTTTCAGAATGCAAAATATGAACTCAGCCAAGTGACGTAGAGTAACTTATAATGATACATTCAAAGCTAGAACTAGTAATGGAATAAAATCAAACATATTATTAGTTATATTTAATTTATGTTTTATGCTTAACCTTTGTCCGTGAGTGAAGGTAGAAGTTTTACCTACTTGACAATCCTTACCTATCAAAGTTATAATTCGAGTTATGTGACAGGAACTTACAGTAATATAAAATCAACCTAAAAGACTCCTGAAAGGGCAAAGTTAAGGTCCAAAAGAATGAAAAGCTTCGTATAAACGTCAGAACCGGAAATGTACTTATCTTCCTTGAACCGTGACATTGTCCCAATAGCTATGTCCAGAACTCATTCAATTAATTCTCAATAGTTCCAAAATAATAGTATTGTGAACAGTTGCGTGTTTGTCATGAGTGAGCGTGTGAGTGAGTGAGTGATCGATCAGTGCAAGAGGCGCATGAAGGGGACGATAACGTCGAGCGCCTTGCACTTAATAGATGCCATAGATGCTTTTCGTGTCGTCTCAGGACTAAAGACACCATTTGCATTGTTTCTAAGTCTATTATGACGAACGAAATTCACGATAATTGTGGTACCTGGATTTTCTGGTTTTTTTTATCTGGTAAGTTGTCATTTTTACATTATGATGTTGCAATATATTGCAATACCAGCGTGAGGGTTGTTTATTGTATTTGTCGTGAGGGTTGTGTATTGTATTTGTCGTGAGGATTGTGTATCGTATTTGTCTCGTTTGTAGTATCGTATATGAAGTATTTGTTCTGTTTTTTTTCTAGGATTTCTTCCACCGTCCGGTTGTATTTTTCTCCTATCGTTGACGCTAAATAAACCCCGCTACCCGGGGATGTTGTGTTCAAGAAATAAGAACGACCCCAAATATAAATACATTTACGATTCACGCGAGTTTGTAGTTGTGCCCAGATATAATTTGAGATGAATTATTTATTTCATTATTCAAATCACAGCGTGCACAATTAAATATTGGACTAAATTACTTAGTAAAGGTTGTGAACACTTCTTTCAAAGACATTCTGAATAAAGTCAATGTTGTATACTAGGACATGCAAGTCTACTGGAATTCATTCGGAACAGTCTATACTTTTGGAATTTTAGGATAATTTGGTATTTGTTTCACAATACTGTTAAGAATTTTTTGAATTATCTATATGCATTTTAGTCAAATAAACCGCTGCAGCTTACGTAAATTATTGGTTCTGTTACATAGATTTAGATAATATAATCATACCATGCTAGAGCAAATTGGGTCTGTCGTGAATCATTAGTAAATAAAACAACAGATGAAAAACAAGTATAATGATAAATGAGAAAGAATGTTTTAATGTCTAATCTTGCCTAGGAATGAGAGAAGTACTTTCCTGGTAATGAGAATCCATGCATAGTAATGAGAATCCATGCATAGTAATGAGAATCCATGCATAGTAATGAGAATCCATGCACAGTAATGAGAATCCATGCATAGTAATGAGAATCCATGCACAATAATGAGAATCCATGCATAGTAATGAGAATACATGCATAGTAATGAGAATCCATGCATAGTAATGAGAATCCATGCCTCGTGATGAGAACATATGCGTAGAAATGAGAATAAATTGCATATGAATGAGAAAACATGCCTAGTAACGTGACTAACTTCCTACGGATGTGAATCCATGCTTAGTAACGTGAATACCTGCCTGGAAATGAGAGCCCATACGTAGTAATGAGATCCCATACATAGTAATAAGAATTTCATGCCTAGCAATGATAATCCATGCCTAGTAATGAGAATCCATGCCTGGCAATGAGAATCCATATATAGTAATGTGAATTGTTACGTATATTTAATATAAGTCATTTATATTTTTATTGTCTATCTGTTAGATTTAAATTTGGCAATTTAAGTTTTAAGATTCGTTCATTGAAAGGGAGGGACCTGTACTTTTACATAGTAAACACCAGGTGTTAACCTCTTTTTCTGACCTTGCTTCAGAGTGTAAACAAGGTTATAAAATGATTGGTTGATTCCAAGGACATTAGAGATTTATTTTAAAAATGATTGGTTGATTCTATGGACATAACTGATTCTCAAATGGTGAGTACGTGACTTTGCGAGCGTGAGATTGTTCTCAGAGATTCTGGAAGGTCGTGACCCCTTTCCTGTTTACGTAAAAACAGGTATTTAAATTATTGTTTGGGAGAGAACAGTTCAGTAGTTAGTCTGGGTTTTGTGATACAAAGATGTGTTTTATTGTTTGAGTGTAAAGCATTTTAATTCATTTGGGATCAAGAGGAATTTATTGTTATTTATCTAGAAATTACTTGTGCTCATTTGTATTATTATAAAATTAAAACTGACTTCATCACGTGACATCATTGTTCATATTGGATTACATCGTCAAGATTCGAACCGGGAACTATTAGGATATTTTATTATCAGGACTCTTGCAATTCCACTAGTGGATTATATTGTGAATTCTCTTTTGGATTAAATTTTGGACTTGATTATCTAAAACCGTAAGTTTATTTATTTTCTTTTATCAAAATACTTGTACTTAATAAATTGTTTGTTAAATTTTACAAGCTTGTTTTTTTCACTTCTTTCTGTGTTGCTGCTTTTTCGAGCCTAAGCACGTAACAGAATGCATGCTTATCAATGATAACCCATGTGTAGGAATGAGAATGCATGCCTATCAATGATAACCCATGCATATTAATGAGAATGCATGCTTAGTAATGAGAATTCGTGTCTAGTAATGCGAGCATGTTCCTGGAAATGAAAATTCATGCCTGGCAATGAGAATCCATGCCTGAAATAAAACGCAGTGCCCAGTAATGAGAAGAAAAACTTATGAATCCATGAACATAAATTAGAAACCATGCTTAGTAATGAGACACTGCATATAATACTGAGACTCCATGCCTAGTAATGTGAAGTCATGCATAGTAATGAGACACTGCATATAATACTGAGACTCCATGCCTAGTAATGTGAAGTCATGCATAGTAATGAGACACTGCATATAATACTGACACTCCATGCCTAGTAATGAGAAGTCATGCTTAGTAATGAGACACTGCATATAATACTGACACTCCATGCCTAGTAATGAGAAGTCATGCATAGTAATGAGACACTGCATATAATACTGACACTCCATGCCTAGTAATGATAAGTCATGCATAGTAATGAGACACTGCATATAATACTGAGACTCCATGCCTAATAATGAGAAGTCATGCATAGTAATGAGACACTGCATATAATACTGACACTCCATGCCTAGTAATGATAAGTCATGCATAGTAATGAGACACTGCATATAATACTGACACTCCATGCCTAATAATGAGACACTGCATATAATACTGACACTCCATGCCTAGTAATGAGAAGTCATGCATAGTAATGAGGCTACAGTTATAGTGATGAAAATCCATATCTAGAAATGATACGCCATGCCTAGTAATATTAAACTATGCCTAGTAATATTAAACTATGCCTAGTAATATTAAACTATGGCTAGTAATATTAAACTATGCCTAGTAATGTTAAACTATGCCTAGTAATGTTAAACTATGCATAGTAATGTGACTCCAAGCTTAGGAACCTTACATAGTATTGATATAACAAGGCTAGTAGTGAGAATCCCTGCCTAGTAATGCCAAACAGTGCATAGTAATACGACATGTCTAGTACAGAGACTCCATAACTAGTAATGAGAAATAATGCTTAGCAATGAGAAATCATGCATAGTACTCAGAAACCTTATTTCTATTAATGAGAATTCGTGTCCATTAATCAGAATCCGTGACTAGAACTGAGAAACAATGCGTAGTTATGAGAATCCATGCATAGTACTCAGAAATCTTACGTCTATTAATGCGAATTCGTGTATATTAATCCGAATCCGTAACTACTACTGAGAAACAATGCCTAGTAATGAGAATCTATGCCAAATAATGTGAATCCATGTCAAGAAATAGGAATTAATGCCTGGTAATGAAAATCTATGCCGAGTAATGAAAACCCATGCCTAGTAAAGAGAATCAAGGCCAGTAATGCGAATAACGCGAATCCATGGGTAATAATAATAATAATAATAATAATAATAATAATAATAATAATAATAATAATAATAAAAATAATAATAATGAGGACTTTGTATAGCGCCTAATCTTTAGAAGCTCTAAGTGCTTTACAGCATCTACCAAAAAGCAAAAAGAAAAACCAAACACACCATGAAATTAGAAAACAAAAACTGCTGGAAATATTTTAATATTTTTCAGATTCGGCCAATTTTGGTATGTGAGAAAGCTCGTCAGCAGCTTCCCATGAGTCAATGTTTCTCTCCGGGGGTTTCCCCGGGTTCTTCCTCCACAATTAATACTGGCCGCCATGTATAGTCTATCTTGTGCTGAAAAATGGCGTAAAACAACACAAAAACAACAACAACAGATGGAGATGTGTAAGTCCTTATACAAGACCGCTGACTGATAAGTCAATTGTTAATGTAAAGAGCTTTACATTGGGTGAGGTATTTATACACAGATATTGTATGTTC
The DNA here is from genome assembly GCA_029339505.1 of Unio delphinus. Classification (NCBI taxonomy): domain Eukaryota; kingdom Metazoa; phylum Mollusca; class Bivalvia; order Unionida; family Unionidae; genus Unio; species Unio delphinus. Next base: position 5,309,952 of record JAQISU010000101.1, on the reverse strand, counting down.
ACCGAAGGCATTCAGTTATTTCCATTGAAAGCATTTCGTATGTGCGGCATAGGATGGACCTAGCTCACTATTTTGAAATACGATACACTATACATTAATCAACCTCGGGCATCGTTGTATTTAATAAATAAAAAGGTTTATACAATTCCGTGACAATACCCCACCCCCACTCCTTAGAAACAAACGGTAACAGTTTTGGAAAAATCACGGAATGCGAACATAAACCATTTTTTCAGAATTCAATTTTGGAATTCTGAACTAAAGTGATCAGCTAAATGCACCATACCTAAAAGGCCAGCCCCCATATGTTCTGGTCCTCGAATCGCTTTAATTCAGAAACTATACAGTTGCACAGACAACGCCTAACAATTCAATTCTTGCATTGGCGACCTTTGCCTTGTTCAAGTATAAAAGCGGCTGATGGTCCATTTGTAATGTAAATTCCCTCCATGAAAGGTACGTATGGAATTTCCTATCCCCCATATTAAATCTAGGCACTCCTTCTCAATCACAGAGTAGTTTATCTCTCTAGTGAGCAATTTTCTACTTGCGTAAGCAATGGGCATTTTTATTCCTTCCTGTTACTGAAGCAAAATAGCCTCCAAGACCAATATCGGACGCATCAGTCCTCAGCACAAATGTTTAGTTCTGTTCTGGCGCCTTTAAGATCGATGCACTTACCAGTTTGTTTTTAAGCGTTAAATGCATTTTCCTGCCCGTCTTCCGGTACTTTTAAATTACGCAAAGGTTTGTTTTTTTCCTTTACATGTGCCATAGTTTGTATTGCTTGGATGACCGGGAATTTGAAGTCAGACATGGTTGGGAGTCTAGATCTTTGTACAGTGCCAATCGTAAGTTCGTAGATCGGTTTGGCTATGCACAAAGCTTAAACGGTTCCGGTCAAGAAAGGTGTTCCGATATTTATCCTTGCGAAAGGAACGTGGTCGATTATTCGGTCTAGTAGCATACATGGGGATTAAAGCTCAGGCAATTGATCATCGCGCACTAGGCTCCGTTTCGCGACTACAGTAGTGCACCATGTGTCTCATAAAACAGGCACTTATTGTCCATTGATAGTGTCATTTGTCGTCGGTACCCTTGATATTGTTGTTGTTGTTCTTGTTGTAGGGTTTAATGCCACTGTTCAGCACACAATGAGCCATATGTGTCGACCATTATTAATGGTGGAGGAAAAACCCGGGAAAATCTTGGAAAGAGCCACCGACCCACGAGAAGCTACTGGCAGGCTTTCTAACATACTTACATTGGCCGAATCTGTGACTCGAACCCAAGCAGAAAGAGGTGAGATTGCAGTGATCCGTAACGGACAGCGCTTTAGACCTCTCGGCCACTCGGGGCCACGTCGGTACCCTTGCCTCAGGGAAAATGCACGTGCCGATCGATTGGATTGCTTCGCGACCGATCTTTGAACGCACCACTGGCTAGTGTAATGTATCCTGCTTTGCCTGCTGAGAAACATCGAATTTGCGATCTACGGAACGTCTGCCTTCAATGGCTACCTCGACTCTTTGGACTGGTCCCTTCCGTTTAGGAGAATTGGGGAATATATGACCCCATTCCGTGCAAGCGAAACACTGCTTTTCCTTATGGCTTACCTGTTTATCCCTACCAGGTTTCTCAGGTTCCCTGGGGTTTTGGTCCTTGTCCTGATTTCCACATTTGCTGTCTCGGGAGATGGCGTTCTGAGAACCTGCCCAAGCTTCAGCGAATAAATCCCCTGTATGGTCATGTCATATATTTTCGTGAAGTACTTTTCCCTCAAAAATACCTGGTACCGAAACAAAAATCGATAAGACCCTCCAATGTCTTGACGACTTTACCACATTCCACCCACCGCTGCAAGTATTTGCACGTCCTACTGACGAAATGGATGAATGTCACGCCTCGCTCGGTTATGCTATATTTAAACTTCGTGCGAAATCCTTGTTCAGTTAGGTCGTATTTCTTCAGAAGTGCGTCTTTCAATGCGAGGTAATTAACGAACCGGACGCAGATAAACGCGAATAAACGTCTAATACTGTACGTTTCAATAATGCACTAAAATGAAACGACCAATCTAACATTTTCCATTTTTTTGTACAGTGGCATACCTTTCAAACCTGTTGACATAACTATCAATGTTATCTTTCTTATCGTCAGATGGGTGCAACTTTGTACCTCTGAGTTTAATATCATGTTATCCCTTTCATTTACTTTGCAATTGCTCAGACTTTCTTTCATACTACCTTACCATATTTCTATATTCTATCTGCAAAGTTTATAATCTCATATGTGTTTCCATTTCTAACTTCCTATCCGCTACATCTTTTAGCAGTTCTATCTTTTCTACTTCCCTTTCCCATTCTATTCTTTTTTTTTCGGCCTGTTTTCCTAATTCTATCTTCTCTTTTTAAAAAGCAATTGTACTTCTTAGTTTTCCCTTTCTATCTTTAGTTTTAACCTTTCTATTTGTTTTTGTAAGTCTACCACCTTCCCCTTCTCTAATTCTATATGTTCCCTTTTGGCATGCGTTTCTAACTCCATCAACTCCATCAGCTTCTTTTTCTAGGTCTAGGACGTTCCATTTCTATTTTCCTCTCCTTTAACCTCTGATCTCTTTCCTAGCCGTTTCTTCACGAACGACATTTTTAAGGGACCCTCCCCCACCCTCTAGTAGCCAAGGTGTTTCCCCAGTTCTACAAGTTCTTTCACTGATTACATTTCAAAGTTTGGTGTGACCAACTTAAAGTGCAGCATTATACAAACTGCATAATTACTATTTCAGAAAACCGTATATTTCCTTTCTCGAAAGGCAACAAAAACTTGAAATGTGTACCAAAGATAAAGTAATGTTATGTGACTACGTCAGGAAGAGGAACAGGCAATGTGTGTGTGTGTGACAAAATCCTTGTGCGTCGCTCACTGCTGGACAGACCACATCCTCATCATCACAAAGTTCAACATCCGCAACCATTCCAAAAGATGTCCACAGGGAATGAAGGCTCCTAAACGACTGGACATCACCAAGCTGAAATACTCCAGTACCAAACAGTCTCTCGTGGACGCCCCGTAAGAACATCTAAATTCCACCTCTTTCGACAATCAGAATGTGGAGACCGACTGGACGGCATTCTGAGAGCTGGTCTCCAACACAGCTTTGGAAATACTATGAACCCACAATCAGAAAGCATCAATACTGGTTTGATGAAACCTGTGACTAAATCAAGTAGTGGCTGAATTAGAAACACCACCTCCTTCAAACCTATCTCAACAACCCCAAGGTCACATCTAGGAAATATATTTAGAACAACATACGCAGAATTGTACAGCAAAAGCTGCTCTGTCAGATGCGAGACACATGGCTGAGCAACAAAGCTGCAGAGATTTAGTGCTACGCAGACCAGGATGATATGAAGAACTTCTACAATGCCATGAAAGAAGTATGGACCTACATCCTCTGGATCATCTTCCATTCTCAGCACAGACGGGGAACACAATAATTACTGACAAAAAGAGAATCCTTCAACGATGGGCTGAACACCTTGACAGCACTCTTCATCTATCAACGATGATGCCATATGTCATATGTCGTCTCCCCCCAATTAACATCAACAAAGCACTGGATGACCCTCCAACCGTGCTTGAGACACATAAGGCGATAGTCTGCTCTCCAGTGATAAAGCACCTGGTTCAGACTCCATCCCAGCTAAAGTCTACAAGTAAGAAAGTACAACAGCCCTGATATAGAGGCTCCACCAATTGTTTTACTGATGTGTCGCAAAGTGACTATCCCACATGAATTCAAAGATGCTTACATAATCCAACTGTATGAGCGCAAAGGGAACCGCCAGGCCTGTGACAACCAACCGGGCATGTCCCTACTCTTAATTGCAGGAAAGATAATCGCCAGAATCCTACTGAACCGCCTCGCTACACACGTTGACTAGGGTCTACTGCAAGGAAGCCAGTGTGGATTCCGAAAAGAACGTGTAACCATGAACATGATTTTTGTGCGAGGCAGCTACAAGAGATATATCAAGAGCAAAGCACATGCCTTGTCTACGCCGACTTGCCCAAGGCCTTTATTACTGTCAGCAGAGACGGCTTGTCGATGGTAACAGCCAAATACGGATGCCCAAAAACATTTATATCTGTGGTTCAGCATGTCAACGATGGCATGCAGGCACGAGTCCAGGAAAATGAGCAATTGTCAGTAACAAATGGTGTCAAGCAGGGTTGTATTCTGGCACCGATACTGTTGAGTCTATTGTTCTCCTCCATGCTGACTAATCTTTTCAGAGACGGAGAGGTTGGAGTCGGCATCAGGTACCGTACAGATGGAAAATTATTGAATCCCAGGAGGCTTCAAGCGAAATGCAAGGTCATGACAGACACTATCAGCGATTTATTTTTTGCTGATGACTGCGCTCTCAATGTTGGGTCAGAGCCGACCTGCAATGTAATGTTGACAAGTTCTCCAGCTCCTGCACAAGCTTTGGTCTCACAGTCAGTACCAAGAAGACTGATGTCCTGCATCAACCAGCCCACGGAAGGTCTTATGATTAGCCCAACATCACCGCCAAAGGCCAAAAACTGAACGTAGTCACTATTGACGATGAGGTGAACCTTCGCATTGCCAGAGCCAGCGCAACTTTCGGCAGGATGTATGCCAACGTCTTGAATAGAAGAGGCATCAGCATCCAGACAAAACTAAAGGTCTACAGGGCAGTTGTGCTCCCCACACTACTTTACGCATGTGAAATGTGGACGGTGTACCAACGCCATGTCAGGAAGCTGAATCAATTTCACAACATAAGTCTCAGAAAAATCCTCAACATCAAGTGACTGGACAAGGTTTCAGACATTGAAGTACTTGCCGAAGCAGGTATCCACAGCATCTACACCATTCTGATGCAGTGCAAGCGGGACATGTTGTACGCATGCCAGACCACCGGCTGCCTAAGAGACTCTTCATGTTGTACGCATGCCAGACCACCGGCTGCCTAAGAGACTCTTCTATGGCGAGTTACAGCAAGGACAGAGATCCCACTAAGGTCAGAAGGAACGCTTCAAAGACAATCTGGAAGCTGCATTGAAAGCATTCAACATAAACCCCGATTCCTGGGAGCTAACAGCAAGCGATCGAGTCACTTGGCGTTACTCTGTGCACAGAGACTCAAAGTTGTGCACATCTAGCCGGATAGCAGCTATATAGCTGAATTGGCAAGCCAGAAAAGCACGTGCCATCAACCGTCCTGGAGATGTCCCACTCATTCCCTAACCCTTACGCAAACGAACATTCCGTGCAAAGGTTAGTCTCATCAGCCACCTGCGCAACCACAGAAATGAACCAGCCCCTCCAACCCTCGGATGACTAGAGACGTCATCATGGAATCGACGGACGAACATATATATATATATATATATATATATATATATATATATATATATATATATATATATATATATATATATATATATATATATATATATATATATATATATATATATATATAATAACAAACACACACAAACACACACACACACGTATATATATATATATATATATATATATATATATATATATATATATATATATATATATATATATATATATAAATGTATATATGGATATGTATATATACATATGTGTACTATATAATCACAGGTAACATATCAGCGGTTACTCTATAAATTGTCAGTTTTACGAATACGTCTATTTAAGACTTGTCTATACAATGAACAAGGATCATATTTTAATATGAGAATTTAGTATAATAGACAATTATTTAGACGGACGAAGACTTAATTAAACATATTTTCAGATTTCGAAATGTAGAAAATATCTTTAATATGTCGAAGCATATGTCAGTGATGACTACGGACCATTTGTATTATGTTGCGATAAGGGTTAGGTTGGGATACTATTCATCAACCATTTTATTGTACATGGGTGTTATCTTGTAACATGTATACAATATTTTATCATTACTTTATAATCATATATCCTATAATTCTGTAAAATTAAATTTTCTTCGAAATTAAAAATGTTCAGATGGAACTATAAAATGTATCATACTACAATACTGAGTGAATATTGAAAATAAATTGTCGCTTGGGTGAAAACCGTGTAATTGGGTTTAGAAAACTGTGGCTTTCATGGTTCATGAACTGATGGAGCTCCATATGTCCATAATAGGTGGATATATGATAGTCCCCATATGTCCCCACAGGTAGATAGAAGAGGTTATGATGTTCGCATGAACGGAAAATTCAAATCAACAACAGGTAAAAATTTCATCAGATCTTCATTATAATGAATTTGGTTGATTTTAACGATTGTAATGTATATACTAGCATACTAAGATCAAATATTGGCAATTTTGGTTTTAGCGTGTCCAAACATTTTTGCGTTTTAGCCATTTGTTTTTTCTTTCTTGTTATTCTAACTACAGTAAAGACCCCATATTCTGACTTCCTGTTCAATTATGAGAAGAGTTGGTTCTATACTGCATACAGTTATGACACTGCAATTTAATTGATTCTCTATGACACCACCACCACATTGATCGGCGACTGCTGAGTTGAGACATACTATTCAGATGTTCCAAAATGAAGAAATGCGTGAAGAGCAATTAAACGAGTCTTGTCACGTTTTATGCTAAAGAAGCTGCTAAAATTCGGATAAGAACATACGTAATTAAAGATTAAATTACTATGAGTTGAATGTGTGTTCTTATTTCCACTGAAATTTATTGTGATACTATATAAGCACAAATATATTTTACACTGATAAGAGAAGTAAATGAGGTTTGTATGTCCAACTAAATAATGCAAATGAATAAAGAAAGCTAATGTCGTAACAGATAAGTATAAATTGCGTAATAAATGATACACCGAGACAAAATGGCAACAAACGTAGTATAGTGTCGGAAATTCTAGATGGCATTTATGAGACACATCGTGCAAAAACACAGTGAATAATAGCTCGAAAACTGGCGAACTGACATTTAAGTTGGCCCCTTCCATGGCGACAAGTGACATGTAAAGCAAAAAATTCATGGGGCTGTTCTTAATGTTTGGATCGAAAAAGATGAAAACTTAGAATTATCACAAAATAAATTGAATTTAAACCATATTTAACATGACATAAACTTGATTGACCCTTTTTTATTGTAGTACGGCAGGTATTGACAAGTTAAAGTATAATAAAGCGCCTGTCATCTCTCATGTCCATGGAAATGTACGAAGGATGATGATAAAAGCATCCATGTGGCCTGATTTTGGTATTGAATTTATTTGCCGTGTTGTCTATACGATTTGTGTCCTCTACTGAATACTGGAGGAACCAATGAGTGGGCTTACTTAATATAATGCGATAGAAAGGAAGATAAAACAATACAACAGTTGTCTATACGCGATACATGTGTTAAATTTTACAAAGCTTGTTGTTTTCACTTTTTCTGTGTTAATGTGTATTAGAGACTAAGCACGTAGCACATAACTTCAAGAGGAAGCGACTATTAATTTAAGTAATAAACCAGATGGTGGTACAATGAATGCTTTTCGACGACGGCAGAAGAGCTTTGACACACACGATTCATTTCTTCTTTTAAATTATATGAAAAAGTTTACTGTTATTGCTATGTAAGCTTCGGCATGTGTATATTAATTATAAAGAATCGTAAGAAGAATAACTTTAAAAGAACCCGAGAAATAAATAAGTATACGAGGTACATTACTAGATTTTGCGTTTAGAACCGCATTGCAAATACCATTGCAAGAAAATGTGCCTGCATTTAAATTTTTGGAGAGGCAACCTAGGAAAACATGATAGTGTTACAGTTTTTAAAAAAAATTAAGTCCAGGTGCAGCGAAAGGTTTTGCAAACAAGAAATCTAATACCTTTCATATCAATAATCATGCGCAGAAACTTACGCACAATGACCTGCGAGACCGGCAGACTTGAACAAGATATTCCTTGTCAACCGTTGTATGTTGTTAAGTTGTACTTCTAATTGAAAAGGTTTGTGGTTGTCCTTTAATTTATTGAAACATTCTTTTTAAAAAAATTGGATGATTACTTTTGTAGCAACCTGTCGATATATAACGCATTACTGGTTTGTCTTATTCTATCCTTTGCCTTATTCCTAATCGTTCAAGCTAGTTATGATTTAGATGTATTTTTCAAATGTAATATTGTTCTATCTTTTCCTTCCAGCTTCGGCAGGTTGAGTACGTCTTCTCCAAGAATTGAAAGGTGAATATGTCGAGGGTAGACCACCTTCCAGGAAAGTTCTTCCAATGTGCAATTTCTGCTAACTATTTTAGAGTAAGAAATGAGAGTAAGCAACGGTTTTACATATTTGTATCGATCTTCGAACCCTTCAAAGCACAGCACAATATGGAGGTACAAACGAATTAATTACAACGTCTACACTAATTGCTTGGCTAATCAGACAGATAGCATGCCCAATTACCCAGCGGCTGAAAATAACAATGTTGTCGCGTTAAGTTGAGGCTAGCACAAGATTTGCCCTTTGTTGTGAACTAATTTCTACGACATATTTGAAGGATATTTTGATTCCCTTGACGATTCGATTAATTCAATACTAGGTTTTTTAAGAATCAGAGAAAAGACTGTTACTCGATTTCATTTGCTCCGGAAACGCCTCTATTTAGAGAAAACGTGACTGAATAAGAGTCGGCGTGTCTGGAATTGTGGCCAAACACAATTACCAGTTTAGTATTAATATATCGAGTAGATGAAGAAATTAAAATAAACCTGAGAAATTCTGAGTGCTATATATGTTGAACGATCAGTACAGGATTATATAAATCTTAAAGCATTTTCTAGCTGAACGTAAAAAGCACACGAAGATTACGGCACACATGTACAAACTTCAGAATAAATTGTCAAGAACTTTGAAACTTTCGAACATGTGTTTAAATAATTTAATTGTGGGAAATATTGAGTCTGCCTATTTAAAGAAGGATGCTTCTGTACACAATTTCTTGCGGTGGGTATCCAAATATGAATGTTACTTTAATCTATTTCATGATGGTGGTGGTGTTGATGATGATAGCAGCACAACTACTAACACAATTACTACTATTGTTTATTTTCTTCGTCTTCGTCTTCATTATTATTATTATTATGATTATTATGATTATTATTATTATTATTATTATTATTATTATTATTTAAGAGCGCAATGTCTACAACTATTTGCATCACCTTCCTCCCGAACGTGTCCCAACGTTTCCTGTTTCTCGAGTCTTCCTATTCCGACCGCCTCGTCATTCTTGGACTTCCTAGATTTAACTCTGAACTCGTCATTTCCCCCTTTCGGACTTTATTTGTCACTTCTCTTTTCTTCGGACACAGTCTTTGGACTTTCGAGACTCCCTCTGCCTCGGAAAAATGTTTCCTTAAAGGACAAACTTACCACTAAATCCATCTATGAAACACTTTCTAGATGTAAATAAAATTCATTTACTTACGTTACTATGAACACACTAGCTATTCATTGAAACACTGCGTAAAGCCTAGCTACGGTAATACCTTGCCATACATTACCATGTGCAAGTTTACCATATGCTACTAGATGTTCGATTAATGTTACATACCAAGCACAGATCCAACCCACAAGATATATTACAAAGCAACTATAATAAGTAATTATCGTTAACGCACGATAATTATTATTGTCCAAACAGACAATGGAATTATTTCATCTTTATTTGTATAGCCCCATAAGTCTTGGACATATGAACATTTGGATTGCATGCAATCAATTCTGCTAATGAACTAATAACTGTAAAGTCAGAAGATAAATTGCATAGCAACTCTAGCATCAACACATTTCCATGAAATTGAATAAGATAAATTGCATAGCAACTCTAGCATCAACACATTTCCATAAAATTGAATAAGATAAATTGCATAGCAACTCTAGCATCAACACATTTCAATGAAATTGAACAAGATAAATTGCATAGCAACTCTAGCATCAACACATTTCCATGAAATTGAACAAGCTAAATTGCATAGCAACTCTAGCATCAACACATTTCCATGAAATTGAACAAGCTAAATTGCATAGCAACTCTAGCATCAACACATTTCCATGAAATTGAATAAACGATACATGGTATGGAACCTTGTCATATCAAACAAATTTGCATACAACAATAAGAAAATAGAACATTACGTGAAATTAAAATTGCGTCCCTTACTGCTGTTAACTTTAGAACTTGTGCAACCAGCACTAAACCCTGTCTTTCTCACAAGACATACACATGGCTCCTTGTTTAACGAAGCAAGAACTAATATTTCCTAGGCTTCACAGGAGTCTACCTTCTCTCTCTCTCTCTCTCTCTCTCTCTCTCTCTCTCTCTCTCTCTCTCTCTCTCTCTCTCTCTCTCTCTCTCTCTCTCATAACGCTTTAGACTAAAGAATTTCGATCAAGGCTGCCACTTTAAATTCACTTTACTTCCATGGTGTACGCCTTAATTTGACTCAAACGATCATAAATAGTGTTTTTAAAAAAACAACTAATTCCTAAGACAATCATTTGTTTCGTCAGTTAGAAACTCTGAACTTCGTTACATAACTTTTCCCTTTGAAGACTGACTATTTGTCATAGATCAAAAGTTCGGCTGTCTCTTTCTCGAAACCATGTTAGATACTCGGTTAATTGTATTGAATCGAAACACTGGTCCCGTTGAAGTTATAACACTGATATGAAATAAATTAAGAATAAAAGTCGAACTGACCATTTCCAAAGACTCCCCCGCTCTAAATGTGATCCAGTCTTAATGCTCAATGCACTCAGCTTTAAGGTTCACTGCTAATTCAAAACTCAAAACTTCACATCTCTGTTATTAGAGTTCAGTTATAGGTATATCAATAACAATGTAAATGAATGTTGAATTAGAATTCAGCCCTTGGTATATGAAAACTAATATACTTCAGTCATTGGTATAATGTAAATATATTATTATTAGAGATCAGTCCGTGGTATATAAATAAGAATGTAAATGAATGTTATATTAGAATTCAGTCCATGGTATATGAAATGTAATGTAAATATATTTTGTATTATACTTCAGTCCTTTGTACAATAGGATAATGGGATAGAGCTCAGTCCATGGTATATCAATAATAATGTAAATATATTTTGTATTAGAATTCAATCCTTGGTATATCAACATTATGAATGAATGTGGTATTAGAGTTCAGTGTTTGCTATATCAATATTAATGTAAATATATTTTGTATTAGAATTCAGTCCTTGGTATAACAATAGTAATGTAAATATATTTTGTATTAGAATTCAGTCCTTGGTATAACAATAGTAATGTAAATATATTTTGTATTAGAATTCAGTCCTTGGTATAACAATAGTAATGTAAAGATATTTTGTATTAGAATTCAGTCCTTGGTATAACAATAGTAATGTAAATATATTTTGTATTAGAATTCAGTCCTTGGTATAACAATAGTAATGTAAATATATTTTGTATTAGAATTCAGTCCTTGGTATAGCAATAGTAATGTAAATATATTTTGTATTAGAATTCAGTCCTTGGTATAACAATAGTAATGTAAATATATTTTGTATTAGAATTCAGTCCTTGGTATAACAATAGTAATGTAAATATATTTTGCATTAGAATTCAGTCCTTGGTATAACAATAGTAATGTAAATATATTTTGCATTAGAATTCAGTCCTTGGTATAACAATAGTAATGTAAATATATTTTGTATTAGAATTCAGTCCTTGGTATAACAATAGTAATGTAAATATATTTTGTATTAGAATTCAGTCCTTGGTATAACAATAGTAATGTAAATATATTTTGTATCAGAATTCAGTCCTTGGTATAACAATAATAGTAATGTAAATATATTTTGTATTAGAATTCAGTCCTTGGAATATCATTATCAATGTCAATGTATGTTCTATTAGAGTTCAGTCCTTGGTACATAAAAAGTACATATATTTGCTTCCCTAGTATATCAATAGTAATATAAATATACGTTGTATTAGAATTCAGTCCTTGATATATCGATAGTATAGTACATGTATGTTGTATTATAATTCATACATCATTAGTGATGTAAATGTATTCTGTATTAGTGTTCAATTCTTAGAATATCAATATTATTGAAAATGTGTGTAGCATTAAAGTTCAGTCCTTGCTATAATTACAGTAAAACTTTATTGTAAATGTATGCTGAATTTGTGTTCAGTCCATGGTATAACAATAGTAATGTAAATGTATTCTCAGTTCTTGGTATAACATTACCAATGTAAATGTATTTGTATTACAGCTCAGTCCTTGGTATAACAATACTAATGTAAATGTATTCTGTATTACAGCTCAATCCTTGGTATAACAATACTAATGTATTCTGTATTCTCAGTCCTTGGTATAACAATACCAGTATAAATGTATTTGTATTACAGCTCAGTCCTTGATATAACAATACTACTGTAAATGTATTCTGTATTACAGCTCAATCCTTGGTATAACAATAGTAATGTAAATGTATTCTGTATTACAGCTGTATTACACTAGAGTTCAGTCCTTCTTAGTCAATAGCAATGTTAATGTATGTTGTACTAGAGGTCAGTCCCTCTTAGTCAATAGTAATGTTAATGTATGTTGTACTAGAGGTCAGTTCTTCTTCCGTCAATAGTAATGTTAATGTATGTTGTACTAGAGGTCAGTCCTTCTTAGTCAATAGTAATGCTGATGTATGTTGTACTAGAGGTCAGTCCTTCTTCCGTCAATAGTAATGAAAATGTATGTTTTAATAGCATTTCATTTTTGTGTTTATCAATAGTAATGTAAATAAATGTTGCAATAGCATTTCGTTTTTTTAATATAAATTGTAATGTAAACGAATAATTTATGAAAATTCGGTCCGTGAATAACAATTGTAATGTAAATGTATTTTGTGTTAGAGTTCACTTTTTATATATCAATTGTAATGTAAATGTATTCAATATTAGTGTTCAGTCATTGGTTTATTGATAGTAATGCGAGTTTATTCTTTATCAGAGTTTAGTCCATGGTACATCAATATCAATGTAAATGTATTATGTGCTAGAGTGCAATCTTATATGTTTTTTACATTGAATTGAACAGATACTAATTTGTTGCATGGTTTTTATAGTTATTGTTCATGGCCTTTGATATATATATATATATATATATATATATATATATATATATATATATATATATATATATATATATATATATCAAACAGTGCGAAATTATTAGGCCTAATCACTTTCGACTCTAAATGTCTTTCCCTAAGGCAATACAAAATACAGTCAAGACAAAACAGAATGGAAGATTTCGTCGAGGCTGCAAACTTATCATGACTTTTTCCACAAGAATACAAGCTTGAAACTTATAATAATTGGTTACTTGGCTTCATTATGATGGTGATGCTGAAAAACATTGTATTGAATTAGACATTGATGAGTCATATCGCCATTTTGTAATGTATATTTTGCGTAACCGCAAATTATATCACAAATATTTCATTGTTTTAGTAGAAGTTATTTGCTTTGGGTGAAAAAAAGCAATTTGAAAGAAATTTTTCAATAGCAATGTTCCGGCTGCAAAAAGATCATGATTATATTTGTTATTGGCTGTCTTCTCGCTTGAAATAGATTCGGTTCAATGTTCTAAGGCTGTGAATCTTGTCAGCTTCCTTTTTCCTCCAGGTTTCGGAGCTCCTTTTGGGTTTGTGTACACGTTTAATACGTATTATAGCACTGAATTTGTGGCGAATGGACGAGAAGTGTTCTGCAACATTTCAGGTCGAAGCTAACGCCAGTCATCACCCAAGACCGCCCTAGTGAATGTGACATCTGTGGTGAAACAAGAATGGTACACGACCTGGACATACATGGTCCAGAAGGTACATGCAAAACAGAGAATGTAATTTATCTCATCACATGTAAAATAAGTATCCGTCAGTATGTCAGAGAAACTGAAATATTACACAATACGATCAATCTTCACAGATCTGATTGGATGACAAAGAAGCGGCAGAAAAGTTGCAGAACACTTCTCGTCCCATGGACACACATTCATTGTTTTACACTTATTGTAATTGATCACAACCCATCTAGAGTTCGGAAACCAATCAAACGGAGTCTTACTCGTTTCGCCGCTTTAGAACGTTGAAACCAAGCGGTTTAAACCACCAAAAAGACTAGCAAAATACAGCTAATCACAATAAAATCCATCCTCTTTTGCAGCCGGAATATTTTCATTGAAATAGTTCTTTCAATCTGATTATTAGTCAATAACCTATAATTACTACTCAAACAGTTAAATATCTGGATATAATTTGCGGTGACGAATATTTACGCATATTTATATGCAATACAGAATTTGATATGGCTCAAACCCACTCCCCCGCGCATCCTAGGCGGGCGCTCTAACGACTAGGCCACCGGAGCGGTTTGATTTGGTTCGAAAACGCGGAGTTAGAAACTTAGTTTTGTACTCTTTGTTGTCAGTTTATTGCATTTATTTTAATCAATCCCTGACACACGCTCCTTGGGCCCCTTGCTGGATCCAGTGCACTGGAAGGGAATGTTATATATATAACGACAATTATTCTAAATTATATTCGGGGGATCAAATTATTGGGTATATCACCGTCCTTCCAATGCAGTCTCGTTCCGCCTTTGCCTCTTCTGCTTCCGACGGTTGGTATCAATTAATTAGCATAACATTGTGCAATAATGCGTGGGGACGTGGCACTATTCCGTCCCCCGAAACAATTAATTAGCCCTTTTGGGGCATTAAACAGACGTAAATGCCCAATGGGCGAAAACGTCTTAAATCCAATTAATCAATCAATCATATATATATATATATATATATATATATATATATATATATATATATATATATATATATATGTATATATGTATATATGTATGTATATATGTATGTATGTATGTATGTATGTATGTATGTATGTGTGTGTGTGTGTGTGTGTGTGTGTGTGTGTGTGTGTGTTAAAAAGATATCAGACAGTTTTTAAGAATGTAAACAAATTCATCTTGCAATGGTATTTTCTCTGGCCGTATTTTCCATTGATCATTCGATACAAAGTATCTGTTCCATCCGAGTTACTTCTTCATTTCCATTGCAAATTTGAATTCAGAATTGTACTCATGAATTGTGTATTTTGCATAATAAGAGTGTTGAAGCTATGCGTTTAATTCAGTCTTAGCCTGGCCGTTGTGGCGAAATGTTCTGTTTGGTGTTTGAGGGATTTAGGTACAGAAAAGGTATTATATTGGTTTTGCAAGGTACCATATGGTGCAAGCTGGATATCAGTAAAATGTACCATGTAAATAATGCTTCAAATAACATTCCACGTGATTGACCCGTTTTAAACGTTATGGAATTTTAGTTCCCGATTCTCGAGATCGATTGCGTTGCGCCTGAATTTGGAAGCGACAGAAATTTTTTGGTAAGTCTCTCTTCTGATATACATATGCATTCAATTATTTTCGTCAAAACATCCGAAGACAGGCCTTAGAGTGAAGCCTGAAACAAATGGCGTCTTTTGTTGTCAGTAAGTCACGACTTGTGATTTTCGTCTTTTTTATCGTCTATGCATAAGAAGGGAAAGTGATAGTTCCCTTCTAAATTTTTTCTATGCATGAAACATAATTAGCTGAGCGTAAATATAAATTTGCATAATGAAACTAAACCCGTATATACCCATATTTCGAACCTATCGTTGAGAGTCATGTTTGTAAATGTTAACATGATATGAGCATATTGGTTAGTGACGAGACCCAAGTCGTATATATTTTCCTATGTTACTTGTTGAAGTGATTCGAATGAACATAAACCTTATAAGTTCCTTTTTGAGATGAGTATACGTACATGTCTGGCAGAGTACCAAACACGAGAGTCAACATTTAAAATAAGCAAAACATTATAATGTTACTGATGCTGACAATAGTCATCATCATCTAGACAAATGAAAAAGCATTCTTAAACTTTGGACATTAATACATTGAGAGTTACATCATTAACATCCTTTCCATATTAAAGGTTGGACGAGTTAGTGATAACAATACATGCATCAGGGGAGCACACATAATTATTATTATTATTGTTTCGGGGGTGGGGTGGGGGAAGCAAACGTGTAGTGGTCAGTTTTACGTATGTAGGCCAAAAGAGGTTTATGGGTGAAAGAGAAATATATATGCATTCAATTGCTAATTTGAATTTTTACTGTACGTGCGGACGCCATGCCAGAGGTGGTAAAGGGTCAACGTGTAGCGGTATTAAGAATGAACGATAATGCACAGCGGCAGTATTGAAGAAAGTGGTATATGATAGCCGTTATTATTTAGTTCAGGCATGAGGTTATTTTTAGTACAAGTAAATTATGGCGAGGACTACTTCTGGAGAGAAGTGCTGAATAGGACATTTTACGACTTGGAACCTCGACGATGAAATATTAAGGAATTACGAGGCAGATATCCGAAATAATAATTTTCATCTGTTACATTTTTACTGTATCAACTCAGTTTTAAAAGGTATCACAAATGTATTGAAATAACCACAAAATGCGGCTGAAGTTAGCTATGGGGCTCTATTGAAATGATAATACGTACTTTCAATTTTTCGTTTAATTGCAAATCATCGAAGCGTACAAGTTTTTCTTAAGCCGTTGAAATGGGACTGTAGCATGATGCGCGACGATAAACATAGTATAAAGGTAACGTGATATTGATTCCAAAACGTTTACTTTGAAATACTTACGTTCAAAGGACCTTATCTGTATGCAGAAGATTGAAGTTTACCGTGTTTTTATTCTCACAAATGTTAGTACTGGCTCCTTTTGCATCCGTATACCAGGCAAATGCACGGTATTGTTCCCACGTGGATCATAGAACTTAATTACACGATAAGATCACGTCGAGGTGGTATCACTTTTATTTTATGAATCCATTTTATCTATTTCAAAACCAGATATTGAGGCCTAGCGAGTAAATTGTCCAGGGGGAAATTAATGCGTCAACAGTGTGTTGATTTTCTGATAAAAATGTCATCGCCTATCCCCAGGATACCAACGCGGTCGGGCCATTCTAGGTTGGTGTCAGATCCATTCCCAAGTTCTGTCCAGCCTTATTAAAAGCCGAAAATATGGGAAAACGTGTATCATTGACATTTATTATGACTTAAACCAGCGGCTCTTGATGGAATCGTTTATTCGAAACTGTATCGGTCAAAGCATGCAGTGATCAAACCTACATCGTCCGGAAACGTGCGTCAAAGAAGTGAGAGAGAGAGAGAGAGAGAGAGAGAGAGAGAGAGAGAGAGAGAGAGAGAGAGAGGGGAGAGAGAGAGAGAGAGAGAGAGAGAGAGAGAGAGAGAGAGAGAGAGAGAGAGAGAGAGAGAGAGAATGAATGTTTACTGAAATGACATAGATTCAAGCTAATTCCTGACTGAAGTGCGCAATCAAATGGAATTCAATGTCAACCCAATGTTGTATGATGGATATTAATGATTAATCACGCAGTAAATTATTCGATGTCAATAACATTACATCACTCTGACACGAAGGTGAAAGGGTAACCGAAATGCCGGTCCATTTATATGCAAAATCAGGTTTTTAAGCCGCCACTTGGGCCGAAACCCAAATCATGGAATATCATTTCAGTCTAAATCGGACCTTCAGCAGAATTTAAATAGCACTGAAGACGAAAGACACTAATTACCGGCAGATTTACAGTATTTCGGCAAAATCGCATAAATAGTTACCAACAGTAAAACATCATGAAAAAAACTGATACAATTAAATACTTTATAATAATGAAACATACATACATACATACATACATACATACATACATACATACATACATACATACATACATACATACATACATACATACATACATACATACATATATACATACATACATACATACATATATATATATATATATATATATATATATATATATATATATATATATATATAGAGAGAGAGAGAGAGAGAGAGAGAGAGAGAGAGAGAGAGAGAGAGAGAGAGAGAGAGAGAGAGAGATTTCATAATATGTCGTAGCTTTTGATTTGAATGTTGCTTTGTGGCTGTAATTTGTTATTTGTTTTACCCCTCTGACAACGAGCCATCAGCTCAAATCGTTTGCAAACTATTTTGTTATTGCGCCATTTTAATTATTGTGTCTTCTATGAAATGTCAGTAAATAACTATGTATTGACCTTTTATTAGAAGTGGTAGGACAAATACATAAATAATATGATAAATGAATATATTTATTACAAAACGTCTTAGAGAACCTGTGTTGGTTTTGGAAAAGCAGTTAACTCATGATTTCTGTGCTAATTTCATCCTGAAATTGAAGCCATTCTTCAGTTTTGCAACTCAGGTATATAACATAAATAATTGGCTTTGAAGTATATGCGTTTATGTGTGTGATTTGTGTTGGCTGTACTATTGACTAATAATCACACAATATGTGTACTTACTTCGGGTGAGATTTAATATATATATATATATATATATATATATATATATATATATATATATATATATTGACGAAAACTTTTTTATATCTTTATATTAAATTTAATGAAATTATTTAACAAAAATAATTCACAATTTGCTACGTTATGTTAACTATGTACTCAAAGTATAAAATACAGTTTCCGGAATATGATAGTACGTTAGTCGGGCATTTTGTTTCATATTCATCCATTGTTTTTGTAAATATTTTGATCCTTTTAAGTGTATGATTGCGCTTACGCGTGTATGCGTGTATGCGTGCGTGTGTGTGTGTGTATGCGTGCGTGTGTGTGTGTGTGTGATATGTATGTTTATTGTTTTCTAAAGAAGACTTTGATTTTTCTGTAAAAGTAGGGAATCTTTTTTTCGCGTGCAAAATTCCAACTTTTGTTCTATTATGTATAAACTGGAATGAAATTGCAAATATTTTGAAAGCTGGGTTGAATTAGTATGACTATTCTGCCTAATGTTACGTCATTCAATTCTACTCTGTTAATAAGTGTGTTTTACAATGCAATTAGTTTACATTTGATGTTATTAAAATAAAACAAAAGTGAAACCCCCTTTTTTGCGATTGTTTTATGAATGGCTGGTCCAGAGTTCAGTTTTTATCACGTGTGTGTATATATAAAGGCAAGTGATAACTCTACGACTTTGCTTCTGCTGCTACTACTACTACTACTACTACTACTACTACTACTACTACTGCTACAGGTATAATAATAAATATTAATCATGATAATGATAGTCATGCGAATAATAAAAATACATTTATACTACTACTACTACTTAATAATAATAATAATAATAATAATAATAATAATAATAATAATAATAATGATGATGATGATGATGATGATGATGATGATAATAATAACGATAGAAATATAATAATAATAATAATAATAATAATAATAATAATAATAATAATAATAATAATAATAATAATTGACAGTAATAGTAGCAGCCGTTTTAGTTTTATTAACTAATGTTATACCTTATCAAACATATACATTTAAGTATCACGTTTGTTGTGGGAATATGTATGAATGCGTATCAGCTCACTTTGTACAGAATCCATTTGTCCTTTACTTTGAAGTTCTCACTCTTCTGGAGATATATCAACAATAATGAAGGCATTTCACAATTTAGATGTGGAGACAAATTTTATTCATGGCGGGTGGAGATATCAAGTTATTCATCAATGAAAAGGCTATCGGATTTATCTTGCTTTTCTAACCTCCTTTTCCTCGCGTTTTACTGATTAATTCGCTTGATTGATACACTGTGCTACGACCCTATGTCATGCGGATATTTCTCTAGGAGCCTACCAAAGATGAAGTCTACGTGCTCTTTAAAAAAAATTTAAATTTAAATGAATAACGTACCTACATACATTGCTAAAGTTACGTAATTTTGTTTGCGTCAATGATTGGGATTTTAAATGATGTTAACTTTTTCTGGACCATATGACCTGTGATGGAAACACGGTACGTCCTTAGATATCAATGTCCTGTGATGGAAACACTGCACGTCCTTAGATACCAATATCCTGTTATGGAAGCATGACACTTCCGTAGATATTCAAGGCCCGTGATTTAAATATTCCTTGCTGGGAGAATAAATAAATGAAAAAGGAAAACCATTGATATCGGCTTTAAAGATGTTACATTCAAGTCTTAAAGTTATTGTATTCAAGTCTAATGAGTATAATTGCTGTTACATTCAAGTCTTAAAGTTATTGTATTCAAGTCTAATGAGTATAATTGCTGTTACATTCAAGTCTTAAAATTATTGTATTCAAGTCTAATGAGTATAATTGCTGTTACATTCAAGTCTTAAAGTTATTGTATTCAAGTCTAATGAGTATAATTCCTGTTACATTCAAGTCTTAAAGTTATTGTATTCAAGTCTAATGAGTATAATTCCTGTTACATTCAAGTCTTAGAGTTATTGTATTCAAGTCTAATGAGTATAATTGCTGTTACATTCAAGTCTTAAAGTTATTGTATTCAAGTCTAATGAGTATAATTGCTGTTACATTCAAGTCTTAAAGTTATTGTATTCAAGTCTAATGAGTATAATTGCTGTTACATTCAAGTCTTAAAGTTATTGCATTCAAGTCTAATGAGTTTCATTGATGTTAAAGGTGTGACATTCAATTTTTAAAGTTACTAAATTCAAGTCTAATGAGTATCAGTGATATTAAAGTTCCCACGTTCAACTGATTCATCTGATAAAAAATTATGAAAAAAAATGTTACGATCGTTTCTACAATTTTGCTTTTTTTTTTTAATTTGAACAAAGTAATTCAAAAAGTGTGATAGAATATCAGTTAGGAACAGAAATATTATTTTAGAACAGAAGATGGGCACGTTAACAAGAGCTTGGTTATTTGACAAATTTTCAAACTGTGGCAAAGTGGTTTTTATCAAACTCTTTTGAACCTATATACCCAGTTTCATAGGTAAATTTTAAACCATTCTTTTGAAAATCTAAAATATCGCACAGAAAATTAATTTGGTAAAAGGACAACCAATTGTTATCATAAAGCAGAAATATTATTTACTACCTTAACCCTAGGCTGTCTTTTAAAACAGCAAAAGTTAAAGAAGTATTTTTCTAATGAAAATCTTAAAATCTTAAAATCTTAAAATCTTAAAATCTTAGCAATCCAGCCTTTTTACCCCATATTTCCATTATTGATTTTACCTTAGTTGGCCATCAATTGCAGGTTGGTGCGCGTAGTAACGGCCGGTCAGTTTATTCAGGTTTTAAGTGCCTTCAGACTTTCTCGAGGTTTCCCCTTAGAAACATAATCTATCAGAGTTTCACCTTAGAATACATCCAGTTTTCAGTGTCTGCATGTAACAGAAAGTTGCAACTAATTCTTATAGATCTGAGGGGAACGTACGGAGGATGTCTGTTGTACAATTTAATGAGATATCCAAATACTGAATAAAAATAAATTTAGCTGGTTCATCTTGAATATAATCATTATTTCCTTGACACCCAATTATTTCTCTCGGTAAAATATTTGTATGACTCCAAATTTTGGTAGCGCTCGTTGATGACACTTGTCTAACGTAACATATTTGATATTTACCTCCTTTTCTTGTCACTTCTTAATTCTTTATACCATCATTTTAATTATCAAGACCCATGAATACTTTTACTTATATAACCTTAATCGATGCTGCCAATAAAATGTTCGAAATAACTTCAGTCATACGGTAACTATTTGTGCCCAACATACATAGAGTTGCACAAACAAGGCATTAAACGACAGCAATATCAAGATAATTCTACATTCCGTGAGGTTAATGATGCTACTTATTGACGGATTCTATTGACAAAGACATTTTATTTCAATTTGTAAACTATATTTACACAAGCGCAATTCAGATTGTTTGAAGAAATAGCGCCTTGTATCAAATGTGAAATAAAGACAAAAGACAACGCATGTCGCGTTCATTTAACGTTTCTTGTTAGATACACCAGTTTCATTAGAGTGCCTAAAGACTTTAATAACAGAAGGATATCAAAAGTTAAATAATAAATTTCTGAATGACTGATAAATATGATATGATTAATATGGTATTTATGTTAATATAACCGTAAAATAAAATGATGATCTCAAATGGATAATGCTTTAATATTGCAATAATAATACGAGCATATAATGTAAAATTCAGTAATACACAACTGAGATTATATTTAACGTATATATTTTATTTTCATGAAACAAATTTAATAATTTATAGCGTTTGCTCACCATATCTTATTTCAGTATTATTTGGAAGCAAAGAAGAACGAATAATATCGTTCATTCTGACGGACGTTGCATCTTTCATTTGTTGTACACAAAAGCTAGTCCCAACCAAAGCTGAAATAGTATTGACGTTTAAAAGCAGATTATACGTCTCGCACAAACTACACATCACAGAACAAGCGTCCTTCTATTAAACATTACATTTGATACAGACAAAATCATTTTTCAACACAGACTGTCCAATGTGTGTGATGCCGCATTGTTTGATGGACTACCCGTACACTTGACGATCAATGTTTTCATTAAAGTGTCACAACTAAATACATTGATATTGCAATACGACAATACGAAAACATGTTTACTGGATGCAGAAATTCCCATATTTACTGCAATGTATTTATGACCAATATGTGCTGTGTTGGATTTGGAACAGTGGACTATGAATAGGAACACAAAACTTTTGACTCATAATTAACACAAAACTTTTAACTCATAATTAACACAAAACTTTTGACTCATAATTGACACAAAACTTTTGACTCATAATTAACACAAAACTTTTGACTCATAATTAACACAAAACTTTTGACTCATAATTAACACAAAACTTTTGACTCATAATTAACACAAATTTTTTGAATTATAATTAACACAAAACTTTTGACTCATAATTAACACAAAACTTTTGACTCATAATTAACACAAAACTTTTGACTCATAATTAACACAAAACTTTTGACTCATAATTAACACAAAACTTTTGACTCATAATTAACACAAAACTTTTGACTCATAATTAACACAAAACTTTTGAATTATAATTAACACAAAACTTTTGACTCATAATTAACACAAAACTTTTGACTCATAATTAACACAAAACTTTTGAATTATAATTAACACAAAACTTTTGACTCATAATTAACACAAAACTTTTGACTCATAATTAACACAAAACTTTTGAATTATAATTAACACAAAACTTTTGACTCATAATTAACACAAAACTTTTGACTCATAATTAACACAAAACTTTTGACTCATAATTGTATCACATATTTACCGCGTAAATATGCAGTGGTTGCATAAATTTATGAAAGTTTGGAAACCAGTTTATGTCCACATATTTGTGTGAACATATATGCGTTTATTTACGTCCGCAAGTTAACATTTAAACCACGCTTGTATATAGGGTGGATTCCATGCTACAGCTATACCGCCTCGCTCAACCCCTACCCAACACAAGCAATACCAATATTTTTACTGGTTGTTATTGTTTTTGTCTTGTGGTTTTAGTCATTTCTTATGCTATGTTGTGCTATACATGTTATAAGAAACCTCTTCCTGGGTAAATTAGTCATATTATAACAGACGAGGCCATTTTTCCTCAATTTCCTTTCGCGAATTGATTCCAAAAATGGCGTCTAATTTCATTTAAAACAACAACAAAAGTCCAGACGGCGGGATCATGTTTTTTTTTTCTACGATCACAGACAATCAGTAAAGAGAATAATGCACAAGAATTTCATGGGCTTATTTGGTCCAATCAGAATCACATAAACTGATATTTTAACGTGTGGAAATATCAAAAATATGAAACTATAGAAAAACTATAACTAATATGTTATAATAATAGTAGATTGACATTTTAACATGTCATATTAAAAATAAACTGCAGATACAATATTTTATGTGTAGCGACTATGTGATAATTATCTTTATGGGACATGTATAATAACGCCTATTGACGCCTCAAGCATAATGACTGAGGTATCCGAATGCATTCCTAGGTCAGTGCACTACACTATTTGTCCTTTCATTATATTAAATCAGTTATCAGTTTGTCACTTGATAAACATTATTGGTTATGGTATAGTTCATTATTAGCTATTTAAATATATCAGTCGGGTGAAAATTAATAACAATATCGGCGATATCACATATGAATTTCAATATCGGCGATATCACATATGAATTTATAATAATGTCTTATGTAGGACACTTATCCTTGTATTCCAACTTATATTTTCATAATTTTGGCCTGCTTGATCTGGTTGTTGTTGTTGTCGTTGTTGTTGTTATTCTTCTTCTTCTTCTTCTTCTTCTTCTTCTTCTTCTTCTTCTTCTTCTTCTTCTTCTTCTAAACAGATTTTAAAATATTTCAAGACTGGATGTAATTATGGAGACGGTGTACAAAATAAATGGCCCCAACAGAAAAAGGAGGTTTCAAATATTAAGCTATTGAAAAATAATTTTTCACAAGAATGCTGCAAATTTTCAGTGACTGCACTGGCACAACATATTTCGATTTGGTACCATGTATAACCTGTTAAATTGTGCAACAAATGGTATACATTTTATTGGGGGAAAAACTCTTGCGCAGACATCATCATCATCATCATCATCATCATCATCATCATCATCATCAGTCTCTTAACCTAGTGTGGTCGTCGAGGCGCTGTGCTGCTGAACATCTGACCAGTTCTATCCACTTGTATCGATTATGTGCCAATGCCTGTCTTCGCAAAACATTTCCAGGTCCATTCTGTGACGTTGTCAGTTCACTTTTTTCACCTTTGCTGTTAAACATTTTTCTAACCGAACTTAAGTCAAAATATGTGACAACACACAGAACTTGCATAGGCATTCTGTGTGGAGAAAATATGCATCAAATATATTAATAGTATTCGAAAGGTACCATTGGTAATTGAGCAAACATAACTATTTATAATATAAAACATAATACCAAATTATTTATTTTTCAATTTATCTCTTATAATAAGGTATGGTATCAATGGAGTACTCAGAAATAGCTGAATGCTGATTAAGAATCGAAATTTGGGTGCAGCAGCGATCTTGCCGAAGCAGGCCGCAGTGTTGCCAAGGAGACACAATTCACGTTTGAATAGACACATAAATAAAAAGCATAACGTCTTATAAGTAAGCTCACAATTTGCATAATATTATGTTTAAAGATGTCACGCTCTGAAGCAAGTTGGATACCACCGCACTGTGATAATTCTAGGGTAACCCCAACAAAGCAGTATTCCTCGTATTTACACAAAAAAAAAATGAAGACATTTTAAAATTTCCTTATGGTCGAAAACAGTCATGTAAAAATACATTATTGGAAGTAATATATAATTGAAGTTGAACTTTTTTGATCGATGTACCTATACCGTAAATAATTGTATTGAAAACTCTTGTGCAAACTCAACAATAATTTAAAGAATATCTTCGCTTTGTGGTATTTTGAAAAATTGTGAATTAGGTACGTTTTATATTGTCAGGCGTAGATTAGCTGACGATATAATGATTTCACTTCACTAGAAAAATATTTCCCTCTGTCCACTCAAACAACTCAAGAAAGTAGACATCGCCAAAGTACATACCCCCATTTCCAACACAATTTATGAAACTACGTCAAATAATGTATAAAACTAGCGAAATAAACATTTGAAAACTCCTCGTATAATTTATAAAATTCACTAAATAATTCGTTTTCTCTGCAAGGTGCGCAAAAGATAGTAATGATCTGGAAATAGAAGTAAGTAGTGTTAATTATATGTTTACAAATTTCATTTTAAAGATGGATTGATGTGGCATGTTATACTTCAACAAATGTATGCGTATATATATATATATATATATATATATATATATATATGTGTGTGTGTGTGTGTGTGTGTGTGTGTGTGTGTACACATACCTACATGCATACCTACCTACCTACATACATGCATCTAAATCGTGTAATTTCTACATGTGCGGACAATCCAAAATGAGAAATCTATTTGATACTCACTACAGACACTACATATACATACGTACACACACACACATACAAAAAAAATAAACACACACTCACACATATACATACATACATACATACATACATACATACATACATACATACATACATACATACATACATACATACATACATACATACATACATACATACATACATACATACATACACGATTATAATAGCTTACAACATTCTAGCACACGACTTAAATATTTAAACATACATTTATTTTATAATGCTCGTGTCTTCATTATTTTTGAAGAGAGCCAGTGTTCTTGTCAGAAAGGTAGAAAATACAGCTGTTAAAATAGCACCGACATCGACTTTTTGTTTTATATTCTGTTTCACTGAATATAAAATTAAATGCTTTTTCCCCTGTTGCGGTGTCCGAGTGGCCAGAGCGTCCGTCTCCGATGCAGGAGGTGGTGGGTTCGATCCCTGGCCGAGTCATACCAAAGACTTGCAAAAATGGTACAAACAGCTGCTCGATATTAAGTGCCAAGCTGCAGACATCATAGCGATATGACTGACACAGACAGACAGACAGACAGACAGACAGACAGACAGACAGACAATGCTTTTTGATAACCTTCTATACATTTGTTCTGTTATTTAGATTGCTAAAAGTGCTCACAATATGTATAAAGCACAAAGCAGTTGAGAAACCTGAAGAATTGTACAACTGATTTATCTTTGATTGTTTGACTGAGGCAGTCTTAAGTTTCTACAAGGATCGATCTAGTAGTCTGTGGTTGCAAGTTTCGTTCTTAAACATAATTTTAAAAGATAACATTTTGCAGCTTTTGGCTTAACCAGATACCTAAATTAGACTTTGACGATGACAGATGAACGAAGACAAGAAGAAATTATACTTCATGACTATTTGGTAGCAAGAGCTTCGCTGGGGTAAAATTATTTATATTGCAATGTTGAAGGATTGACAGGGGCCCACTATCAATAACGAGAAAAATAGTCCGAACACTTCACTGGTTAAATGTAGAGAGCTTTGTAATTGACCTTTTTACTAAGATTTTATTATTTGAAAATCATTATATATACACACAGATATATGTATGTATGTATGTATGTATGTATGTATGTATGTATGTATGTATGTATGTATGTATGTATGTATGTATGTATGTATGTA
This sequence comes from Unio delphinus, assembly GCA_029339505.1. NCBI lineage: Eukaryota > Metazoa > Mollusca > Bivalvia > Unionida > Unionidae > Unio > Unio delphinus. The sequence goes on along the minus strand of JAQISU010000101.1, from coordinate 5,282,614 downwards.
TGTATGTATGTGTGTGTGTGTGTGTGTGTGTGTGTGTGTGTGTGTGTGTGTGTGTGTGTGTGTGTGTGTGTGTGTGTGTGTGTATGTATGTATGTATGTATGTATGTATGTATGTATGTATGCTGAAGAAAGACAAATTTTTGCTATTTTGGCATCCACTCATTATTTTGTAGTTGTTCTAACAAGCTTTTCGTCTCATTTTCATTTCTTGTCTGTCCTAATAGTGTGGTATCTTTTCTCGCATTCGCATTTTCTGTGCAAACATATTGTTGTTCTCTACGTTCTCATTGTTCCTTTCGGTGCAAATATTTTTGTCTCTCCGCTAGGAGTGTTTATTTCCGTAAAGATATATTGTCTCTTAGCTCGCATTTTTGTGTTGTTGAAATATTATGGGATGTCTCGCTTGGCATACAACGTCACACTGAAGAAGAATACATGTACACAATTAGGTAAACTTCATTTTGAAACAATACACATAAAAAACTAATTAATCTTCATATTAAAAATTTCACAGACAAAACTAAATACATTTCATATGGAATCATTACACATACAGATTAACGTATTGAAAACAATCCATATACACACTTAATTAAACTTCATATTTTATCATTTAGCATACAAAAATAGATGCTGAAAGATTAGGCGTACAAAATAGATACACTTCATGCTGAAACATTACGCATACAAATGAACTAACAATACGTATACAAACTTTAAATTAATAAATTAAGTAATCTTACTATTTATTCATCATACCTATAAAAAATAATTAAATTTCATACCTATAAAAAATAATTAAATTTCATACCTATAAAAAATAATTAAATTTCATATGGGAACATTACACATATAAACTTAATTAACTTCAATTGAAACGTTACAAATACGAAATTAAACTTCATATTGAAACCATTTAAATGGATAAAAGTTATGTTATTTTGTAGTGAAAAATTGTCATTTACACAAGTAACCATTACACGGATAATAGCCGTGTAATTTTGCATTGAAATCATTTCATTGACAGAAATAACACAATATACAAGAAAAGAAGCTGAAAGAAAACAACCGCTGAAACATGTACACGTTTACCAGACGTTTATAATACGCTGAGGTATCAGAGTAGGAAAAATGTTTATCAAACGTGACTATATATTGATCAGGTTCGTTTGAATATGGTATACAGGTATCAAACGGAAGTAGGCGTTATAATGTCAACGTACACAAAACATGTTTTAAATCCCATGGATATGAGTTTCCTATCTTTGGATATAATGCTTTTATTACTATATGATAATTAACTGGATTGTACAGGACTCCTGAATCGAGTTTATTATTGGAAATGTTTTCTTGTGTGAAAATGGATCAATATTCCATAAATAGAGCAGAGAGGATACAAATCGAACGAACAGCGTGCCATAACACACAAAGGTGCGATATGCTTAGATCAATATTCCTGTTAACAAGCCTGAGTAGACTTTTAAAATCAAAGGTAAATAAATCCGGAAAGCGAATTTTTTTCAGTCCTCGTATGTGTACATTTTGGAAAAAAATAGCATGACATAAGCCTCTAAATTAAACAAATGATAGTAAATATCCGTATCAAACATGTCACATAAGTCTCCACATCAAACAAATGGCATATTTATCCATATCAAACATGTGGCATAATTCGCATATCCAAATGCGAAAGAAGCTGAATATAATACGAGGATTCTTCTGTGATACAACATATCCCAAATATCGTAAATCTTAACTAACTTGTCAACACTGCACATTAGTACTGGCTGCAAGAAAGAGGAGTCGGCAGTAACATGTATGAATATTTATGTAATATATTGAATATCAGTAAACGTTTTAATAAATAATGGAGTTCAAATCATACTGACCGAAGTGCAATAGCTAGTCAGTCTGTTTTGCCACCAATCTCTCGGCCAACATCTAGACATATGAACAGATGCGGAGCTATCGATCACAAGGGTGAAAGGACATCAGGATTTCGTTCTGCCTTGGTGTTTGTCAAGCAGTTTTTCAGACCAGTCCCGGTCTACTGATTTCAAATAGCGAACAGGTCGATCGTATTTCAAGCTGTTTGCTTTTCGATGTTACCTTTTAATAAGATTGCATTTAGATTCCAGATATAAAGATACATCAGCTGGCTTTTCAAGAACAGTTTATCTGTTGCTGTTAATGAGCCAATATCCCAATTAGCTATTCCAAGTTTTTAGCTAACATATTCTGCTCAAAGGAACACAAAATAATCACATGGCTGTGAATTTTGTTTCCATTACAAGCTTCGATTTAAATTAAAATTTCTGCAATTTTTTTTTAGCATTATTTGTTTTGCTATGCTGTATAAAGTTCGACGCCATCTAACGGAGTAACAAATGTGATAATATTATTTATTACTGATATTCTATGGAAACATTTCTTGCATTATTAAACAGTCTAAATTCAAAACGAAATCTTGATAGTTTTCACCAAGAAGAAGAAATGATTAACGATAAAATTACGTATAAATAGATTATGACTGAGCGAATTAATGATTTATTGGCATGTTAACGTTGAGGTATGCGTGCAGTGAAATATACGCAAAACAGAGAACGTTCAATCTGAATACAAATACTTCAAAGTGAAATATAGAAAATTAAGGGTTAATTTTATCTTACTTCATTCATATACTTTTCTTATGTTAAAATATGCCCTTATATTTTAACGTGAAGATAAACACAATTCCCATCGTGCAGTGCAATGTTCCACTATATGAATACGAATCATCATAGAGGTACTAACACATAGCAGTTTGTGACCTAGTAACCTGAAGAGAAAATAGCAGTTTGTGACCTAGTAAACTGAAGACAAAATAGCAGTTTGTGACCTAGTAAACTGAAGACAAAATAGCAGTTTGTGACCTAGTAAACTGAAGACAAAATAGCAGTTTGTGACCTAGTAAACTGAAGACAAAATAGCAGTTTGTGACCTAGTAAACTGAAGACAAAAATAGCAGTTTGTGACCTAGTAAACTGAAGACAATATAGCAGTTTGTGACCTAGTAAACTGAAGACAAAATAGCAGTTTGTGACCTATTAACTGAAGTCAAAATAGCAGTTGGTGACCTAGTAAACTGAAGAGAAAATAGCAGTTTGTGACCTAGTAAACTGAAGACAAAATAGCAGTTTGTGACCTAGTAAACTGAAGACAAAATAGCAGTTTGTGACCTAGTAAACTGAAGACAAAATAGCAGTTTGTGACCTAGTAAACTGAAGACAAAATAGCAGTTTGTGACCTAGTAAACTGAAGACAAAATAGCAGTTTGTGACCTAGTAAACTGAAGACGAAATAGCAGTTTGTGACCTAGTAAACTGAAGACAAAATAGCAGTTTGTGACCTAGCAAACTGAAGACAAAATAGCAGTTTGTGACCTAGTAAACTGAGGACAAAATAGCAGTTGGTGACCTAGTAAACTGAAGAGAAAATAGCAGTTTGTGACCTAGTAAACTGAAGACAAAATAGCAGTTTGTGACCTAGTAAACTGAAGAGAAAATAGCAGTTTGTGACCTAGTAAACTGAAGACAAAATAGCAGTTTGTGACCTAGTAAACTGAAGACAAAATAGCAGTTTGTGACCTAGTAAACTGAAGACAAAATAGCAGTTTGTGACCTAGTAAACTGAAGACAAAATAGCAGTTTGTGACCTAGTAAACTGAAGAGAAAATAGCAGTTGGTGACCTAGTAAACTGAAGACAAAATAGCAGTTTGTGACTTAATAAATCCAAGTTCTTAAAGTGTTAGCATGGCAGCATGGGCTTTATATATTGCCGAATAAATCTGACCCAATACTCCAATACTGTTTGCTTTCTGTAAACGTATGTCACTTCTCAACAGTATCAAAACACAATGTGATGATTCCCAAGATTCATCTACTTGTTGGCATGTGTTTGTGTGATTTGGGTTTTTAATGTAGCTTTAACAATTTGTCAATCAAAAGTGTTACGATGTCTGCATTGTGACAGTTTATAGTGATGTCTAGCACTGGGACATCATGCAAAAGACATATAGGATCATGTCTCACCCAGTCACATTATACTCACACCAGGTCGACCTTTCTTAATGATACCATTTTAATGCTGAGCACCAAGCGATACAGCTGCTAGTACCATTTTTATGTCTTTGGTATAACTCGGTTGGGGTTCGAACCTGCGACCTCCCGCATCCGAGTTGGACTCTCTAGCCACTAGGCAATTGGAGCGGTACTGTTAATATGTAGTAAGAAGCATATTAATACATTGAAGTTGAGGCACCTTGCATTTAAAGGTTTATTTACTTTGGTCTTTGACATTATGTACAGTTTTCATATCTTTATCACCGTTACATTTGTCCTTGACTTTATATACCAGGTACATAATTTTAACACCTTTATCTTTGTCTCTAGCCTTATATTCCTGCTGCATATTTTAACACCTTTATCTTTTCTTTAACGTTGTATATCGTTACATAATTTTAGTTTTTACGCCTCTACCTCTTGTCTTTAATTTTTTATGCTTACTGCAGAATTTCAACACCATTATTAAGTATCAGTCTTATTTTAATAGTTCATGTTTATGTTTGGATTCCTAAATGCGTATAAGCCGACAAATTTTCAATTTATATTTTCTTTTTGCAATTCTTTATATTTCTTTTTTTTATAATTTAACATTTAGTCAGCACCACATACCCATTATTTTGCTCAAGTGGTGTCAATACTTAATACATCGGACATCTATCTATCTATCTATCTATCTATCTGTCTGTATGTCTGTCTGTCTGTCTGTCTGTCTATCTATCTATCTATCTATCTATCTATCTATCTATCTATCTATCTATCTATCTATCTATCTATCTATCTATCTATCTATCTATCTATCTATCTATCTATCTATCATAGATAGATAGATAAAATGATAGATAGATGCATATAGATATACATGTTTGTATGTATACACACATATTAAGTTGAGAAAATTTTATAAAGGGAGTGAGGGAGGCGATGACGAGTGTCATCAAGTTTCTTTTTCTGGATTTTTTCCGCATGATTGGACCACATGGCAAATTCTCTCATATATAACATTCTGGAATTTACCATTTTCATATAAACAACAACAACAACAACAACAACAACAAAATTTAACCCAACTTTTGTCTAGGAATGCATGGGCGTAAGAATAAAATACTTTATTCCGAAAGAGTGACCGACAATGCACATTTTTCTGTCCACAAAGCAGCTAAATTGGACAGAAGATCTGCACATAAACTAAAGTACATCTCTCTCTCTCTCTCTCTCTCTCTCTCTCTCTCTCTCTCTCTCTCTCTCTCTCTCTCTCTCTCTCTCTCTCTCTCTCAAGGAGTTTTATTCATGTATGAAGAGAAACTGAAAAACAAATCTTTGGAAAATATTTAAGTATTATGTTATACTATTAAATACAATATATATTCTTTATAGGTGAGCTGAACATGAGCAATGGTGTCCTTCAAAATAAAACCGTATTATGATTTGATCATTATTCGTAAAGTTGAATCAAATGCAAGTGCACATTCTAAGCCAAGTATGACACTTCAGGCGACCTCAACGCACCATGAAATCAGTTTTATAACAGCAAGGAACATTTTAAAAAGATGGCCTAAGTAAAATATGGGTAATAAAGTTACGAACGTTGTTTTGCACGATTACTTTACCACACTTCGCTAGTAATAATGCAATAAACTACTCTTTGATCTATTGAGCTTTGCAACTATTCTCTTGTCAAGATTTTATGTGGAGTTTGGAAGTTTGTATAAATTATAGGGTGGTCTTGGTATATCGTTTCAAAGCGTTACGATGTAGCATTGTCAACTTTGTCTTTCAACAGTAGATGAACGTTTCAAGGTTAGTTCATGAGTCTGCGCTACATTATCACTGACCCATCAGATCGGCCGTGATAATGTCTTGTCTGGAGGACATCTGTCAGTAATGTAATTGTGTAATGTTATAAGTCATATTCTGGTCAAATATCATGCTTTTTATCCAGCATACCATGGTATTAAAGATAGAAAACAGCATTATTCATCCAGTATATGATGCTATTAAAGACAGTCCTTAGGCTATTCTTCCAGTATACGATGCTATTAAAGACAGGCCTTAGGGTATTCATCTAGTATAACATGCTATTAAAGACTGGCCTTAGGCTATTCACCCAGTATAACATGCCATTAAATATAGAACTATTCATCCAGTATACGATGCTATTAAAGACAGGCCTTAGGGTATTCATCTAGTATACGATGCTATTAAAGACAGGCCTTAGGCTATTCACCCAGTATAACATGCTATTAAATATAGAACTATTCATTCAGTATACGATGCTATTAAAGACAGTCCTTAGGCTATTCTTCCAGTATACGATGCTATTAAAGACAGGCCTTAGGGTATTCATCTAGTATACGATGCTATTAAAGACAGGCCTTAGGCTATTCACCCAGTATAACATGCTATTAAATATAGAACTATTCATTCAGTATACGATGCTATTAAAGACAGTCCTTAGGCTATTCTTCCAGTATACGATGCTATTAAAGACAGGCCTTAGGGTATTCATCTAGTATACGATGCTATTAAAGACAGGCCTTAGGGTATTCATCTAGTATAACATGCTATTAAAGACAGTCCTTAGGCTATTCTTCCAGTATACGATGCTATTAAAGTTGACAAAGGCAACTTATCTTGTGCACGAAGGAAGGTAATAAAAGAGTTACTATGACAACTTGTGTCATTATCCTGGACAAGAGAAGGCTTACAGATTGAGAAAATATAACAAAACCTTTAACAGTTTTTTGTTATCATATTAAGGACGTGGGGGTGGGAATATGTTTGCAAACTATATTGCAGACGACACTAATCCCTGATTATTCACGAGGATTTACTTTAAATGCAGACTTTTGGCAACTACAGGTTACTCATCTTTGGCGCAACACGTTTACTTTATGGGCGCCTTGAATATTCGTTGCATCAACGGAGACTAAAGCAGTGTGAAATTTTTTAGGCCCATATAGCAGTACAATTTAACCAATTTCAGTCTGTTTTTAGGCCCATATAGCAGTACAATTTAACCAATTTCAGTCTGTTTTTAGGCCCATATAGCAGAACAATTTAACCAATTTCAGTCTGTTGAGTTGATTCGTTTTTGTACGCTGTATGAATTGCAATGACAATTACGGTTGTCCTTGGCTTACGTACACGACCTGTTTTATTTATATCAACTGGTCAGTAAAATAGGCTAATAATTTACATGGGCATAATTGCGAAACAGGTAATATGTAAAAAAGAAAGCAGCAAGTCAAAATAGTTAGAGCTCTATATAAATTATGCCGTATATAAATAAAAATATCAAGTATTTAAAATAACGAAATAGCTTTTACCTTTTTCACTGATTATGAAGCATTCTCTAATATGGTGACTATATAGAATTCAGGAATTAAACATGACTGAACAGAGCAAGAAGAGATGCCGAAGTCGTATTTGCCCTTAAATGGGGGATTAACTACTTGCTTAAATCGAAATCAGTAGGGGTATTAATATTATTTTGATAGACCTTACCGGATGATTCCTGCTGTGAGTAATTTTAAAAAAAATGTTCTTGTCAATTGTAGACTTCTGCAAGTTTGTTTTTTTTACGTCTCTACCTAAATTTGAATAGGTGCCATTCTATACCTAAATTTGAATAGGTGCCATTCTATACCTAAATTTGAATAGGTGCCATTCTATACCTAAATTTGAATAGGTGCCATTCTATAGACGATATGGTCATCTTATTTATGTTGCATACTGAATGTTAAGGCTGGAAACATTCTCAATAATCTTCCACATACACACATATTTTATTCATATCAAAGCCATGTTGTTATAAGTTTGCTCGCTCAGATGTAAAAGAATATACAATAGCAATGAGCAGAGCGATATATATCAAGTGAGAGAGCTGTACATTATAACAACGGATAGGACTTATGCAATATGCTTATTTTCATTCATTGAAATGACCCAGTTATCTTCAACACACATTAAACTGCTAAACAAACCTTAATATTATTAACTTGGAATCGAACACCAAAATTTGATCTTAGCACGCACGTCTCACGGAACAGTTGCCACTTAGTCTGGTGGCACCTCCCATGCTGCAGTCATTTTCCATTTAAATTATGGATCAGAGACGTTATTTTTGAGGAACCTATTATTTTCACACTGGTCTTTGTAATCCAAAATCGCAATGCATTGAGGTCCAATTTTGCCAGCACCATCGTAAGCTCAATATCAAGACTCCTGAGGTTTCAAAATAATGGAATTAGAGTGCTTGTATCTGGTGGAACTGAGAAGAGGGGCAACATAACTTTGAGGCCTTGTAAGGAAATGGTGGAAAATGAAACCAACATCGTAATGCAAATGATAATGTACTCAATGATAGAGATTTCATTAAATAGAGCGATTTTAGGACATGACTTCTTTTCTATCATAGGATGAAAACTCCATTGAATTTGAATATGTATCTTGTTTGTTCATGTTGCTATTTCTCTTTCAAGCTACAATGGAAGAAGAAATATAAAGAATATAGAAAATATTGCTTATTTGAGATTGTGATGCAGAAGAGAGATTCTGAAATAAAAGGAAAATATATAACTATTCGACTTCCCCCTGCATTTGCACCATTACTAAGAAATACGTTTTCATTACAAAGAACCAAACAACAACCATGTTCCCGCACAAAGGATATGTATAATGCATAAGAAAGCTATTACTAAAGCTGATAAATCAATATAAAATCAATATTATCAATAGAAAATCAGCCAATCAATGGAAAACACATAATCAAAGTAATAACACCCAACATTCGGTTCACGCCTCCATTATTTATGAGAATGCATTTCGTGCTGCTATGTATGTATGCTTATATATATCTTTGATCTTTTTCACTCATTGTGAAGCATTCTGTAATAAGGTGTAGTGGCGTATACTTCTCAATGTGACGATGGTCCATAACATGAGACATAGATATTAATTATAATGATACTGTATACGGATACAGAGAGTGTATGGTTTGAATATTGACCCTGTTTACTCTATTGGGATACAGAAAGTTTATGGTTTGAATATTGACCCTGTATATTTTACTGGATACAGAGAGTTTATGGTTTGAATATTGACTCTGTATACTTTATTGGGATACAGAGTGTATGGTTTGAATATTGACCCTGTATACTCTATTGGGATACAGAGAATTTATGGTTTGAATATTGACTCTGTATACTTTATTGGGATACAGAGTGTATTGTTTGAATATTGACCCTGTATACTCTATTGGGATACAGAGAGTTTATGGTTTGAATATTGACCCTGTATACTTTACTGGGATACAGAGAGTTTATGGTTTGAATATTGACCCTGTATACTTTATTGGGATAAAGAGTGTATGGTTTGAATATTGACCCTGTATACTCTATTGGGATACAGAAAGTTTATGGTTTGAATATTGACCCTGTATATTTTATTGGGATACAGAAAGTTTATACTTTGAATATTGACCCTGTATACTTTATTGAGATACAGAGAGTTTATGGTTTGAATATTGGCCCTGTATCCTTAATATGTTTTAGACAAGGTATTGACAAGAGATCATGTTTATATGTTGTAATAGATAAATTCGGTATAACATGTTTATATTTTGTAATAGATAAATTCGGTATAACATATTTATATTTTGTAATAGATAAATTCGGTATAACATATTTATATTTTGGAATAGATAAATTCGGTATAACATGTTTATATGTTGTAATAGATAAATTCGGTATAACAGGATGCAAGGAAATGTAATAATATCCCATAAGGAAATATAATAACAGCACACAATTAAATGTAACTGACCGATACAAGTTTAAATGATAACATGAACTTTCATTGGGAAATTATAAAGCGATGATTTTGTAATGCAATTGTCTTTATAAATAAAAAATGTCACGCTTAGATTTTAATCTGCTTGATTTTACTTTTTCGCCATTACTTTCCAGGAGTTTTTTGTCTATATTGCTAAAGATACATATCAATGTTAATGATCAGCAATCATCATGATTTCGATAAACTGGCCACTATAATTTTTATGAAATACCGTCGATTACGAAAAGTGTATCCCATTCATGTTCCTTTCCTTTATTTTGTGGACGAGTCAGGGTAGAACACGTGACAAGGCAATACGCTTGACCTCTTCACTCTTTAATTATTACTATGTAATTAATTTGCAAGTCTTTAGTTAAAGAAAAATGATTGCTTACAGGTGATTATCTTATCGAAACCCTTTGTATCCTTGGTGTCATTTGTTTACTTGATGTATTTGAAATTACATCCTCTGCTTCTGTGTTGCTCATTTTCCATCTTATTATATTTTATCCACTGTCCAATGGAAATAAATGAAGACACGCTCATTTCTGCTAGTGTCTTAACACAGAACAAAACGACGCATGCTGGTTGCAACAAACAGGAATATAGTAATCGTAAAAATCTTGGATTACCAAACATTTAAAAACACATTCTGATTGAAACAATGACTAGAGACTGTCACGTGACTGTGTTATCTGTTGTTATTAATCCTCCTTTTTTTGATACATTAATTTTTATTTTAAATTAATTCAAAACAACTGTTGATAAATTGTGTAGTTATGCAAATCCAATACCTTTTATTATTATTCAAAATGGAGATTTTACGAAATGTTGAATTAACCAACTCAACGCGAAGATAGCGAGTCTGTTCTGTCAGAAAGGAATCCATAGTCTGAAAGGCACCATAAGACGAAATATTGTAGAGGGAATGAGTGCATGTTCTTTTTGAAATTTCATGCAAATGTCTGAACTGGAAATGTGTCAAAGATTTTAATGTGTTGTTATCAGTGAAGATGATTGGACACATATGCTAATTTTCGGATACAAACGGCTAATCCCTAGAAATCTTGTGAACTGATTAACTGTATGAAGAACTGAAAACAATTTTATCTCTAAAATCAGAAAAAGGTCTGGCTTGAATAACACAGAAATTGTCTCTTCGGAAATACAAACTGATACATAATAATAAATGGTAAATTTAAACTCATGCTATTTTAATCATTTAGTACTAACTTCTATTAATCTTAGCTTTTCAATAACATAAGACTAAAGGTTCTTCTCTGGATTGAAATCTTCCTGAAATTTAATACAGAAGTAGTCTCTCATTGTATAGATAAAACATGTTCAGTCTCTATGGCGTTTCGATTTCTCTGAAACTAATTGTACTTGTTCGTTTTGTTTTGCTGTATTTACGTGTGTACCTTTGACAACCCCTTTCTGTAGATAGTTTATTTAGCTATATTGTTTTGTACACGTGTGAAAGTCGTTTTTGTACTGATATTTTGCGATATACTGGACACTTAGATACACATGCTTTATAGTATTTGTTGCAATGCACAATTATAAAAAAGTAGAAATGACCCTATCTCCTATACAAAATTATAAATGTAATTTAAACGTGTCTTTTAATGTTTCTTTTAAAGTAAAGACCCTATTTCCTTATTAGCAGACTTTAAATGAGACCCATATTTTGAGCCATTCAACAGACCAGACATGATTAACACCTGCACATGTATCGTACCGGACAGACCTGACAGGTACAAGAATAAATCTTCTTCAATTTGACGGGATCTGACTTTGCTTCACGCCTTGCAATGATCAGAAACAAAGCTTCACGCGCCATACGTACCTCATTTGCATAATCAAATGTCGTACGCGACTGTGACCTAAATGAAAATGTATCAAAGAAACCACTTGTATGATATTAGTCCTAGCGTTATCAAAAGGGTAACGGTTGTAGACCTCTCCCAACGATTGCCTCCAACGAAGTGATCAAAGAAAACTTACTCGCAAATCATGACAATGTTCCGATAATTTTCTCCTTGAAAGGAGATTTACGCTTGGTAAGGACAGTATGGTGAATATTTCACGGAAATTAAATTTAGAATCACTTCAGAACTGAATAGTGTTCTTTGCTTCGTTACGCTGTGCTTGCACCAGGTGCGACCCACATGGGAATATATCACACTCATATCGAACTGTGGCTCAAAGTTTCTTCTCAAGAATTAATGAGATGTGAAATCGCAGGAGAATTTGTTACGTTTTTTTTCTTGTTTGACCCTAATTATGACGGTCCATAGCAATATGACTAGCAGCGTCCCTTTGAGAAAGAGAAGAAAACAATTTTAAAATTACTACCTAGCATCAACAACATTTGAACACGATGTAAATTTGTTTCATCAAAATAAGCTAAAATACTTTATATAACTATCAGGACCGACTTTTCATCCAAGTTCATTACATTTTGCTTTTGCTGTTGTTGATACATTTTCTTGCCACAACAACCGAACCTGAAAATAGCATTCAAACTTTTGCTTTCGCTGCAATAAGTAAAGAATTTCGAAACTAGTGTTGTCATGTTCTTTTTTCTAATTTCAGGAAATCATCTTTCCTGAAAAGAACACGTTCCCATCGCACTTCGTGGGTTCTTCCTTGGCAAGTGAGGGGTTTAAAAGTGTCACATTTCGTTTTCTACATTTGCCTTGATAGAGAGAAACTGGATATGAAGCCTCTTTCAGACGTTTTAAATTCGTTAATGTGTGATCAATTCAACACAATCTCTTTAAGACGTTTTAAATTCGTTAATGTGTGATCAATTAAACACAATCTATAGTGGTCAACTCTTGTCTACGATTTATAATTTTGACATCTGCTTCAATATGGACATTTTGCTCAAAAAGTTAATTGAGCGACCAGGGAGTTAACGCCGTTGCGACGTACTGCTCTCAAGTGAAGCATAAAACCCTACGTCGTCAATACAAGCATCTCAATGAAACGTCTAAGAAGTAATACACGTCATTATGGAGTTTTACAAACAATGATTGTACGTGTTCCCAATCATCCTTGGAGAAATTATAACTCTAGACCTTCTACAGTACATGCCAGCAAAATATGTTCTGTAGAGGACTGAAAGTCAGAAACCCAAGAGTACCTTTCAAGAGTTGTCTATATGGGTATTGGTTTAGACTCTAGTGCAAATGGTCAGAATAATTGGACGCGATCAAGGTAATGCAGTATGGAAGACAACTGCATATAAACGAGGCATTTCAATGGTCTTATTACGTGTGGAATTATGAGATATTATTGTTGGTTCACTGAATCAATGCTCTTGATAAATCAATAAGGTACACTACATACGAGTAGTAGTAATTGCTGTTATTATTTAGTTTTGTAAATGATCACATACATGCCTACCATTGGAGGATATTGATGTTATGCAGGTCGTTGCCGTCGTATGGTTACCGATCATTAAAAGGCGAAGAGCTTGTTACCATCTGAGTCGAGTGCATTTTATATGCAATAGATTAATCGATCAAGATCCTACTTCAATCCTCGAGATCATGTTTTTTGACGTTAAGGAAATGTTCAATCCTCGAGACCATGTTTTTTGACGTTAAGGAAATGTTCAATCCTCGAGACCATGTTTTTTGACGTTAAGGAAATGTTCAATCCTCGAGACCATGTTTTTTGACGTTAAGGAAATGTTCAATCCTCGAGACCATGTTTTTTGACGTTAAGGAAATGTTCAATCCTCGAGACCATGTTTTTTGACGTTAAGGAAATGTTCAATCCTCGAGACCATGTTTTTTGACGTTAAGGAAATGTTCAATCCTCGAGACCATGTTTTTTGACGTTAAGGAAATGTTTAATCCTCGAGATCATGTTTTCTGACGTTAAGGAAATGCTGATTTTCTGCAGTTGTCTTTTCTTTAAATTTCGCGATGTAATTTATTCTTGATCAAGAAATGAGGGAGCAATGTACCAATAATGCTCATAGCTAGTAGTTTATAATTTTAAATGGTTCTTTTCCGACTCAAAAATTATTTGTCTAAAATGTCTTCATTTAAGTGGTTGATATAATGATGTTGATAATAATAATAATAATAATAATAATAATAATAATAATACTAATACTAATACTAATAATAATAATGTTAATAATAATAATAATAATAATAATAATACCAATTGAAACAACAACAATAATGATGGATATTATTATTATTATTATTATTATTATTATTATTATTATTATTATTATTATTATTATATCAACCATGTAAATAATTTATAGTGATTATTTTCATGTTCAGAAATTATTTGTCTATTCTCTCTTCATTTAAGTTGTTGAAATAATAATAATAATAATAATAATAATAATAATAATAATAATAATAACAATAATAATAATAATAATAATAATAATAATAATAATAATAAAAGAAATAATATAATAATAAAACTAATACTAATCATACTAATAATAGTAATTATAACAAATACAACAACAAAAAAATGATGATGGCTATTATTATTCTTAATATTGGTATTATTACAAATAATTCCACAACATGAAAACAATCATTTTAAATTAAATATGATATGATAATAATTGTTGTGCTCTATATATATATATATATATATATATATATATATATATATATATATATATATATATATATATATATATATATATATATATATATATATATAGTGTGTGTATGTGTGTGCAATTTAATAATAATAATAATAATAATAATAGTAATAATAATAAATACTACTACTACTACTACTACTAATAATAATAATAATAATAATAACGATATATACAGAAAGCACATTGGCAACAATAAATTATTCAGCATATGAAACGAGGAACGTATTTAAAATTATTGAAATATAGGTATGATGTTTAAACTATAAATCTGAATTCAAAATATTGTAAGTGAATGCTATGTGTAGTGTCATATATCTCATAAGTAAGATTTTAAAAGAACGAAGTAAGCAGACGCAAAACAAAGTTTAATTTCTTTGAAGCATCGTCTTAGAATCTTAGTATTAACTCGTAGTTATATTTCTTTACCTTTTTCTATTATTATTATTATTATTATTATTATTATTATTATTATTATTATTATTATGATTATTATTATTATGATTATTATCATTATTATTATT
>JAQISU010000101.1:5242500-5262500 GCA_029339505.1 Unio delphinus | reverse complement strand
AGTTTATTGGGATTTAGTTTATATAGCTTATTGGGATTTAGTTTATATAGTTTATTGGGATTTAGTTTATATAGTTTATTCGGATTTAGTTTATTAGGATTTAGTTTATATAGTTGATTGGGATTTAGTTTATTAGGATTTAGTTTATACAGTTTATTAGGATTTAGTTTATATAGTTTATTGGGATTTAGTTTATTGGGATTTAGTTTATATAGTTGATTGGGATTTAGTTTATATAGTTTTTTGGGATTTAGTTTATATAGTTTATTGGGATTTAGTTTATATAGTTTATTGGGATTTAGTTTATTGGGATTTAGTTTATTGGGATTTAGTTTATATAGTTTATTGGGATTTAGATTTTATAGTTTATTGGGATTTAGTTTATATAGTTTATTGGGATTTAGTTTATATAGCTTATTGGGATTTAGTTTATATAGTTTATTGGGATTTAGTTTATATAGTTTATTGGGATTTAGTTTATTGGGATTTAGTTTATATAGTTTATTGGGATTTAGTTTATTGGGATTTAGTTTATATAGCTTATTGGGATTTAGTTTATTGGGATTTAGTTTATATAGTTTATTGGGATTTAGTTTATTGGGATTTAGTTTATATAGCTTATTGGGATTTAGTTTATATAGTTTATTGGGATTTAGTTTATATAGTTTATTGGGATTTAGTTTATTAGGATTTAGTTTATATAGTTGATTGGGATTTAGTTTATTAGGATTTAGTTTATATAGTTTATTAGGATTTAGTTTATATAGTTTATTGGGATTTAGTTTATTGGGATTTAGTTTATATAGTTGATTGGGATTTAGTTTATATAGTTTATTGGGATTTAGTTTATATAGTTTATTGGGATTTAGTTTATATAATTTATTGGGATTTAGTTTATTGGGATTTAGTTTATTGGGATTTAGTTTATATAGTTTATTGGGATTTAGATTTTATAGTTTATTGGGATTTAGTTTATTTAGTTTATTAGGATTTAGTTTATATAGTTTATTAGGATTTAGTTTATATAGTTTATTGGGATTTAGTTTATTGGGATTTAGTTTATATAGTTTATTAGGATTTAGTTTTTATAGTTGATTGGGATTTAGTTTATATAGTTTATTGGGATTTAGTTTATATAGTTTATTGGGATTTAGTTTATTGGGATTTAGTTTATATAGCTTATTGGGATTTAGTTTATATAGTTTATTGGGATTTAGTTTATATAGTTTATTGGGATTTAGTTTATATTGTTTATTGGGATTTAGTTTATATAGTTTATTGGGATTTAGTTTATATAGTTTATTGGGATTTAGTTTATATAGTTTATTGGGATTTAGTTTATTGGGATTTAGTTTATTGGGATTTAGTTTATTGGGATTTAGTTTATTGGGATTTAGTTTATTGGGATTTAGTTTATATAGTTTATTGGGATTTAGTTTATTGGGATTTAGTTTATATAGTTTATTGGGATTTAGTTTATTGGGATTTAGTTTATTGGGATTTAGTTTATTGGGATTTAGTTTATTGGGATTTAGTTTATATAGTTTATTGGGATTTAGTTTATATAGTTTATTGGGATTTAGTTTATATAGTTTATTGGGATTTAGTTTATATAGTTTATTGGGATTTAGTTTATATAGTTTATTGGGATTTAGTTTATATTGTTTATTGGGATTTAGTTTATATAGTTTATTGGGATTTAGTTTATATAGTTTATTGGGATTTAGTTTATATAGTTTATTGGGATTTAGTTTATTGGGATTTAGTTTATTGGGATTTAGTTTATATAGTTTATTGGGATTTAGTTTATTGGGATTTAGTTTATATAGTTTATTGGGATTTAGTTTATTGGGATTTAGTTTATATAGTTTATTGGGATTTAGTTTATTGGGATTTAGTTTATATAGTTTATTGGGATTTAGTTTATTGGGATTTAGTTTATTGGGATTTAGTTTATTGGGATTTAGTTTATTGGGATTTAGTTTATTGGGATTTAGTTTATATAGTTTATTGGGATTTAGTTTATTGGGATTTAGTTTATATAGTTTATTGGGATTTAGTTTATTGGGATTTTGTTTATTGGGATTTAGTTTATATAGTTTATTGGGATTTAGTTTATTGGGATTTAGTTTATATAGTTTATTGGGATTTAGTTTATTGGGATTTAGTTTATTGGGATTTAGTTTATATAGTTTATTGGGATTTAGTTTATATAGTTTATTGGGATTTAGTTTATTGGGATTTTGTTTATTGGGATTTAGTTTATATAGTTTATTGGGATTTAGTTTATTGGGATTTAGTTTATATAGTTTATTGGGATTTAGTTTATTGGGATTTAGTTTATTGGGATTTAGTTTATTGGGATTTAGTTTATTGGGATTTAGTTTATATAGTTTATTGGGATTTAGTTTATATAGTTTATTGGGATTTAGATTTTATAGTTTATTGGGATTTAGTTTATTGGGATTTAGTTTATATAGTTTATTGGGATTTAGTTTATATAGTTTATTGGGATTTAGTTTATATAGTTTTTTTGGATTTAGTTTATTGGGATTTAGTTTATTGGGATTTATTTTATTGGGATTTAGTTGTATTTAGCAGTATTTTCAATACAGATTTAGTTTATGAAATATTAGTGATCTTTAGTATAAATGCAATATTAAATTCCTTTATGTAAATTTAAATTCTATGTTCACTCTTCTTTAATGACCTTACAATTTCATATTGAAAGTCAAAATATACCATTGAGATAAGCAATGCAGATATATTTTCATTATCTAGTTTTAACTTTGTTGTTTATAAATAAATTCAAGTGTATATAAATACAAAGCAGAAGTGAAATACTGATTTCAATTTTTCAGAATTCAATGGTATCAAGTTCAATCTAATCAACTAATGATTTGCTTCAAAGATCGACGTCAGTACCTCTTTAGCACGTTCTGGATTTGTTTTAAGAAGATGCATTGTTTGCATATCATATATGCATTGTAAGTATACAACGTGCATTATATATGCATACCCTACGTTTCTTGTATATATATCAAGTGTTTTATATTCATATCCAATGTGCATTGCACATGTATCACGTGCAATATTTTGCATGTTATACATTTGGTTTAATAAATAAATAAATAAATAAATAAATAAATAAATAAATGAATAAATAAATAAATAAATAAATAAATAAATAAATCGTCTTTAAATACATGTAATTGAATTAAGGAAACCATATAATTTACAAATGATTTTATTACATTGGTAGAAAAACTCCTAAAGATTTCATAAACCAAAGATGGCATATATGTAACAAATGCAGAGGTAATTTGATAACTGTAACATATCTCTTTGCACTTGAAAAGGATATCACAGAATTTGAAATAGCCACAGACGTTTTACAAATCTGTGACATTCAAATCTAAGTTTCTGATAATTTGTTGGAGATTTGCTACGTTAACGTTTTGTTGATATAAAATGTATGTGACTACATGTTATTTGGGGGTTCTGAGTATGCCTGTAAATTCACGTGGATGCTCTCTAGCGAGTGAGAACACGTTCTCCAACTAGAGTCGTTATGCATAAATTACGTATCAGAGAACAGCGATCGTTACGACTCAGAAAGTTGCCATGTCACAATAAGCAGCGGGTGTGAACTACTATCAGACTGCACTGCAAAAGAAGGTGAACAACACGCAACGGGTATGAAATCTTATTAGACTTTATTGAAAACGAAGGTATGTAATATGCAGCGTATATGAAATACTTTTTATTTCCAGATTGCAATAAATTGTGTACAATCTGCAACGTATATGAAATACTCTAAGACTATATTGCAATAGAAGGTACGCAATATGCATAGGCAATGAGTCATAATAAAACAACGTTGCAATAAAAGATGTGCTATATGTAATGGTTTAAACAAATATAAAACAACCTTGCAATTAAAGATGTGCTATATGTAATGGTTTAAACAAATATAAAACAACGTTGCAATAGACGATGTGCTATATGTAATGGTTTAAACAAATATAAAACAACGTTGCAATAAAAGGTGTGCTATATGTAATGGTTTAAACAAATATAAAACAACGTTGCAGTAGAAGATGTGCTATATGTAATGGTTTAAACAAATATAAAACAACGTTGCAATAAAAGGTGTGCTATATGTAATGGTTTAAACAAATATAAAACAACGTTGCAATTAAAGATGTGCTATATGTAATGGTTGAAAGAAGTATAAAACAACCTTGCAATAGAAGATGTGCTATATGTAATGGTTTAAACAAATATAAAACAACCTTGCAATAGAAGATGTGCTATATGTAATGGTTTAAACAAATATAAAACAACCTTGCAATAGAAGATGTGCTATATGTAATGGTTTAAGCAAATATAAAACAACCTTGCAATAGAAGATGTGCTATATGTAATGGTTTAAACAAATATAAAACAACGTTGCAATAAAAGGTGTGCTATATGTAATGGTTTAAACAAATATAAAACAACGTTGCAATAAAAGGTGTGCTATATGTAATGGTTTAAACAAATATAAAACAACGTTGCAATTAAAGATGTGCTATATGTAATGGTTTAAACAAATATAAAACAACCTTGCAATAGAAGATGTGCTATATGTAATGGTTTAACAAATATAAAACAACCTTGCAATAGAAGATGTGCTATATGTAATGGTTTAAACAAATATAAAACAACCTTGCAAAAGGTGATATGTAACGATTTGACAAATTATAAAACTACGTTGCAATTGACGCTGTACAAAATGAAAATTCGTGACAACATAAATTCACTTGGTACACTAAAGTTAAGGGTGTTATGGGGTTTTAAGAAAGAAATGAAATCCGATTAGTCCTTAATCCTTAATGCGATTAGTCCTATGGTTGTAGGAGATATTGTTTGTAATAGTCGTTGGAATTAATTGACAGTGAAGAGCTGCAACTGATCTCCTGTTAGTAGAATTAGTCTTAGTATATAACATATTTATCTTAAGCCAACGAGCTACCATAACTTCTCCGTGATATTTTATGTACGAACTACCCCCACATCTCAATGGTATTCTACGAACGAACTACACCATATCTCTGTCGTATTCTACGAACGAACTACACCATATCTCCGTCGTATTCTACGAACGAACTATTCCATATATCCATCGTATTATATGAATGAACTATCCCCACGTCTCCATGGTATTATATGAATGAACTACCCCCACGTTTCCATGGTATTATAGGAATGAACTACCCCCACGTCTCCATGGTTTTATATGAATGAAATATCCACACGTCTCCATAGTATTATAGGAATGAACTGCCCTTACGTCGCAGTGTTATTATAGAAATGAACTACCTCCATGGTATTATACAAACGTCTCGATAGTATTGTAATAAATTTGGAGGTTGCGCATTTGTTTATAGCGTTCCGTTTTAAGAATTTCTGATATGTTTGTGATTAATTGTTTGATTATTGGAAATCGGTGATGGAAATATATTCATCAGCCCGAAATAATATCAAATTACTCAAATTACTATGAGCAAAAAAAAAAACAAACAAAAAAAACGACGTCAATGAGTCACTCACTTGTCTCTATTAAAATCTCGCTCTGTATCGTGTGACTGGTATGTTACGCAATGAAATAAACGAGAAGGGACTGTTCCTTCCTCGGCCGTTGCCATTTGTTTTGCCGTGGTTGTAAATGTGAAACACAATTACAGGTAAAATGTATCTTAAAACCAAGATATGGCTTGCCTATGCTGACGTAGAAAAAGAGTTCCCTGTATCGGATGGTAGAGTAGTACATTTTAACGGCGTGAAATGCGTACGGTCCGTTATGGAAAGTTAATAAATTGATACCTTGCAGCCGCTCGGTTGATATACAAATGGGAAGTTGTGAGATTTATCGTCCTGTATCAATTCGAGTAAAATATTTATAGAATAGATACGTTGGACTTTCCAGTTTACAATATAAGTTGTACAGAGGTTTTGGAATGAGAGGAAACCTATGACTTCTAGCGGAAGTGCTACACATCTTGATATCGCTTGGTCAAGCGAACCCTTTGGATTGTATCTTACAGTATTATACGAACGAACTACTCCCACGTCTCCATCGTATTATGCAAATGAACTACCCCAACGTCTGTATTGTATTATATTAATGAACTACCCCAACGTCTGTATTGTATTATATTAATGAACTACCCCAACGTCTGTATTGTATTATATTAATGAACTACCTCCACGTCTCCATCGTAGTATGCAAATTAACTACCCCAACGTCTGTATTGTATTATATTAATGAACTACCCCAACGTCTGTATTATATTATATTAATGAACTACCCCAACGTCTGTATTGTATTATATTAATGAACTACCTCCACGTCTCCATCGTAGTATGCAAATGAACTACCCCAACGTCTGTATTGTATTATATGAATGCACAACCCCACCATCTGTATTGTATTATATTAATGAACTACCCCTACGTCTCCATCGTAGTATGCAAATGAACTACTCCACGTCTCCATCGTAGTATGCAAATGAACTACCCTAACGTCTGTATTGTATTATATTAATGAACTACCCCAACGTCTGTATTGTATTATATTAATGAACTACCCCCACGTCTCCATCGTAGTATGCAAATGAGCTACATCAACGTCTGTATTGTATTATATGAATGAACTACACCAACGTCTGTATTGTATTATATTAATGAAATACCCCCACGTCTCCATCGTAGTATGCAAATGAACTACCCCAACGTTTGTATTGTATTATATTAATGAACTACCTTACGTATCCATAGTATTATACGAACGAACTAACCCACTTATCCGTGATATGAATGAACTACCCCCACGTCTTCATGGCATTATACAAACGAGCTAACCCCCCCCCCCCCGTCTTTGTCGTATTATACGAACGAACTAACCCACTTATCCAAGATATGATATGAATACAATATCTATAAGTGATTGAAATATAACAAGTTAACAGTCATTGCGATGGGAAAGAGTTGTTGAGGGAGTGCAGAAGGAAAAAGTCATTTGTTCCTCTTTAAACCAAAACAAGACCTCATTTACATTTGGTTTGGCGGATATTGTATGTAAAACAGTAAGGGATTTATTGATTGATTTTGCAGCAATCATCGGGGATAGTAAAAGTTTCGTTAGATCGGGTTATCACCAAATGGATAAGACCCAAGCAAATCCATATGATAAGAAGGAATAATGCGCAGACATTGTAATGAATGGCATGCGAAAGGGATCAAAATGTTCTTCTTCGAATTGTTTGAAATGTGTTTTCTTTAGTCAAAGAATCAGATTCTGGGATCAGGATAAAAACTGCCAATTGCCAGGAAGAAGAACATATATCATGCATTTCTTCTTTTATTAAACCCGAAATTTGGTACTGGTGTGTCCCCAGTCACGACGCCGTAACAAGATGGGAAATGCTTCCTTCACATGCAACCTTCTGGCATTAGTAACGAATGAATGGGGTCTTTAATTACTTGCTTAAATCAAAGCCAGTTTCTGAAAACATGGGATCACAGAGAAGAAAGAAACAAAAGGCTGCTGTATGATGTTCAGAAAAAAAGCAGAGATCATCACATACTGTTTGAAATTGAATACAAAGAAAGAAACGAGCAAAGAATCAAAGCATGATTAATCTTTGTTAACTTGTTCCGTTTTTCTTTGTCATTGGATTAGTTCACAGTTTATATATTACAGGTGCCCGTGTGGGAATATTTTTCATATGTATTACAATAGCCCATGTATACACATACATATATGTTTTATGTATTACAATTGGCCATGTATTCAAATACTTCATATGTATTACAATTGGTCATGTATACAAATACTTCATATGCGTTACGATTGGCCATGTCTACAAATAGTTCATATGCATTACAATTGGCCATGTATACAAATACCTCTTATGCACTACAATTGGCCATGTGTACAAATACTTCATATGGATACAATTGGCCATGTATACAAATATTTCGTATGCATTACAATTGGCCATGTCTACAAATATTTCGTATGCATTACAAATGGCCATGTATACAAATACTTCATATGTATTACAATTGGCCATGTCTACAAATATTTCGTATGCATTACAAATGGCCATGTATACAAATACTTCATATGTATTACAATTGGCCATGTCTACAAATATTTCGTATGCATTACAAATGGCCATGTATACAAATACTTCATATGTATTACAATTGGCCATGTCTACAAATATTTCGTATGCATTACAAATGGCCACGTATACAAATACTTCATATGTATTACAATTGGCCATGTATACAAATGCTTCATAGGTATTACAATGGTCTATTGATACACATATACGATAATTACAAACTGACAATATTATGGTATTTGGATTAGTCAGATATTTGTTGGAATTTACTCAAGAGTCAATGCTAAGTAATCCGTAGTTTATTTCTCAGTATAAAATAAACGGAGCTTAATGTTGATTGACCCTTTTACGGATACTATTCCGTCTTCTTTAATTACAAACGATGGCAAATCAAAAGATATAGTTGTCTAACATGGAAAAGAAACCGATTGTTATTAGTATTGATTTATTTAATTTTCAACCTTTTGCAAATTAAGAAACAATAGTGGAGAGATCAGTATAAATTCGTTCCTGATGGTAAATCCATTGAAGACACAGGATGTATTAAATATCCATTACATTGTCTGGAGATCCTTTTCAGTCAAATTGAGAACCATACTTTTACATATTATAAATGATGTAAATTGAGGACAGCTTTAATAAGATTTTACAAACATGATTTAAGCTTCAATTTTGAAAAAGTTACATGGTTACAAGGATATAAAGTTTGCTTGGCTACACAGGACTTTTGCCAAATTTGACGGTTTGGGTCATGTTTATGCTTTATATGATCACGCACATCCATTGTGTCTTAGCGTAATAAACGCCATTTTAGAGTGACGGTCGCAGACTTCGTCTAAGCAAACCTCCCTAACATGACACGTTCCACTCCCTGAGAGTCGTAGAGCTGAGGGTAAATTACATCTTCTGTCAAAATGATTGTGATTTATAGGTTTATGGAATATTTCATATGCCATGATATTCTGTCAGATGAAAGGGATCGGCGTGGTTGTTGTCGTTTTGTGGTGGTGGTGGAAAAGGTAAGCGCTGGTTTAAGAGTAATTTTCATTTTTGTAAAATTATACTGCAGTGAATATGAAATCTTTATAGAGGTCAATTTGAAAGGTTCATGTCTTGCGATTTAGTTTGTGCATTTGTTTAAAAAAAGTGTATATCAACATTTTGTAAAGAGTTTGGTACAGAATATATATATATATATATATATATATATATATATATATATATATATATATATATATATATAAAAGTATGGAAAATAATTTTTTTTGACATTATGCCATTTTATTACGTCAGTCTCGTTCTCTGCATGATGAGGGTAAGCTGCGGTTGTGGGCATTTAAATTTACGATGATGATGATGATGATGGTGGTGGTGGTGGTGGTGGTGTTGGTTACAAATTATCATTGTTATTCTTATCTTCAGCATCATTGCAGTCATCATGACGTTATTTCTACTATTATCATCATTACCATGTACGTCTTCTTTTAAAGTTCACTATATAAGTTTTATGTTTTACTGTGATGTTCACATTAGCAGTTGTAACGCGTTACTTATTTTGAGTAAACGTGATTACTGTTGACTGTATATTGTGTCTTTATTTCTTGTTTTCTTTCGTCCGCCAGGACCTCGTAGAAATGAACGAGCTGAATCAACTAAAATACGCATCAAGCTTTCATCTTATCTTAAAGGCTGCTTAAGTACGTATCTACCAAATGATACGTCTCATCTGTATCTATTTGTATCCCTAAAACAGTGGAATGACTGGCTCAAGTTCGCAAAGCGCCGCTAGCATTGACGATTTTAATCCTCAAAGTAAAATTTTCGGAATTAATTGTACCTTATTTGAAATAAACAGACAACTTAATTATTATAGCATTTTTATGAAGATGTTATACATCTTCCGCTCATCAGGTGTGGAATAAATAACTTGAATGCTAGACCCAAGTTAGTTTTTATTTACCTCACTACCGTGATTGTATTCGTTTTTACTATTCCAGTGAATTTAATGTTTCTACGCGGTGACCGGCGATTACTTAGTCCATATTTAGATAATACACTATGTCCCAAAATATTTCTGTCCTTGCTTTTCAGATGATAACTCTTATTTAAGAAAAATCTCTCATTGTAACAAGATAACCGGGTGGGATTTCCAGATTCACAACATAACAGTTTTGACGATGGTATAAATACAATGTTTAATAATAAATGACTTGAATGAGCAATTAAATAATGAACGCGTGCGTGAATATTTAATCAAATTATTTGATTTATTAACATTAGAACGCAGAAATGTAATAATGAAAAATACAAACAAATTACGGTACAAAATACAAACAAATTACGGTACAAAATACAAACAAATTACGGTACAAAATACAAAACAAATTACGGTACAAAATACAAACGCAAGGGGTAAATGATTTACAGTGAAAAAAATAATAATGGAAATGTGAATACAGTGTCTACTTAGCCAGCAGAAAATTTAGAATTTTACTCCTGCAGTAAAATGAGTTCACTCCTAGTGAAATTATGCAAACGAAAAAGGACAGATATATAACTTATCTTTACAGTTCCGATAGATACTTTGGGCTTTACGAGCCACAACATTAGCCCACGGCTACAAGATTATATGCAAGGAGATACTCCCGTCATCAGAACACTTTATTTCAGCTCCACGGCTGCTAAAGTTCAGCTTCACAGCAGCTACGATTAATTGCTGTGATTGGCTTTACAGCTTGCACCACGTATAGGGGTTTCACGGTTGCAACGGAGTTACTGATCGTAGCGCCTAAAATTACCCCTCTCCCCCCAGCTCCAATGCGCATGCCCACAAAAAATTCAGTTCCGGATAGTTTACTGTTCTACACTTGATTAGCGAAACATAAAGTCAACAAAGGAAAACCAATGAATCAATTATATATGTCAGACTTATTTTGTTCATACTAGGAGAATAATCAAATAATTAGATTCGGTGTCCATACTTACATTATATCAGATAATTAAATCTATACTTTCCATACTTTAAGAATGTAAATTAATTAAATTAAATACACTGTCCATATTTATATTATACCTGATAATATAGATTCATTATAATTTCAGATACATTTGTAGGAACATTTCACCTTGCTCTCCGATTTTAAACATTTATTGAACATTTTTGGCTGCATAACTTTAAAGAAAACAGTCTCAACAATTTGCATTTTTGATATGTTGATATATCTTTCTTTCTCAGCTACTTTCGCAAGGCTGATAGTTCGTTTATAACACGAGTTAAGAAGGTTATAACACAAGCAGCTAATAAGTAATGCTAAATATTTTAAATCAGAAAAGTTTTTTAAATTTTGAAAATAGAACAGTATATTAATGTACTCAGATGAATTAGACAAAGCTAATTACATTAGCTATGATAAAAGAGGGCAATTAATGCTGATGGAATATTTATTCATAGTTTGGGTGTAAAAATTGTACAATATTCAGATTAATGACATTTTAACTTGTTTCATTTTCGTTTAGAAATTTGAAACATCGAGTATCAGACGGTACATGCAATAACTTTCAAATTTGCTGGGGTCTTTAGACAAGATTTCTGATTGCCACCTGCAAATTCATTTAGAACAGCCTTCTAAAAATTAGATTATTTCTGTTTAACTTTCCCTGCATTAAAGATGTAAGTTTTAAAAATACAATTATTTCATAGATTTCGTCCCATTACTTTGGTTCGTCTTTTAAATCAATATTAATCAACGTGACCAGATGTAATATTGCAAACAGTATGATTTTGTTTTTAAAAAAAGAGACTGCTTGTAAGAAAAAGCCATACAAGTCAATAATAAATGGATACTCACACATATTCATCTTTGTTGTCTTTATCTATCAGTCACTCGTTCTATCTTAGCATCATATTATACTAATTTTTGACCTGAAGTATGTTTATGTAATATACGTATGCGAACACATTCATTCGAGGGTATACACACCCATTGCACTAGATGTAATGTGACAGGCAGATAGGTGAGAACCACATGCCATATACATGCATAGTGTCTAACATAGATATTTCTCCAAATAATATACTCTAAATTTCCATCCGTTCAAGGAAATAAAATTAGAATAATCGTCAAGGAGACTCGTACGTGCGCCTGTCTGTTCAAGCACGGATGACATTTGTGCATTTTGAAAGCAACTCAAGTTTTTTTTAATGAAAAATATAATTAACATTAATACAAATGCAACAGTCTAAATCAATAATAAAAGAACCTTAAAAAGTTAGAATTTTTTGTGTTGTCGTTCAACATCAACTTACTGCTATGATTAAAGCTGTGAAGAAAAATAAACATATTCTCAATATTCGTCAAGCGAGATAAATTGCAAGAAAAGTTTTACGCAGCGATACACTTTGCACAATCAAATAATACAAGACTAGTACATAATGTAGTAATGGAAAGATAATGAAGATCTGAAATGGGCAGAGAACATTTATTTAAAAGCTGGCTGCAGCGCAAGTTAGTGAATAAAATTAACGATGTAACAACAATTTATCAAATATTGATATATATATTTTTTAATACAGTGAGATATCGAGCGGTTTGTCACATTTTCTTGATCCACGTCTGCCGTCTTTAATTATTGAACTATCCGGAAGTTAGCTGCACCAGTACGCCATCTGGTGAGCTAGTAACCGTGAAATCCCCTATACCTGGATGACTCCGATAACTCGGAACGCCCGGGTCATTCTAGCCACTCTTGACACTTCAGACAGCACTACACTTTCCGGATGCTCCGGACATTGGACTCTGGACAACAGCGGACAACACCGTACACTCCAGATACTGGACACTCCAGACATTAGACAGCTGAAAACATATCCAACAGGGTTTATTATATATGACACATGCATAAAAATGTAATAACGTTATACACGGTAAGCTATACAGATTACGTTACAGGCACAAAAATTACACCAACAAGTTCAGATGTACACCTAACCCTGTTCGACAAGAATCCTACTTTACTATACATTTCTTAAAAATGTAGCCTTATATTACTAATATAAATTCTTCGCTAGGTCGTAAACAAGCATACCAATGTTTGCATTATTCTGCTTAACCCAAAGCTACAAAAGATACAACAAATTGACGTCGTAGTACAATCATGATATCCTAATTACGAGAAATTAAAAAACCTACATACCTCTACAGCTGGAGATATGCAATCTATATAGTAGACCGCTGACTGACAAGACAATCTGAAATATAAAGAGCTTTACATGCAGTGAGGTATTTATACTCAGATATTGTCTGTGCACTGATGGCATTCGTTTCTTCCCATCAAAAGCGCTTTGCATGTGCATTTTGAAATATGGCACAATATACAGTAATGATCGTTGTACGTCAAAAACGAAACTCTAGTACACGAATTTAATAACAAAAACGGGTTTATACAATTCCGTGACATTCATATAGAAAAGACTATGAAAATAAAATATAGACACATTCAAGTTTAGACAGAACTTTATATAAGATTAAATTGGGCACGAACACTTGCTCCTGAACTGCAGATCGCCACAACTAATAGTGTCCGTTTTGACTTAAGTAAGAATTTTTAGAATTAATACAGTTAAACATAATAGCGTCCCATTTGACTGCAGTACAATGAAATGTATTATTAAAACTATATTCAACTTAAAGCTATATTATGATCTTGCCAATTGCATTTTAGTAATTTTGTCATCAATTATTGTTAGGTGCATATTCACACATATCTCTCTCCCTCTGTCTGTCTCTCTCGTTTGCAATCGTCAGTGTTCTCTTTCGTTTAACTGCTCTTGTATACTAAACAGGGAAACACTCACTGACGAAGAATACAGTGACATAGATATGAACAAGTTTATTATTCCTGTAGTAGTATTAATGAGAATAACCAGCATACACCTGGCTAATGTGTATCACTGTCATGGAACCTATAAAGATGAGACGAATATCATAAACTCGTAAAGAAACCACTTTAAAAATTCAAGTTTTTTCATGTCTGATAGGTGACTGTTTGTGCATCGCATGTACAAAGTCATAATGCTTGGATTTAATTTCTTTTATCAGGAGAGTGTGATAGAAAAACGACACCTAGCTAAGGTTTAGAATTGCAACTTTTTTCTGCAATGTTGATACTCGCCCAGGATCTATTGCAAACTGGAATGACAAAATTGACTTGGTATGAAGGCACGAGTTATGCACGAAATAAATCATTAATAATGTATTACAAAACAAGTTCATATTCACATATATCTGGTAATGTTATTTATTAAGGTAGATCATGGTTTCATTCTTGAAAAGAGTCGGAAGAAGATTCTTTGTTTCTCAAACATAAATTTCATCATAAACAGAAATCCTGTGCTATGATAGGAAAAGTACTTGTTTGTATGTATTACATTGTAGATAATACAGTATTGAATATAGACGAATTGCTAAATGTAAATAGATTGAATGTTCACTTTACAATGAGCGAAAAGGTTTAACAAGCACAGTTTAAAGTTAGCTTTCAACTATCACCAGTCAGGAAGCTGTACTTATCGGAATCTAAATGGCCGGTTGGAATTGATGACTGAAAGACATGTATACCTAGTGATTGACAGGTGAAGCTTCAAGGGCGTCTTGCAGAGTTATAATAACTTGAGACCTGATAAATCATATAACAGTGTCAATATACTTTAGACCTAGATGAAATAAGAAGCACCACTTTTCTGAGTGTATGGCATCATTATATAAACAAGCTTTGCAGTTTTGACCAGTAATGTGTACACGTTCTGGTCCAACTGCCCGCTTTACAAAATTGAGCTGTAAACAACAAAATGTAAGGAAGGGACTTTTTACTTGGTTACTTTAAAAAAAGGAGAAAAAACAAACAAACCGAAGCAAAGAAACAAAATAAAATAAAGAAGGATATTTTAGCTATGCGTATATTATTTAGTCGCTTTCCTCGCTCGAAACTGATAGTGGATGCCAAAAAGGTTGTATAACAAAAATCTTTTGTAAAATACATCGTACCATTTCACGCCTAAATACATCGTACCATTTGATACATTTTATCATTTGATTCATATAATCATTTGATACTTAACACATTTTACCATCTCACCCCGAAGACATTTATCATTTTAATCCTAGTGCATTTTATCATTGGTTACCTAATACATTTTATCATTTCATACCTAATACATTTATCATACGATACCTAATAGATTTATCATGTGTTGCCTAATACATTTATCATTTTATACCTAATATATTTGATCATTTGATACCTAATACATTTGATCAATTTATACCTAATACATTTATCATTTGATACCTAGACATTTATCATTCAATGCATAATACATTTTATCATATGATACCTAATATATTATCATTTTATACCTAATACATATATCATTTTATATCTAATGCATTTGATCATTTGATACCTAATACATGTGATCAATTGATACCTACTACATTTTATCATTTTATACCTAATACATTTGATCAGTTGATAACTACATTTTATCATTTTATACCTAATATATGTATCATTTGATACCTAATACATTGATCATTTGATACCTAATAAATTTATCATTTTATGACTAATATATGTATCATTTGATAGCCACTACATGTCATCATTTGATACCTAATACATTTATAATTTTAACCCTAGTAAATTTTATCATGTGATACTTAATACATTTTATCATTTTATGCCTAATACATTTATCATTTGATACTTAATACATTTTGTCAATTTTTACCTAATACATTTATCATCATGTATCATTTGAAAACTAATACATGTATCATTTGATACTTAATACATTTATCATTTGTCACCTAATACATTTTATCAATTGATACCTAATACGTTTTATCATTTGATACTTAATACATTAATCATTGTGTACCTAATATAGGTATCATTTGATACCTAATACGTTTTATCATTTGATACCTAATACATTTATCATTTGATACTTACTACATTTATCATTTGATACCTAAAATATGTATCATTTTATACTTAATACAATGTATCATTTGATGCTTAATACATTTATCATTTTATACCTAATAAATGTATCATTTGTTACCTAATACATTTATAATTGGTACTTAATACATTTATTATTTGATACCTAATATATGTATCATTTTATATCTAATATATTTATCAGTTGATACCTAATAGATGTATCATTTTATACCTAATATGTGTATGTATCATTTGATGCCTAATACATTTATCATTTGATACTTACTACATTTATCATTTGATATCTAAAATATGTATCATTTTATACTTAATACATTGTATCATTTGATGCTTAATACATTTATCATTTTATACCTAATAAATGTATCATTTGTTACCTAATACATTTATCATTTGATACTTCATACATTTATTATTTGATACCTAATATATGTATCATTTTATACCTAATACATTTATCATTTGATACTTAATACATTTATCATTTGATACCTAATACATTGATCATTTTATACCTATACATGTATCATTTGATACCTAATAGGTTTAATCATTTGATACCTAAAACATTTATCATTTGATTATATATACATTTATCATTTGATACCTAATATATGTATCATTTGATACATAATACATTTTATCAATTGATACTTAATACGTTTATCCTTTGATACCTAATACGTTTGATCAATTGATACCAAATACATTTTATTCTTGGTTTGTGCTTTGAGGAATTTCGATTTCATAATAAAATCGGTATGTCCTTGCCTTAGATATTGTTTTCTATTATGGGGGGGGGAACAAATTGTAACAAGGCAAATTTTATGCAAAGGGAGATATAAACAACGGTGTTACTCATGTCTTCCGTTATTCATATTTAGCACACATCAGTCAAAAATATACCTTCTCTTGCCGTCTTGAGGAAGTTAATTTAGCCAGCTGCCATGCTCGCAGTTAAATGAAAGCAACCACTCTAGGTGTGACAGAATTTCTTTATATGCAGCTCAAGAAAATTACTAGTTGTTGTCAATCCAATTTCGATCTATCGTTTTTAAGCCACGAAATGATCAGTAATTATCGGGTATGGATATTACCAGTATTCTGTCCTTGAAAACTGCTACATGGAATCAGTTGGACTCGGCTGATTCTTGTCAACTCCAAAGGGAAAAAGACCTATTTAGGAAATGTAAACAGATCATACACGGTTCGCTGCGTGCAAATATTTCTTGGACCACATGTTGAGAGTCTGAGCTGTGGGGTTCTATTTCTTTCCAGAAGGGTCATTGACGCCTTTTATTATCTTTAGTCTTAAATAAAGAATTACAAAATATATAAAATAAAACACAGATACACTCATCAGTACTCATTAAGAATAATGTGCATATTTTCATTGTTTGGTTACAGCATATGTCGTAAAATAATAATGTGCATATTTTCAATGTTTGGTTACAGCATATGTCGTAAAATAACTGCTACCAAACCAGCAAGAACTAACTAATGTAAGAACTGTTTTTTTTTCTCGTTCTTTTGTTATTAGGGAATTTTTCACAAAATTCGTATATAAACCATATTCTTGTTAAGAGCTGAAAATTTACTTTTGCTCCGTTTATTGGGAATATTCTCTGAAATTATGTTAGAAATGAAAATTTTAATCTCTTTGATTATAACAAAATAAGATGTTTAAGATCGATTAATGTTTAATTAGTTTTCATAATTTTGAATTTAACAACACAATGTTTAAACAAAGATAAAGAATTAAATTATATAAGTACTACTAGTTGCCTCGAAATTACGTTACATATATCTGCTGATGCGTGTGGTCACGTGCCACTTGCTTTCAAATGATGTGTTTAAACTGTTGTTGTTGACGGGTTCTCTGTGTGATAGTCAATAATAACACAGTTACATTCTATTACTTTTGATTGCAAAATATATCCACACTTAAAACGGCGCAAGAATATATCTACGTAAGGGAACAACCTTATTGACACAGTCTGCTATGCATAAATAAACCGTGTCCATGTACTTACCAACATATTATCTTTAATTTTAAAGAAATTTAATGCCATTTTAAAAATAAATATTTACGTAAAATATATCAGAGTCAAGTGACAAACTAAACTAAAATACAATTGACAACAAGATGTATAGACAGTTAAGTTTCCATAACACGTGATATTCCTGGCTCAACCTAGAACTTTAGGACGATGATCTTTACCACTGACATTTCAAAATAGCTCTAATCCAATTACTAGTGTCTGCAAATGTGACGGCCTTTATTCATTTATCAAAGGCTGTTCTTTTGAAAATGACTTCTGCTATTAAAGCAAAGTAAACGACTCGGTTACTGCCTTTGTAGCTATATGACTAGGTTCCCCCATGGTCGCTAGGCGACGTCAGGCGGTAGGGTTGCTATTTTCTATATGTCTTTTGTCATACATAGTCAAACAGGAACGCTTCATTTGAAGATATTTTATTGACAGCATGCGCAGATGGAAGTTTAGTCACCTCAAATGGGATCTGTTACACGTCTGCGTCACATGTAATGAACATAAAATCTGTATAAAGACCAACTTTTGTGTATAACTGTTTATAAAGTTATTATTGGATAAAAGAATGCAGGTATATCACTCTCTCAAAAGAAGACAGATATAAAACCCAAAAAATACTTCTAACAGGGACTGAAAAATAATGAATAAGACTATATTTGTTATCAATTGCTGATAAATTTGCGCCATGTAGAAAATAATTTAAGAGATGTATGTTGTAATGCAGTTTTATTTTAAAATTCAGAATTTAACGCTAACCACACAATTTTGTAGTCACAATTAACTTCATGAGAAATCGGATATAATAAACTATATCTATAAATAAGTATGACTTTGACTTGAAGAGGCTTGCTGGTGTCTCGATGTCATGGAAATAATGACTTGACTTGTACAAGCAATGGTTAGCTAGAGCTTTGATGAACTAGTTTAAACACAGCCTGACAAAATATTGAGACTGGTCGTTAATTTCGCTATTAATTATGATTTTGTGATTTGATGCCATGAGCTAAAATATAAGGAAGACCAACCGGAATGCTAAAACTAAATGTCAAGAATGGAATTAGGCTGACAATAAAAATAGGCAAGATTCATTGTTGTTAACTACACGTACATGACTTGATTTCTCCACTTTCATGAAAATAGATGTGTCATTTCTTTGCAAATGCACAAATAAATAATATAAGCACAAGTATCTAGCGAGACATGTATATACAAATGCACACATACAGACAGGCACACACATTCGCTTTGAAGTATATTTATAACGTGGTATTATAAACCAAGCAGTCGTTAATTAAAACGCTTCCTGCAGACTAAAAATAGAGAATATTTAGGGTCAAATTTCTTTTTTTCTTCACAAAGTGGGCGTGTCTATTTAATCAAAAGCCATGAAGTCAGTCAAATCGAGCCAAATGTCTCCCAGCAGGGCGCTAATAAATTTAGAATAATTAGGGATGCGGCATGTTCTTGTTTTCCTGAATGTTAAACCCGATTTGAACGCACGAGTGTATAAGCTGGAAATCTACAACAACTAATTTGGGTATAGTTGTATTATGCTAGCACTTGTTTCTCTTTCTCATTTAGCGGGTTGCATTAAGAAATTCGGAAGGAAGGAGAACGAGAGAGTTCGCAAGAGTTAACTACTGTATTGATTGTTTGCAGGTTGAAGGTCTGGAACTGGCCAAGGCAATGATACACCAATATAATGGGTAACATGTAAAGATATGAGATTTGACTTTTCCAT
>JAQISU010000101.1:5037500-5237500 GCA_029339505.1 Unio delphinus | reverse complement strand
GCTGTTTAGCATGAATCCGCTTGAAGCAACTGCAGAGTTACCGGCTTACTAGATTGCCATGCAATGTGTAGCGAATATAAAGGAAAGCAACTGACGAGTTATCGATTTATCTGACTGCATTTTAATGTGTAGCAAGAACGACCATTATAAATGCAATTATCAACTTACCAGACTGCACTTTAATGTGTAGCGACTGATGGTAAGAAAATGCAGAGTTATCAACTTACCAGACTTTCTTGTAATGTGTAGCGACAAGACCAAGTAGCTTTCATTCTGTTGTTTATGTAGTCAAACACTGACATTTCTGCAATATGGGTTGTAGTACATTTGTCAATACTGTTAACCACAATTTAATAAGGAATGTGCCAAATAAGTATGGGTGTCTGAATTAAATTATATTTTATTATTTTTCGTTATTTCTGTATCTATGGTATTTAAGCAATAAGTGTCAGCAATTAAACAATTGATCCTATATACTCTGAACGAAGGACGGATATCAGACAAAACAATACAACGTATCCGTCGATACGTTGCTAACACAATGGTAAATGTTGAGAGAGAGAGAGAGAGAGAGAGAGAGAGAGAGAGAGAGAGAGAGAGAGAGAGAGAGAGAGAGAGAGAGAGAGAGAGAGAGGCAAGCATACCAGAAAATGCAACCCATGGAACCTATAAGAGAATTATTGATAACATTACCCTAGTTTTTAAATACGAATAAATAATACTCTCATAAAGGTTTGATAATTTTTAATTCTTACTGCAAATATATCCAACGCAATGTACATTAAACTCATTGCATGCTTCCGTTCAACTTTTATTTAAACAAAATGATTTGTCCGCTTACTCTTCTGACATTGTATTATGCCACATACATATATATCATGACATATTATGATAAAAAATGTATGTCATCACGTATTATGCCACATACATATATATCATATAAAAAGTATGTCATCACAAGTTATGCAATATAGATCTATATCATCTCATATTAAGCCACATAAATGTGTGTCATCAAAAAGTATACCACTAAAATGTGTATCATTGCATGTTATGCCACATAAATGTGTGTCATCAAAAAGTATACCACTAAAATGTGCATCATTGCATGTTATACCACATAAATGTATGTGATAAAAAACATGTTATTTTACATAAATATATTATCTCATGTTATGCCACATAAATGTATGCCATCACATTTTATTTTATATAAATATATATCATCTCATATTATGTCACATAATTTATGTGTGTCACCAAATAGTATACCACTAAAATGTATATCATTGCATGTTATGCCACATAAATGTATGTCATCAAATAGTATACCACTAAAATGTCTATCATTGCATGTTATGCCACATAAATGTGTGTCATCAAAAAGTATACCACTTAAATGTGTATCGTTGCATGTTATACCACATAAATGTATGTGATCACATGTTATTTTACATAAATATATATATTAGCTCTTGTTATGCTACACAAATGTATGTCATCACATTTTATTTTACATAAATATATATTATTTCATATTATGCCACATAAATGTGTGTCATCAAATAGTATACCACTTAAATGTGTATCATTGCATGTTATGCCACATAAATGTGTGTCATCACGTAGTATACCACTTAAATGTGCATCATTGCATGTTTATGCCACATAAATGTGTGTCATCAAATAGTATACTACTAAAACGTCTATCATTGCAAGTTATGCCATATAAATATGTCATCAAATATTCTGAAAATATGGCATCTCATATTATGCCACATGAATATATGGCATCACACATTATGCTACATAAAATCATGCAATCAGATAGGATGGCACATAAATATATGTCATCACCTATTATGCCATACGTTGTACTGGCAATGTGTTTCTCGTATTTCGTAACGCTTGTTCCAATCCGAAACACTCTAAATAAGGTGGTATAATGTTCCTGTTGAAGAAACAAATCTTATCTTCTTTCTCGTTTGATTAATCAAAGTAATGCTAAGCACCATAACGTATTTAAGATGCATGAAATACATATAGACACCACAAGAGCATACAATATTAAGGCTAATACACAAGCAATGCAGGAGGCCGTGGTTGTCAACATATCTAGGGTCGTAACTGAAGTTTGCTGAAGCTGACAGTTAGCCGCCATGATTCTTTTTAAGAGACGTATAATCGTTGAACATGTTTTTGATTCGATTGATTTGTTTGCGTGGATTGATTTGTTTCCGTGGATTAATAACCCTTTCTTTTCTGTATATGCTGCCAATTTTTAGCCTATGTGGCATACGTAGGAGAGCATGTGTTGAACGCTAACAATACATGCATTAAGAATACAAAATGGCAACGCTAACAATACATGCATTCGGAACACATTGGCAACGTTAACAATACATGCATTCGGAACACAAATTCGCAACGCTAACAATACATGCATTCGGAACGCAAATTGGAAACGTTAACAATACATGCATTTAAAACACAAATTGGAAACGCTAACAGTACATGCATGTGGAATAAAAATTGGAAACTCGAACAATATTTGCATTAGGAGTAAAAATTGTAACCGCTAACAATATTTACATTCGGAACACAAATTGGCAACGGGGTCGTTCACCAATTATTATGTACCTTTGAGAGAGTGACTTATGTAATGTGAAGTTGTTTGCATTTGAAATATGCACATTGGAGAATAGTTGGCATACCTATATGCTACTTTGATTTAATATGGCAGATATTTCTTTGGATATTGTACTTATGGAATTGTACATGACCTAAGCACAGTGCTAACTAAAATGACGGCTCCCTTATTCTAAAATAATCCTCCTGAATTCGTCTAAAGTACACTATTTTTATACTGAAATGGGGAAAATAATCTTGTCCTGCTAGAAAATATCAGTTTCTGAAAGTGCAATTAAATAATAACTACATCCAAAATGTAAACAAAGTGATCGGCTCCTTTTGTTACAATTTACCTCTGAAGTCCAGAAAGTGAAAATGACCAAGCGGAGTTAGCAGTGTTTGAAAGATGCACATCTGGAGTAAGGTCAAGCTGTAAGCTCTATGACCCATATTACACCCATTAATTATACACCAAAATAAAGGGAATTAAAGGTTCTTTGAACTATTCCTAAGATATACGCGGTCCTTTTTAATAGCCTGTAAAACCAGTTAGGAAACCCGGAAAATTCTTTCCCTTTAAATCTCTAACCCTGTGCAAAATACGAAACTGTAGAGCGCTACCAAGAAAAACACTATTTGCATTCAGAATACGAATTAGCAACACTGACAATATATGCATTCGGAATAAAAATTGACAAGCTAAACAATATATGCATTCGGAATACAAATTGACAAGGTAAACAATATATGCATTCGGAATACAAATTGACAAGGTAAACAATATATGCATTCGGAATACAAATTGACAACGTAAACAATATATGCATTCGGAATACAAATTGACAAGGTAAACAATATAATACAAATTGGAAACTATAACAATATATGCATTCGGAATACAAACTGAACACGCTAACAATACTGGCATTTGAAATACAAATTGGCAGCACTCAAAGTACAGTATATGCTCTAAGAATACAAATTGGCGAAACTAACAATGTATCCATTAGGAATACAAATTGGGTCAAGAAACATGATTCATCAATGAATTCATATGGTCTTACTTTGCGCAAAAGGAAAATTAAACGGAGAATGTTGCCTTATCATCTCAATAATATTTAACTAAAACCAAGTATCAGAATATAAATCAGGAGGCTCCTACGAAGAACCTGCCTACTAATTTCAATAAAGAAATCTAATATAATAGTCTTTATTGGACAAACACCTGCAGTTGCTAAATATTAATTTCCCTTTATTCCCGGATGAGGCCTCTCGACTTGGGTGGAATGTATCAACACCGTGTTTTTAGTGCTTTGACGCGCATTGTTCTCCTTTATTCGGCGTAAATCACCCGTCTGCATCATTGACAACGTCACAATTGATGCTTTCTTCGTTGACTAAGTGTACAAGTGATACAATTTGAAGCAAAGACCGCAACCCCAACGTTTGACAAAGTTAAGTTAGATAGGTTTTCAAATGCCAAAAGAAAGGACAAAAGTTAACTGATTGAAGTCAACAATATAAATTAATCACACCAATCAAAAAGACCGGTCGACAATGGTCCACTCGTAGCGATACTATATGTGTAGTAGTATTGTATAGAGTGGAAACATATTTTGGTCTTTTGTAAAACCTATTCGTATAAAAATTAATGGAAATAATTTAAGAACATAGATATTTTGTATTTTTTTAATGTCAGGAAAGTATTTTTTCTGAACGTCCTAAAAACGTACATTAAACAGAAACCCGTAACAGATATTCGTGCAAATTGTGCATTAGTGTTTTATTTCGTTTATCAAAAATAGATTGTTTATATTTTAAAAGAAAATTCAGTGTATGCAGTGCATTATGTAACATGCAAATTAAACTTGAACCAGATTCGTCTCTGACATGACATACTTAAATCTTTGATATAAAACATTTTGTTCCGCATTTGGGACCATTTATTGCAGCAAAATAGTCGACAGGCATAAAGCCTGCCCACAGTCTTGTACAAGTTTTGATTAGTTCCCACAAGAAGGATTTGTTCTAAAGAATAGCTGCCTTGGAGGATATTAACGCATGTCTGGCCATTTGGCGCAGAGTTCAAGTAGCAAAAATCTATCAATTTGAGAAGAAGAACCACACTCCATATAACATAGGACTTTACAGCAAAGCTCATGTGGAGCAGACTCATGCATTCCTCTTCTTCCGTCGTGACAAAGACTAGTCTAAATAATTGTTAGATGTTCATATGCTTAGTTTCGTATTGCAGGACGTCTTACAATTTGCTTTTTTGTAATTACTTTCAATTAGAAGCCATACATATATCAAATAACAAGATAAAAAATGCATCAAATAAGAAAGTCATATAAAGATATTTGTTTTTTAAAAATCGAAAATAATATTATATGGTACATAACATAGAAATTGTTTCTTTTAAAATCAGCAATGAAACATATTTATAATAAAGGTGACGGTGATGAAGAGATCATCGAGTATTAACTATGTAATGTATTTTACTTTTGTTTTATGTGTTTAGAAAGTTTCCTAAATGAAGAAATTATATTACGACCTGAAAATGAGTTGATTGAACAAAACAAGATATGTAGTACAAAAAAACGTAAGAATTACGACATTATGAGGAAGGTATATTTGCCACTAACGTAAAATTTAGGAACAAACACATACGGATCAATTTAAGTTATGTTCTCTCTAATCAGTTTACACCAGTCTACCAGTTTCAAATTTTTAGCAAGAATTAAAAACCTGCTGAATCTCTTCTGACTTAAAACGGGCATGGATAGAATGTGATATACCGTCATGTTTGACTTCAAGTGAGATTCGAAACAAACCTGAAGGAACATGTTGTTAGCGATGTACGCTGTCGTAAATAAACCTTATCGTATTCCTTAACACGACTGGAGACTAGTCGATGAATTAGCATAATTGAATTTATGCGCAAATATGTGTGTAAACTTGATATTGTGCTGAAGAACATTTATGGACCTATGCAAACGGAGGAACATAAAAAAAAACGCACGAGAGAGAGAGAGAGAGAGAGAGAGAGAGAGAGAGAGAGAGAGAGAGAGAAGAGAGAGAGAGAGAGAGAGAGAGAGAGAGAGAGAGAGAGAGAGC
The DNA here is from genome assembly GCA_029339505.1 of Unio delphinus. NCBI lineage: Eukaryota > Metazoa > Mollusca > Bivalvia > Unionida > Unionidae > Unio > Unio delphinus. The sequence continues at coordinate 5,231,752 of JAQISU010000101.1, read as the reverse complement.
TGAACGGAATCTGTTCCTAATATGGAATCCCATAACATAGTTTGTCATTATACATTCTATTTAAATTTTTTAGATTCGTTAATACATCTACTACAACTTATTACCGTTATGCAGTTGGTTATTAATGCGTAACAGATGAACAAAGGATATTACCTTGAGGCTCACCTTCCATTGTCATGCTGTTAGAGAATCAAGTGATCTGAAAACCACAAATAGTTGAATAATAATCAGTCTAGTATGCAGAAGGCATTTAAGATATCAAAAATTCAGATCGATCAATCAGGTATTAAAATAAACCTTCAAACACGTCATTCCTCGGTTCGCCCAGTCTAGTATTCAAAAAGCCTTCAAAAATGTCATCTCTCGGATCGACCAGTCTAGTAATAGAAAAGCCTTCAAAAATGTCATATCAGGATCAACCGATCTTGTATCCAAAAGTCTTTTAAAATGTCATCTCTCGGATCGACCAATCTAGTATTCAATAAACATTTTAAATGTCCTCTATCGGATCGACCAAACTAATCTTCAAAAGGCCTTATAAATGTCTTCTATCGGATTGACAAATCTAGTATTCAAAAGGCATTTTATAATGTCATCTATCGGATTGACCTATCAAGTATTAAAAAGGTCTTCTAAATGTCATCTAATCAATTGACCAATCTAGTAGTCAAAAGGCCTTTTAATTGTCATCTATCGGATTGACCAATCAAGTATTCAAAAGTCCTTTGAAATGTTTTCTATCGAATGAGCTCGATATGCACAATTGTATTTTGCAATAGCAATCAATCATTGTATTAAGTCATAGTTTTTAAAATACATACACACAAATGAAAAGGTGCTCAGTTGTATTACGTGAGTAAAGTTACTGGATAGTACCTCTCCCATACACGATTGTACCTCCTCCATACACGATATAACCTCTCCCATACACGATTGTACCTTCTTCATACACAATAGTACCTCGCCCATAGATGATCGTACCTCTTCCATACACAATAGTACCTCTTCCGTACACGATAGTACGTATTCCATACACGATAGTACCTATTCCATACAGATAGTTCCTCTCCCACACACGATAGTACCTATTCTATCCACGATAGTACCTATTCCATAAATGATAGTACTTCTCCCATACACGATAGTACCTATTCAATGCACGATAGTACCTAATCCATACACGATAGTACTTCTACCATACACGATAGTTCCTCTCCCACACACGATAGTACCTATTCCATACACGATAGTACCTATTCCATACACGATAGTACCTATTCCGTACACGATAGTACCTATTCCATACATGACAGTACCTCTTCCATACACGATAGTTCCTCTCCCATACACGATCATACCTCTTTCATACACGATAGCTCCTCTTCCATACACGATAGTACCTCTTCCTCACACGATAAATCCTCTTCCATGCACGATAGTACCTCTTCCATACACGATAGTACATGTTCCATACACGATAGTACATCTTTCTCACACGATAGTTCCTCTTCCATACACGATAGTACCGCTTCTATACTTGTTTGGACATATTCCAATTTACAGATTTGTCGGAAACAGATGCATATTAATTCATCAATGTGTAACATTTTCCTTTAAACTTCAAGATAAGGCCCACGTACTTCATCAGTACTAATAACCCATTCTTTGTATTTGTTTTATAACCCACAGGGGCTACACTAACGAAAGCAGCCTTATCGTACTCAGTAAAGATTGTGTGACGGTATGCAATTCACTGCTGTAATTTAAAATAAATATATTTAAAAGATTTATTAATGACGATCGCTTGCGAAATTAAATAGGTTCAAATAAATCTCAAATCACCTAATAATTGTAAAAGCTCATATGCATTTTATTGGGCTGGTGGAATATGTATCTCCATGTAGCGGTCATTACAGAGATGAGAACAGGAGTGTACCATGTGACTCACTGCTCATAAAAATGCATTATTGCTTTTAGGTTGGCAGTTATTTCATATTTTCTGAGATTAATTATTTAAAAGAATATTATTTAATAAGAGATGAACATCGCAAACCTACCATTTTACCATCAATGTCTCTCAGAGTTCATAGGGCTTCAAATTACCTTTTAGAAAAGAAACGTTGATGTTTTAGAAAGAGTGCTATAAGTAAAGTCAAGCTCCTCACTGTTTCAGGATATTGCGCAGCCGTTAGTCTGTTTGACCTATGGTTAATCGACACTAAAGTGCAGCATCTTCGCGCGTCAGTGAACAAAGACGTTGAAGGGATCACTTTTTTATATTTTATTTCCGATTGAAATCTAAACACAAACAAAGGCTGTGTATGACGTCCATTATACGCTATACTGTGGCGTTATAGGTATACGCCTGCTGCGTGCAGTCTTGTAACAACATCAGCATTTTGAAAACTCCATCTATGCAAGTATGAGAAATCCATAAAATCCCTCCTTCTTATTTGGGATAATCTTTCCATGATTCATTAGAGTCACAGGATATACCAGATTGTATCAAACTATCAAGTTGTCGCCAGTTGGAATTTTACCATTATTAAATGGCTGAAGTAACGAGTTAATCTTATCCAAGGGAGATAACCCCTGGTTGGGAATATGATTTCAGGTGAGAGCAATTCTCGTTAGCTAAAATTACTATTTGCTGAGAAACAATACTAACTGCAGAAGATGAGAACATATTAGTATCTTTTTGCCCCTTATGCAACTGCGAAAGATATTTTAGATGTCAGTTTGTCAAAAATAATATTTTAAAAATACAATCCCTTGGAAAAGTGTTGCAATCAAATTGACAAATGACCATATTATGTTACAACTAAACGAACTTACTATATATATATATATATATATATATATATATATATATATATATATATATATATATATATATATATAAAATTGATTTATGTAAATGTTAACGGCATTTACCTTTAAGTTGTGGATCGACATGCTTCTTACTTTAATAATTACCTATGATTTTCCGCGTAAGATAATTTGCAAATATCAGTCAGGGGCAAAACAGACTCCCCAAACTCAACTAATGCGTCTTATTTATATAAAGCGGGTGCGTTTTGATTTTGTACACAACTAAACATTTCTTACAACATTCTTCCAGGTTGACATACAATTTTTACTGCGTGAATTGGTATGCTTTAGTTCCTCATCATTAATTTAATTTACCTTAATAAACATGTACAGCCCCTCATGCCCGAATTTACGTATATACATATCGTAGCGGTGAGAACACTAATCTGATTTGATAGTATTTGTTGTTTTGCAGTGCAATAAATATTTTTCTTCAAAAATGAATATAAAGCAGTTAATTCGAGTAGTAACTAATTATATCCTATTATAATTATTCTTTGACTGACCGATACTCATCATTAACTCAATATCATGAAGTCCAGTTACAATTATCTCAGTACTCATCATTAACTCAATATCATGAAGTCCAGTTACAATTATCTCAGTACTCATCATTAACTCAATATCATGAAGTCCAGTTACAATTATCTCAGTACTCATCATTAACTCAATATCATGAAGTCCAGTTACAATTATCTCAGTACTCATCATTAACTCAATATCATGAAGTCCAGTTACAATTATCTCAGTTTTTTGGTGCTTTCCGTGTGCTTAAACAATCCAAGTAACGAATAACAAAGTAAAACAAAACAAATAAAAACAAACACTCAATACACAACAACAAAAATAATAAAACACTATCGCCGCATGTAACCGATAAAAACAAAATAAATTCTGAAAATATCTTTTATATACGTTTGCTTTGACAGGAAAGGTTTGGCAGCATGAAAAACATTTTCTATGAAAGCAATCAGCTTGAACAACTTTCATTTTCTCCTCTTTAACTCAACTTATCTAAAAAGTCGTTTCGTTACTCATAAAAATCAATAAATTTACTCGGCACATCGATGAGACGAGTTACAAATGGATGAAACTCTAAATATAAATACGAACAATGTTGATTAGGAGACTGGCTTAATGCAAACCCCCACACCCCCCCAAAAAAAAAAAAAAAACCACAGTAACAAACTGGTTTATGGTGCTACATGAATAATGATTATCAAACAAGTAAAGTATATATGGATGGATGCACGGATGTATATGCACGGATGTATGTATGTATGTATGCACGGATGTATGTATGTATGTATGCACGGATATATGTATGTATGTATGTATGTATGTATGTATGTATGTATGTATGTATGTATGTATGTATGTATGTATGTATGTATGCACATGTGTGTACCTGCATTCTTGCGTGCGTGCATGTATGTATGTATGTGAACGGCATATCCATCTCGAGTATCAAGGTTTATTTTGTTACCTTCCTTGCATTAGGTGTAGGAATGTATTTTCTTCAATGACAAATGAATAATTGTGCCGGTGTAACATCGTGACGCATAGTAGTCTCTACGTAATTTAACTTGCTCACGTAAAAGCTATTCGATTAAACACAGAAAGCCAATCGTTTCCATAAATCTGTATCAGGCAACATTCTTTTTAAAATAAGCTGTATTTTAGACCTATTCTAATGCTTAAATATCAATGCAATACGGACAATGGATGCAACAACGCAATACCAGCAATAAATATAATACAACCACACAATATGAACGCTCATTATGGTACACACTACTAACCTTGATTACTTTCGCATTTGTACTCATTGCTTATGTTAAAAGGAAGTAGATTGGAATACGTATATGAAACGTTCCTTTAAACTGGACTAATGTAATAGTTGAGTTAATATTGCCTTTCTGAGTCTTTGTGTCTTTCCTGGACACTACAATCTGCATTTCATATTAATTTAAATCATTCTTACCTTGATAACAACTGTAATTGAATTATCACAGGTCGCATTACGACCTTGAATAAAATAAATGAAGAACTGCTTAGCAGAAAAGAATTATCCCACACAAACAAAGAAAGTTTCTTTCAGAAATGCCTATATCCATCCCAGCTGTGTTCTCACGCTGCTACTACCTTACACAACACAGAAAGTGTGTGGAAATTATGGACTAAATCCGGATCTAATGTCGTGTTAAAATGCAGCACGAGCTTGATTAGCAGGTCTTTAATAGTCTGACCCAGATGCTAATGTGAAGCCTGGACAAGACACAATCAACCTACCATGAATATTATAAATAATAAATATTTTAAAAGGTATTTCCCTTGCAATATGAGAAATTGGTTGGAAATTGACACTGGGCACGGGTCTCTCTGTATATGTGACCTACTATTGAATGTCTAACATTGGATAAAACTGGTTAATAATTATATATATATATATATATATATATATATATATATATATATATATATATATATATATATATATATATATATATCCCTTAGTCTTGCCGACCGTTGGGGTACCACTGATGACCTGACAACCAGCTTCCTCCATTCCAATCTGTCCTCTGATACTCTCACTGTGTCACTCAGCTTCAGTCCTGTCCACTCTGAGATGTTATCATCCCATCTTTTCCTCTGTCTTCCTCTCCTTCCCCCTCCCTGCACAGTACCTTGCATGATTGTATTAGCAAGCCCTGTTGATCGTGTGACATGTCCATACCATTTCATTTTGCGCTTTTTCACAATGGGCAATAGCTCTTCATAGGGCCCAATGGCTTGCTTAATTCTGTTTCCCACTTCCTCATTCTATAAAGACATGATAAAGGTCTTGTTGGTGCTGGAGGTATTTCTCACATAGTATTCTCAGGTTGAAAATCTGTTCAGTTGTTCTTTGCCCTGGTCTGAAGCCTGCCTTACACATATGTGTGTGTGTTGGTTACTATATAGGTGTCAGACTCTAGTGTAGTTATGTCACCATGACAATTTATTGGCTTTTTCACAATTAAGATATGTGCTCAAACAGCTAATATTAAATTGACTGATATAGCGCAGAAGCCCGATCGTAGTTACTTATGGTATAGACAACAGAAATGATAATTGAGAAAAGACAAAACGAAACAGTCGTTTCATTTTAATAGTGTTGATATAGAACAGGTAAGTTGTTTCTATACTGTTTTGCGTGACATAATGCTAACTGATTTAACGCTGGTGTTGTCCGAAATGACAATGCAAACTAAATTACTAAATTAGATGAAACAAAAATGTTTAATTTTTATTTTGAAGAGAACCACGGAATACAATATAAAATATAAATACATGTTGGGTAATCACAGTACCAGATTAAACCCTGCGGAGGCACTTGAGTAGTCGATTATTTGCCCCCCCCCCCCCCCTTCGCACATAATCTTTTATCAATACTATTTTTACCGTTGTCGCGGCCCCACGCCCTTCCAAGGCGTGAGGCCCATCGCCCGGTGCGAACTCTGCTTATTTGGTAATCCGGCACTGGGTAATCAAGAATTTAAGCAATTGAAATAGAAAGTCATGGTTGGATGTACTGAAAAGAATAAACTTTCCCGAGCTATGCGCTTTTGGAGATGAGAGAGAAAGGAAAACAAACAATGAAGAGTTGAAATGTTAAGATATGTCAATGTAGCAGAAATGTGAAGGTGGAAATCGATTTTAGTTCTAAACCTTATAAGATACGAATATATAAGAAACTATATGACTGCTGGTCTTTAGTTACAATATATAAGAAACTATATGACTGCTGGTCTTTAGTTACAATATATAAGAAACTATATGACTGCTGGTCTTTAGTTACAATATATAAGAAACTATATGACTGCTGGTCTTTAGTTACAATATATAAGAAACTATATGACTGCTGGTCTTTAGTTATAATATATAAGAAACTATATGACTGCTGGTCTTTAGTTACAATATATAAGAAACTATATGACTGCTGGTCTTTAGTTACAATATATAAGAAACTATATGATTGCTGGTCTTTAGTTACAATATATAAGAAACTATATGACTGCTGGTCTTTAGTTACACTATCTCACCAATATTAGTCTGTTACTCAGTAACAGTAACGACTTGACATAGGCTAGGTCTGCTGTGTGTTATTTTCTATCAGATTGCCTTTGGTAACGAGTCTCTGAATTAAGACTTGGGCACAATCTTGTCAAACCAAATACTAGAACTAATTAAATAGTCCTTTGTAAAGGTAAACAAATTAACTAGTACAATCACATTAAACAAGCCCATCAACGATTAGTTATAACGGAGGACCTATCTTAAATCTTACCATTATGACAATAACATACTGTAACTAACAATTAAGCTAATACAAAGTGCAGAATGTAATGGAAGAAATAGTGTTTATGCTTCGAATTTGTATACTTTGGATTTGTCAAGCTTAAGCTATTCAATTTATATAGTTTGGATTAGTTGTACTGAAACTATTGAATTAATATACTTTAAACAGAAAACAAAACTACCATACTTAACATCTTGTCGGAATCGAACGTCTTTTTAAGACAAGATGCACAACACATCAATCTATTACTTGATTCTGTCCAGGCTTCACTCTCTATGCAACACGGATTCTTCTGAATGATAACACGTGATTCACCTATAAAGATATTCGCACCTTATTTTCGATTTTCATCAGAAAATATGAAATCGTTTTACAATATCAACTGGTCATTTTTATAGTAAAGATGTTGTTTGTGTTTATGTGCCCTTGACCATAGGTCGACTAAGATGGATTTTATTAGCAGGTGCTACTGCTTTCCCTTATAAAATAAGATATTTATCACTTTCCTTGTAGTTTTGTTGTTCCATGTTTCAATGGCATGATCTGTAGCAGTTTTTTCATCAGCATGTTTTTTCCTTTTTCGATGAGTAGCGTTGCTCCACGTATTTAATTAAAATATGCATGTCACGATTTTGTAACAGATTCAACCAGGTACTCAAACACCCGTACGAGCTCCGTATGTTCATCTCCATGAGCGTAAAACAATCCGTTGAAAGTAACAACAATGTGAAAATATACCTGGTAAAATATCGTAGATTTTATTCTGACCGATAATCAATCGAAAAAATCTACTTGACAACATATGCCTCCAGTAAGTGTGGCATTTGGATTCAATTGATTTTAAAAGTTTCTTTCGTTTCCATGAATTTGATTAAATTGCTAATTGTAATTTGTCAGCCAAACATATGTTGTCATCAGGACACGTAAATTTGTAAATTCGGATGCTATACATATTGTGACCTAAACACGAACACCTCGTTCCAGTTGTTCAATTGTCTAAACAAACACTTGGTAACGTACATTCTGTTTTATAACGCACTTTAAAATGGGGCTAGTTAGTTGTGTTCTTAAAATACTTTTTCTCCTAAATTTGTACAAAGCATTAAGTGAAGACAATATATACCGTCAACTTTCTTAACTTTTATTTGTACGAAGATAAATGTCAGTAAAATGCATACTTTATAGTTAATCGTTTGCTCATATTTTGTCGAATTCACTAGAAATATTAACAAAAGTAAAAACAAAATTGCATTGCTAACATAATGAAAAACGAAATTGCACTGATATCTTAAGGTTTAAATGAAACATCCTTATATGTTAATATTCTGTAGATAATCCATGTAGACAATACGACAGGACTTTAAAAAAGCAAGTCTGTATTTAGACGCAGGTATTCCTTCCTTAATTTGAACTAACAATTATGGATATTTGCTTGTTTGCAACTAAAGTTTAGTTACCTTATTTCCAAGAGGACAGATAGTTCATATCAATTTAAGACATAATGGCTAAGCTTAAATTAATTCCAACAGCCAAACTATTTAAAACTAACTAAAGACATGCTTGCTAAAGTTATATATATATATATATATATATATATATATATATATATATATATATATATATATATATATATATATATATATATATATGATCTATTTTACGTTTTGAATTGCGAACATGTGCATTATAATTAATATCTCTTTGTAGTTACTGCAATAGCTGTATTATTTTAATTCAATCACTGTTTGATCTACAGCTTATGCCAATGTGATTTTTGGACACAAGCTTACCATGATCTACTTTGGACTGTAAATTACCATAATGTATTTTAGAAGTAAACAAAACTATTTGAGCTTCACATCTTACCCGGAAATTTAAAGGACAAGAAAACAAATAAAGTGTATTTTCTTCTTCATAAACACACGTGTTATTCACAATATTTATTTGAAGTCATGGCAGGTTTAGACTTGTGTTTAGCCAATTCGATCATCGTTAACCTCCCATTATATAAGGGTATCATGTTCAGCACGGCACAAGCTCATCATGTGCCATTTCGCGCTTTGCGAGCTAAAGCAGCAATGGTTACGTGTGTGCGTGACGTTAGGGAAGATTCCGAACTTAAACTATTTCTGAGAGCACACGGTGATACGGTACCATTCTTACAAGGAGAAAATTCACTTTCGGTACTTTATTGTTGTGTTCCGTCTTTGTGAAAGCAAAGTATTACTCAGGTAACCCCCAAAACATGTAAGTTATAGTACAATTAGTAAATGTCATGCGTGAATGTCAATTTTCATCTATTCAATATGCACAGGCAACCCCTACTCAAGCGCTCCATTAAGGTTTTCATATTAGGTGCGAGTGGTTTTCTTTCAAACGAAACGGCATTTGCCAATGTCTGTAAATTGCAATCGATAGACGGTGTCGAGTTGGAAGCCCGTTGTGTGCTGAGAAATGAAACCGCTTCTGTAGGGATCCACACAGAAAATTAAATGAACAAATAGCCTAGAGACGCTACAATTGTTCAGTGGGGCATCGGTAATTTAATATGTTTCTTTTTTTTTCAAGTGAGGTGGAAGGGCTGCGTCATTCTAAAGTTAGCGTAAGCCCTAACGAGGCTGCAACAACAATAACACTGATTCTCATGTCCTACTTGTGAAATAAAATATCTATCCTGTCATCATCACTACCTTAAATGGTACATCAAAAACTAGGTTTGAAGTCTGTTTACAAATCCATCTTTCAATATGTATGTACTGCTTGATGCATACAAGAAAAATCCCCTTTGAGTTATTAATTTAGGACTTTAATGCTGTCAATTACAAATAGTTCTACCTAAAACTGCATTTTGCTTTAGAAGAAAATAACATGTTCACTATGATAGCGACGAACAAAAATTTAAAATCAAATTAGGCAATTTCATGTGCAAATAAAATGGCTTCCGCATAAAAACGTAACTTAAATAACAAATATACACGAGGCATTACAAAACAACTTAACATCTATTTCTTAAAATCTCTTTTTGGGAGTGTCTGTTTAAATCAGTTTTAGGAGTGTCTATTGCAGTGTTCTTTGAATGGTTTAAACTTTTTCGACACAATTCTAGTACGATTGCTTGGAGGAGAATGACTCTTTATCATATCCAGTTGGGGTAACATATTTATTGCGAAATATCAGGTTGCAAAATATTTCTTTATACGAATGCACCATAGACACAGACCGCCTTCTTGATTCGGAACTTTGTTATTTGCTTTCCTTTCATCTTTACGTATGATACAGTGTAGTTTTGTATATAATATATATATATTATGCTTGGAGGTGAATGACCCACGACAATAAATACTAAAATATATTTATTATAAATAATTTGTATTTCTTTATTTGATACTGTCCTTAAGCCTTTTCCCCCTTTGCCATCGCGCTAAGCTGACAAGAGAAGATACAACAACAAGGGTAACATATGTAGATTACACATAAATAAAAATAAATACACTTTAAACTGTCCATATTACGATTTAGAAAGGTCCTTGTAATGTGTCATGATAATTTTTCAATTCATCCCACGTAGCCCCATAATTTGAACTTACGCAACCATCCATTTTACTTTAATTATATATGGTCTACAACAAATGACAAAAACAATGAAATTGGAAAGCATAATAACATGCTGAAAACATATAAGATACAAAACATGATTGGGTCGCTAAGTTTGTCCCTGCAGTCGAAACAGGTGAGTCTTAAATCACTTTTAAAAAAGACCACTGTGTCTTTGTGTCTAATTTCAATGGGCAATTCTTTCCACGTCGCAGGGCCCTGGTATGCAAACGAACGTTGTCCATATGACGCAACATATTTGTTCTTTAAGATGGACGTTGCATATTTGGTCATTATTTGTTTTACAATCTATGGTTATTACTTGATTAGAAAGATCTGTGGCCTGCATTGATCTGATCATTTCCGACGTCTCTTTAAACTTAGTTTGCTTGGTATCTTGGTTTCAAAGGCCACTTTCAAAGCGATATTTAGCTATAACATCCGGAAAAAACGGGATCTATTGCCTTTTCCAAAGACACAGATGGGGAGTCTGCCATGACTGACCTGATCGGAAATCTAACCCACGACTTCTTGCATACAAACTCGATATTTTATCAGCTGATCTGAAGCGGCTAAGGTGTCATAAGGAAATACTTAAGAACCAAGTCACGGATGCTAATCGATATGTGATTCCTGAAGACTGTCACGATTAAATTTTATTTCTTTGATATTGTGTACGCTCTAGAACTTTGTTCACAGATATTGATCCGTCTCGGTGCTTGAAGCAATTAAATACAGGCACCAATAATTAACATAGACTGGCCGATGGTTTCCATTCCTTTCCGGTTCCTGTTTGCTAACTTACAAAGTATTTCAAGGTCATCTCGAGAAGATCTGACCCAATATCTCTTTCACGCCATTGAATGATCGCATTATTTCTTACGCTGAATATGAACTGCATCGAACACTTAATCCCGCGATATCGATCTTTTGAACGAAGACACCGGCCTCTTGGATGACAACACGTAGCTTTGCACTTGAATAAGTCGTCAAAGTGATTCGTATTATAGTTAGAAGAAAGAAAAACGTGACCATGGTAAATATATTAATTTCATTATTTTTGTCATTACCTGTTTCTGTAAGATGAACTAATGAATTAATCTTTATTCCAAATTAATTGGTGAATTTAACTTGATTAATACTAGTAAGCAATCCTCATAAAATATTATAAGCAACATGACTTATTAAACTGAGTTAAAGTCATGATAAAATTCTTTTAATTCGTTTAATGAAATTAACATAAATTTAAATCAAGAAATATGTCTAAACGCGTTCCTGGTGATCAATGTCTTTTAATTATTAATTTTCTTAATTTTAAAATAGTGTATTATAAATTCGATTTTTATTTTGAATCAGCTGTTTTGTTTAAACAGTTAACTAATTCGTAAACTGCAGCAAAATGTCGTTTAAAATGTAAAATATTATGTTACATGTATGTTTTCTATGATGATAATATGCTATATGCATGCATTCTATAAAGATAATATCTTACGTGTATGTATTCCATGATAACAATATGTTACGTGTATGCATTCTGTGATGATAATCTGTTACGTGTATGCATTCCATGATAATAATATCTTACGTGTATGCATTCCATGATAATAATATGTTACGTGTATGCATTCCATGATAATAATATCTTACGTGTATGCATTCCATGATAATAATATGTTACGTGTATGTATTCCATGATAATAATATGTTACGTGTATACTTTCTATGATAGTAATATGTTACATGTATGCATTCTGTGATGATAATATGTTACGTGTATGTATTCTATGATAATATGTTACGTGTATGCATTCTGTGATGATAATATATTTAGTGTTTACATTTTGTGATAATAATATATGTTACGTGTATGCATTCTGTGATGATAATATCTTACGTGTATGCATTCTATGATAACAATATGTTACGTGTATGCATTCTGTGATGATAATATCTTACGTGTATGCATTCTGTGATGATAATATCTTACGTGTATGCATTCGGTGATGATAATATCTTACGTGTATGCATTCTGTGATGATAATATCTTACGTGCGTGCATTTTATAATGACAATATGTTACGTGTGTGCATTCTGTGATGATAATATCTTACGTGTATGCATTCTGTGATGATAATATCTTACGTGTATGCATTCTGTGATGATAATATCATACGTGTATGCATTCTGTGATGATAATATCTTACGTGTATGCATTCTGTGATGATAATATCTTACGTGTATGCATTCTGTGATGATAATATCTTACGTGCATGCATTTTATAATGACAATATGTTACATGTATGCTTTCTATGATGACAATATGTTACGTGTATATTTTATGTGATGATAATATGTTACATATATGCTTTCTATAATGATAATGAATGATTTCTCTTGTGACAGTATTTTGCATGCATGATTTCTCTTGTGACATTATGTTACATATATGCTTTCTATGATGATAATGTATTACATGAATGATTTCTCTTGTGACAGTATTTTGCATGCATGATTTCTCTTGTGACATTATGTTACATATATGCTTTCTATGATGATAATGTATTACATGAATGATTTCTCTTGTGACAGTATTTTGCATGCATGATTTCTCTTGTGACATTATGTTACATATATGGTTTCTATGATGATAATATGTTACAGGTATGTTCTCTTTAATTATTTAAATGCGAATTATTTAAAGAGCACTTATTTTGTACGAATAATTTAAACATTATAGATATTCTAAGAATCATTTAAAGAGTATTTATAATATTGTACCTATCATTTAAACAGTATATATAGTGTACGAATTGTTAAAATAGTATATATAGTGTACGAATTGTTAAAATAGTATAGATATTGTACGAAGTGCTAGAATAGTATAGTGATTGTACAAATAATCGTTTGAAAAGCAAAGATATTGTACGACTCATTTAAATAATAAAGATATTGTATGAATCATTTTGCAATACAGTGGCAATTGTTTTTGGTTTTAATACTGTTTCAAGTGCTTCATCTATATCGTTTTGCAAGTTGTCTGATTCCAGAAAAACAATCCGCTGTTTGTTAATGGCTACAGGCTAAAGCGATTGCAGTTTTAAATTCTGTCGTATAGACTCCTTTGATTGGATGTCTTAACTATCAATTTGTCAATAATGTACAAAGTCAATTTCCTAATGGACGTTTATCAACCAACGACGTGCAAGCGTATCTGATAATTCTCTCAGGAAGCAGTATGCCTGTCATTATAGTAACGTGGAAAATAGAGATTGAAACATAATACATGTAAATTGGAAATAAAGAGCTAATTATGTTCTACGCAATCGATATTAACACCCTGGCTGTCCAGGTAATGTACATGAAAATGTATTTACTTGTGATCTCTTTTATGTCATCGATGTTAGTTATCCTATCGCATTAATCGCAACGGCAATATGCCCTCATCTCTTGCAAATGCAAATATTATTTGGGTAAATAAAATATATTTAATGGCACTCTTTGTATCTAACATGATTTGTATAAATTGAAGTTGGAATATACATTGTCCAATGAAATGCGATATTCGCAATACATGATTGATTTCATCTAAATAGCACACCATTTATCAATTAACGCCCCACCCCCACTCTATAAACAATGTCATGTAACACATTTATTAAGATTCAGCATGTGTCAATGCGAATGAAATATTGACGATCCTTTTTGTAAGCATTTGTTTTGGCAATGAAGTGGCTTACTATTGAATACACTCGTTATTTGGTTTTTATTTTGATGTTTTTGGTTTTATCTGGCCACTCGAAACATCGCTTTGTTTGATGTATACCTACTCGAAAAACAATAAAACAAAATAAACCTAAAACTGGAAAAGAAAAGAGGATTAAACGAAACTGAAAGCGATATCCCGAAACTTGAAGGGACACGTTCCTTTTACATCACATTATCAATTATTAGAAATCCACTTCAGTTAAAGGGAATTGCTTATTATGTACTATTTTTACCAACTTATGTTCCGAATATTCAGAGAAAAAAAAATAGAATAATAATATGTATATAATAGTGAGCCACTTACAGTCCATGCTAGTGATGTCCGTGCAAAATGTAATTTTTGGAAGAACTGATCCAGAATTTTATCTGTAAGACTTGTATCCAGAATTTTACCTGTAAGACTTGTATCCAGAATTTTACCTGTAAGACTTGTATCCAGAATTTTACCTGTAAGACTTGTATTAATAAAAACTAACTATAATCATCAAACTACTTGGATATTTTCTTTATAATTTCTATGCAAAAACAGATGGCGTTTTTACAGACGAAAATTTTTAGTCGGTTTATCAATCTAAAATGTACCCCCCCCCCAAAAAAAAAAAAAAAAAAAAAAAATCAATGGTATCTACACCGTTGTATTCAGTTTCTGAAATGTTGAGGGTCACGGCAAATATCTGAGTTAGTGGATACGTGACGCGGATATATTGTTTAAGTGAATACCCTAGGAACTCGAATCGCAGACAATAGCTGTTAAAAACATGTCATTGATGGTGGTGATATACATTTGTGGGACTGACTCCAAAGCGCTATTGAGAGATTATAATGACACTATTGATCTGGATCCATACCGTGTGTGCGTCTACCTTTTAAAAAAGTATAACGCAGACATTAAAATAAAAGACAAAAGTGTATATATATATATATATATATATATATATATATATATATATATATATATATATATATATATATATATATATATATATATATATATATATATATGTATATAATTGGTTAATTGTTTCCAGATTATTTGATGTGAAGTTTAATCAATAAAAACGCCTTACACCCTCCTAAGAACAACAAGATAACTCTCACTCCTGTGATTTCCGAAAAAAACGATAAGCCACATATTAAATGGACCATTACACGTTAAAACAATGTAATTAATTGCACAGACCATCCTGTACCCCAACACTCACCCCTTTTGCCAATGAGGCATATCGCAGGCCTTTAGAAGCCAATCTTCGGATAGAATTGCATTGCAAGAAAAATTCCATGTACATAAAATTGAATGTTTTGTTGATTAAATCTGCTGATATGATCACAAAAGGAACGTAAATTGGAATTATAAAGATTAAATGATCATAGTTGGGTATTTATTGATTTGTAATTTTACCTAATAACTAACAAAGTTAACATACAGTCTTCTGGATGTTATTTACCTTGTGAGTAATTAGGTAAAATTCACCCATCGATAAATACCCAACCATGATCATTTAATGGCTGAGAGGTATGTATGTATGTATGTATGTATGTATGTATGTATGTATGTATGTATGTGTGTGTGTGTGTGTGTGTGTGTGTGTGTGTGTGTGTGTGTGTGTATGGGTTGTTTTCACAGACGTCACGATTAGGTACGCAAATACCCACAATTCAACGCGCGCGCACCTTCTGCCGCCATATTGAGTCGCTAACAAACCGTTGTCAACATTAGTCATCATGTATATTCAAGAATAATAATCTGATTTAACGATCGATAAGGATATTTACTTCTTAGACACAATACATAGATTATACTTGAAAATATGTGCACTATAGCATAAAAATAAAAATAAAGCTGAAAGTTCCTTTGCTTATATCGAAAGACAGAATAGTAAAGTGGAACCGTAATCGTGCATATTGATATCTAAGAAATGTACTTTTTGTTGTTGTTTACAAACAGACAATATTGAAGTTTTTAAAAAGTCATTCGTATCATATCCCTAAGCTTGTCATCTTGAAAGAGTATTTCCAGATCATGATTTTCTGGATACAATATCAGTCACGAATTAAAATTTCATAGCATGTATTTTATGCTAGAACTTTTATGTACAAATATTTTTCGCGACAGCATGTGTTTGTGCCATAGAATATTTGAGAAACCATTTTAATTAGTATATTCAAATATTGTATTTGTGGAGGGGATGGTGCACGTAGGCTTATACTAGATGAAAGCGATAACCGATCAAAGAAGTTTCTTCTTTAGTGTATTCAAACGAAACACGTGTCTGATGGACCATGGCATTGTTTCGAATGTCAAAACGATGTATTCCTGAAATGCTTTTAGAAATATGAAATTGTATATAAACAATTGGCTTTTAAACTTTAACGATAATCAAATGCTTGATTTAAGCCCGTGAAAATCGAAAATCATTACAAGTTTCTACTTGGTTGTATATCCATTTGTTTATGCGTTTGTTTATTGATCGATCTATTTGTTTAGGAAAGCATAACAAATATGGTTGAAATATAACTATTTTACTTGAAGAAAACACGTAAAAAGAGTCACGCGATTCGATCTCGCGATGTTGACATGCACAACAGAATGTGATGTATTATTATATTCTTACTCACAAAATGAAACGTGCCGGTTATGTGGGATAGGGACTCAAAATGGCGGATATGGAAGTACACACGTTTTGTGACGTCACGTGAAAGCAACGGATACCTACCCCCCCCCCACATATATATATATATATATATATATATATATATATATATATATATATATATATATATATATATATATATATATATATATATATATATATATATATTGCATACGACATTGTACCCATCTGTCACTTTGACATTACTAACATCTATGGTAATGACTGGAACGAAATGCAAGTACATTGTGGGCATAGAGACCATATCAGCTAGCTTTGTGTGTAGAAATACCTGTTTTGAATTCACCTGCATGTGATAAAATCCGTATTAGGTGAATTAAGGTCTGGGTAGCGTGTAAACGGGCATAGAGTCTTTTAATAAATGTCGCATTAATTGCCTGTTCCCGCCTTTATTGTGCGAAGTATTGGAGATTCATCATACAGATGTCAGTCCTGGGGCTGATAGGAACTTCAGAATGTTTGTCCTTTGACCCCAAATTACTCCCCTCCTCTCAACTCCCTAGCTTTTATTCGTTTATTGTACATTTACTCTGCTATGTTATTTGAATAGGCCATGGTTATAGCACTGCGAATCAGAATACGAACACGTTTTTACTTCCGACTACTAGAGTATAATCTAAGTTGCTGACAAACAAAAAGGAATTAATTCTCATGAAGCTCATTCCCAATGTCAAACTTGGTGATATTTGATACCCCAACCCCCTGCCAAAATAATTAAAAGCTTTAATTTTGAACTAAAAGTCACATTATGATGGAGAAGTTGGACGATTGCAAATATTCTCGTCTTGTTTCCATTAATTATTGCTATCACGATTACTCGTTGTATTTTATAAGGTAATGTTGATAAACAAAATTTGAACAACACGTTTCGGTTTGAAATGTACGAAGTTTCCAGTTCTCCAACATAAAATTAATCATATTATATAAGAACAAAACTGGGCAAACATTCGCCATTTTTCACAAAATATTTTTTTTAAAGAAACCGTGAAACATATTCGTCACCGGAAACAATAATTTGATAAAACAACAGGTTTTTGAAAGATTGCTCGCACACGTTTTTAGAACGCATGGTACTAATTTAACTGCCACGGATACACCATAATAATACAAATTAAGTATCTTTAAATTTCTGAATGTACATGATCATGAATATATTTATTTGTACAGACATTTCATCGGTGACAGCTTTTTGCAGAGACAACCATATGAGAGCTGCACTTTCTTGATTTGCACGTGTTTGAAACATTTGCTTATAATTCCACACCTATGAGTCAGGTGTTAATTTCAGTAATGTTTTTCACACCAATGAGTCAGGTGTTAATTTCAGTAATGCTTTTCACACCAATGAGTCAGGTGTTAATTTCAGTAATGTTTTTCACACCAATGAGTCAGGTGTTAATTTCAGTAATGTTTTTCACACCAATGAGTCAGGTGTTAAGTTCAGTACTGTTTTTCACACCAATGAGTCAGGTGTTAATTTCAGTAGTTTTTCGCCAACTCAGGGCTGTTGAAGAACTGAAATTCCATCCCAAAACTCTTGGTATCTATTTTTACAGTTGCGACTAGGATAAGCTCCCAAAAGATTCTTTTGCTAAAATGTTCCTTTCATTATCAGCCAATCCTGGTCAGCCAAACCCGTTTCTTAAACTACTCTTTTGTTTTAAAAAAGCAATTTTGTGACTGGTTCCATACATTCCTACCGTGAGTCCCAGATGGCATCACGTAGCAAAAGTCATAGTCTTTATTTATTCCAAGTGCCCCAACAGACTGTGTGGATGCCCCGAGCAGACTGTGTGGATGCCTAGAATGGAATGCGTGGATACCCCAAACGGACTGTGTTAATTCCCCAAACGGACTGAGTGGATATCCCAAAAAGAATGTGTGGAAACATCGTTTTAGTCGCCAGTACTTCGGCAAACCACCAGACGTCATAACAACTCCAACATATGTAAACTTATTTATCATTTATTGTTGTCCATTAGCGCACGTGAATTCCAAAACAATGTTTCCAATAGCTTAGTCCCTCCTAAGCAGATGGTAACGTCGTAAAATGATTTAAAAAGTGTAATATGCCTAAAGCTATATTTTTCAATAAAAAGCATGACAAACGCTTCCTCCAAGTCATTTACAAATATTGATAAATGAAATGGTGATAAACGTCCACATTTACGGAGACGATGAATGTTTTACTTATGACTCTATTATATATAGTTATTGACTTTGCTTTGTGGCACATCGATTTGCTTATATCTAGAAATTTCCCCTTAAATCGAGCGTTATCACTTATTTTTCATACGTTATCCCTGCACATCGATTTGCTTATATCTAGAAATTTCCCCTTAAATCAAGCGTCATCACTTATTTTTCATACGTTATCCCTGCACATCGATTTGCTTATATCTAGAAATTTATCCTTAAATCAAGCTTTATCACTTATTTTTCATACGTTATCCCTGACTTTGTAAATCACACGCTTTGGTGAAATAAATAAACGCACACACTATTTATATCTTGATGATTAAAAGCCCATTTTAAAAAACATACTTAAAATTATGTCATTATGTATATTTTTAAGTATATGTGTAAATGACCTATGCAAGTCAGAAGTGTTACATCTCTTCTTACTTGGTTAGGGTATTGCTTAAGACGTAACAAGAAAGAGTGAAGAGGAAAAGCTTTGTAAAATTAACAAATAATTTATATCCCTAGAAAATGTTTAGGATGAGAAAATGAACTTTCGGTGTTACAAAACAAATCCAAAAATAATGCAAGAATAATCTGAAAATTATTAAATAGAAGTCCTATTAAAACTGAATTCAAATCCGCATGAAATCATATCCAATATGGAAGACGACGACGTACTGATGTGTCAACAGTTCTTTGTTGAATCACAGAAAATAATATGCCAATTTGAATTCTGTATAAATTTCGACAACTGTCGTTGTTCAATAAATTAATTTAGAGCACAAGTATTTCCAGGGAAAAACAATCTCATGGAATCAAAATAATCTGAAGAACAATTACATAATTAGCCTAAAAAGTGGTCACACCATCAAACACTTAAATGTCCTATGTGTTCAGGGACTAATGATTAATCTTCTCTAAACATCAGTAATAAATCTAGCTACAAAGCAAAGCAAATACCACTTTGTGGGCTCTTGAAAAAGCCCGATTGATACATGCTATGTGTCACGTACTCCGAGTATGGGCTCGATTCTACTTTATGAATCTTACTCTAAAATAGAATAAATCATAAAAATCGTACTGGTTTCTGAATCAAGGTCAGGAACTAGGTATTATTAGATGCAAAGTGTATATTATTAGTTGTTAACGTCATTAATAGTCAGAAAGAAGCAATATTAAATACAAAAGTGAGCATAAGATTGGATATTGCATAGAAGTATTTTTCAAAAGTATCGAAAATTATACATTGTAATAGTTAAGGGATTCGCAGCATCTTTTCACATTTTCCATTTTAAAGATGTTTCGGTTCATCGTTGTATGGTGCATTATTCTGTCGTAATAAGGTTGACAACTAACCATTAAGATTGACGCATGTGCAAGGCTCGCAAAAACTCAGCAGCTCTAGATGGTTAACCTCTCTTGTTCTGAGGCATAACTTAAGTTTAATTACAGTCCGTTCGATAACCGTCCGACAGACGGAACAGAATATGGTTATGGTAAGGTCAAATAGCAAAATATGACAGAGTTCAGACAAGTGAGAGCATAATTATGGGAATGAAAGTCATGCGTAACAGGTGTAATAAATGAGTTTTTCGATATTGACGGTCTAAAGGTGGTTCAGAGAGACTTAATATAACTTTGATGGCGTGTTAAACATTTTGGCGGTTAGAGAAAGTAGTCCTGATTGGTTAAGCTAAACAGATGATATGTTTCCAAGCGTTATTATCAATAGAGCACAATTTTAAACTTTACTACATACACCAAATTCAACTAAAGTGAGTTTGTAATTATTTTTGAATTTATTTAGTTTTTAATTTTCCTTTAGTTTAAAAAATAAGCGTGCATTGGTCTGTCATCTGTCTTGACTGTAATATAAATCATGTTGTATAGGAATTTCTTGCAGTACTCTATTACGCAATGTTAGAATTAAGTTATTAACTATTTAACAATACTAGGTATCATCTCATAAAAGTACACTAAGTGACTATTCAAGTTATAATCTCACGCAAGGTCACTAAGTTACTATACTTATAATAATATATCACCAGGAATCATCTCGTACAAAGTCTTTAAATCCGTTACAAGGTCACATAGCATACAAGGTCACTAAGCGTCTTTATACAAAGTATCTTCTCATACAAGGTCATAAATGACTATATAAACATATAGTATTATATCACCTTATGACTTAATATTGAATTTAATTGAATCAAACGGCATTTCAGAATTTGTAAACGAATGTGGCTTCGAAATGTAAAGATTATTTATTTGTACTCCAGATAAATAATCTATGTTCACACACACACACACACACACACACACATACACACACACACACACACACGTATTATATCTTAGTGAAGAAAGAAAATACACCTACCAGATTAATTATCTTTTATTCCACTTGTCAATGTATTCAGTAACTTCGTGCCTGTTTTTTTTCGGATGTATTCATTTCTTTCGAGGAGTCATCATTGGTGCTGAAATTTATTAAGCAACATACTAATAAATGATAAAATAAATACAGTGTATAGAAGTACATCGTAAGATAATAGAAACACGGTGTATAGAAATACGGTGTATGATAATAGAAATACGGTGTAAGATAATATAAATATGGTGTATATAAGTACGGTGTAAGATAATAGAAATACGGCGTATATAAGTACGGTTTAAGATAATAGAAACACGACGTAAGATAATAGAAACACGGTGCATAGAAATATGGTGTAAGATAATATAAATATAGTGTATAGAAGTACGGTGTAAGATAATAGAAATACGGCATAAGATAACAGAAATATGGCGTAGGATAATAGAAACATGGCGTAAGATAATAGACACACGGCGTAAGATAATAGAAACACGGTGAAAGATATTAGAAATGCAACTTTGATTATTTTTGTATACATGTCATTCGTGCTTCATATCTGGTACACAAATTCGTACAAACTAGTCGAAAACAGTCTTTACACCAATAGCACATCTCCGTATATATTGGACGAATTCCTTTGATTTACTAATTTGCAGTAAATTTTATCTAACTTTCCTTCCTTGTGTTTCAAATAGTATGCACAACATACAGAATTATACACATTATTATAGAAGATTTTACTTTGACGTATTAGAGAATTCATCATGTTGTAATGCATGCCACACAGACGACATGATACATAATTCTACATGCTATCAAAGCAAATCATAGATGGAGATGATACAACATATTTCTTCACGTTAATATAGTAAATTATACAATGACAGGATGCAGCACACTTCTCCATATTATTACAGTAAATCGTATCCTTACATGATACATTACTTTCCATGATAGCAAATTGCACATATGCAAGATACAGAATTGTTCATGTTGGAAGAGCAAATTGTAACCCAGATATGGTACAATTGTATCTAGATATGGTACATAATGTTCCATGTTAAAACAACAAATTGTGCACATTCATGATAATTACTTTTCATTGTTAGAATAGCAAATTGTATCCATATGTGTTAGTTTTCCATAAAAGAATATCACAATGTCCAAAGACATGCTATCATGTTATACTAAGTGAAAAAAACTTCAATTTGTTTTTGTTCCTTTAATACTCAGCCTGAAATTTACAAAAGGTACAGTATCATGTACGATTGAGACATTTGCAATAGTTCTAATGTAGCATCATGTACGAGTTAGACATTTGCAATGGTTCTAATGTAGCATCATGTACGATTTAGACATTTGCAATGGTTCTAATGTAGCATCATGTACGATTTAGACATTTGCAATAGTTCTAATGTAGCATCATGTACGATTTAGACATTTGCAATAGTTCTAATGTAGCATCATGTACGATTTAGACATTTGCAATAGTTCTAATGTAGCATTATGTACGATTTAGACATTTGCAATTGTTCTAATGTAGCATCATGTACGATTTAGACATTTGCAATGGTTCTAATGTATCATCATGTACGATTTAGACATTTGCAATAGTTCTAATGTAGCATCATGTACGATTTAGACATTTGCAATAGTTCTAATGTATCATCATGTACGATTTAGATATTTGCAATAGTTCTAATGTATCATCATGTACGATTTAGACATTTGCAATAGTTCTAATGTAGCATCATGTACGATTTAGACATTTGCAATTGTTCTAATGTAGCATCATGTACGGTTTAGACATTTACAATTGTTCTAATGTAGCATCATGTACGATTTAGACATTTGCAATAGTTCTAATGTAGCATCATGTACGATTTAGATATTTGCAATAGTTCTAATGTATCATCATGTACGATTTAGACATTTGCGATAGTTCTAATGTATCATCATGTACGATTTAGACATTTGCAATAGTTCTAATGTATCATCATGTACGATTTAGACATTTGCAATGGTTCTAATGTATCATCATGTACGATTTAGACATTTGCAATAGTTCTAATGTATCATCATGTACGATTTAGACATTTGCAATAGTTCTAATGTATCATCATGTACGATTTAGACATTTGCAATAGTTCTAATGTATCATCATGTACGATTTAGACATTTGCAATAGTTCTAATGTATCATCATGTACGATTTAGACATTTGCAATAGTTCTAATGTAGCATCATGTACGATTTAGACATTTGCAATAGTTCTAATGTATCATCATGTACGATTTAGACATTTGCAATATTTCTAATGTATCATCATGTACGATTTAGACATTTGCAATAGTTCTAATGTAGCATCATGTACGATTTAGACATTTGCAATAGTTCTAATGTAGCATCATGTACGATTTAGACATTTGCAATGGTTGTAATGTAGCATCATGTACGGTTTAGATATTGCAATGGTTCTAATGTAGCATCATGTACGATTTAGACATTTGCAATGGTTCTAATGTAGCATCATGTACGATTTAGACATTTGCGATAGTTCTAATGTATCATCATGTACGATTTAGACATTTGCAATAGTTCTAATGTATCATCATGTACGATTTAGACATTTGCAATAGTTCTAATGTAGCATCATGTACGATTTAGACATTTGCAATAGTTCTAATGTAGCATCATGTACGATTTAGACATTTGCAATGGTTCTAATGTATCATCATGTACGATTTAGACATTTGCAATTGTTCTAATGTAGCATCATGTACGATTTAGACATTTGCAATGGTTCTAATGTATCATCATGTACGATTTAGACATTTGCAATAGTTCTAATGTATCATCATGTACGATTTAGACATTTGCAATAGTTCTAATGTATCATCATGTACGATTTAGACATTTGCAATAGTTCTAATGTATCATCATGTACGATTTAGACATTTGCAATAGTTCTAATGTATCATCATGTACGATTTAGACATTTGCAATAGTTCTAATGTAGCATCATGTACGATTTAGACATTTGCAATAGTTCTAATGTATCATCATGTACGATTTAGACATTTGCAATATTTCTAATGTATCATCATGTACGATTTAGACATTTGCAATAGTTCTAATGTAGCATCATGTACGATTTAGACATTTGCAATAGTTCTAATGTAGCATCATGTACGATTTAGACATTTGCAATGGTTGTAATGTAGCATCATGTACGGTTTAGATATTGCAATGGTTCTAATGTAGCATCATGTACGATTTAGACATTTGCAATGGTTCTAATGTAGCATCATGTACGATTTAGACATTTGCGATAGTTCTAATGTATCATCATGTACGATTTAGACATTTGCAATAGTTCTAATGTAGCATCATGTACGATTTAGACATTTGCAATAGTTCTAATGTAGCATCATGTACGATTTAGACATTTGCAATAGTTCTAATGTAGCATCATGTACGGTTTAGACATTTGCAATAGTTCTAATGTAGCATCATGTACGATTTAGACATTTGCAATAGTTCTAATGTAGCATCATGTACGATTTAGATATTTGCAATAGTTCTAATGTAGCATCATGTACGATTTAGACATTTGCAATAGTTCTAATGTATCATCATGTACGATTTAGACATTTGCAATTGTTCTAATGTAGCATCATGTACGATTTAGATATTTGCAATGGTTCTAATGTAGCATCATGTACGGTTTAGACATTTGCAATGGTTCTAATGTAGCATCATGTACGATTTAGACATTTGCAATAGTTCTAATGTAGCATCATGTACGATTTAGATATTTGCAATGGTTGTAATGTAGCATCATGTACGGTTTAGATATTGCAATGGTTCTAATGTAGCATCATGTACGATTTAGACATTTGCAATGGTTCTAATGTAGCATCATGTACGATTTAGACATTTGCGTAGGTTCTAATGTAGCATCATGTACGATTTAGACATTTGCGTAGGTTCTAATGTAGCATCATTTAAGATTTATATATTTGCGATGGGTCTAAAGTAGTACCATATGTTGTTAAGATTTTAACGAGGGCTTCAATACTGCATGATGTGTGTTTTACACGTTTGCGACGGTTGCAAATTGTTATCATGCGAGGCTTACAAGTTTGTGAGGGTATTGATGCTATATATTTCAAATTTCAAGATAAATCAGTAGGTATAATGTCAACCTGATTATCTTCGACAAAAACAGTAAATCAAATTAAACGTCTATGAAACTAAATTGTCATTTTTTAAACATCCATCCAGGATCTCATTAAAGTCGACTGAGTTAATTCATTTGATATGGACATGTTACATTTATTCATTAATTTAAAAAGTAAAGAGAGGACAAAACAAACCATTGCCCGTTCCCCTTTTGTTATTTAAAATAAGTTAAGATTTGGCCTATAAAGAAAAGCATTCATCTTTGTTGTTTGGTTCACACATCTGTTTTTTAACTTCAACAATGCATTAGATTTCTTGTTCGAACAAAAAAGTAATCTGTCTTGAACTCATCCATATTTTGTAAGGTGATGTTCGATGCATAAATTAATTCTAGCTTTCACATACACGGTTTATAGCAGACTCTTGTCAAATATGGTAGGTAAAGAATAAGCACAACTACGTCTACCTTCCATTATAATACAGTTGTCACTTTATGGTATAATTGTGTGGATACAAATGGTATACACTAGAAGGCCACTGAAGACCTCTGAAAAATTCATAAGATCATAATCTGAAATGTATCCCCCAATGGTCCCCTTCCCCGTTCAAGAATCGAAACTCTAGATGGCTACAAACCTTTTATTGTAAAGATTTGTTTCAGTCGCTTTTGTCCATACGTGACAAATGTAACCGTTCCAGACTAACTGGAGTGAGTTAAATTATTTCAGTAGTGGAAAGCTGAATATGGATAGCTTCAGCCAGTGCAAGCTTTCCAGCCCGCTTTGCTAAAGAAACAATAAATTCGACGAGCGTGGATGATTAATGCAAACAAAAACTATAATAAATGTCAGAGAGATATAATAAACGTCACAATGTCGCAACGTTAAAATGGTTTTCTGTTCCGTTTTTCACGCCTCTCATGTAGCGATCAAGCAAGTGCAGCGAATCAGAACTGGAACATTACAAAAGTGGCTGTCGTCGCTTTCGTTTCTTTTGTGAACATGAACGAGTAATCTATTTGCGCTGTAATTGGAAACAGTACAAAAGCCGCCTATGTAGAAGAGAAGGATTCATTTTTCATTCTCATTGATATTCAGTCTCTAAAAGAAGGTAAACATTGTAAATGTATAACAAATCCTTGATCTCTGCCGTTTAGAAAAACAACCCGAATGTCAGAATTAACGGAAGATTAATAAATTGTTGCTACCTTTCTGATAAAATTCCATTGATATATGACCTGTCGTTTGTTACAAATTCAGAAATAAACTTACTTTGTTTAATTATCCTAACTGTCAATAACTATGCAGGTCCTGTTTCCTTCATAATAATCAAATACATAAATCTCAACCTTACTACAAAGTCTAGTTTATAAACGACATGCCATCAATGCGCAGCACATAACAGCTATATGCATCCGCAGTCTTGTATAAATATAACTATGCTAACTAGTAAGCCTTATAGTCTGCTAAAACCACTTCTGGTACTACTTTCCAAACTGTACAATGTCACTTTTGGTACTACTTTTCAACCAGTACAATTTGTTATTTTTGGTACTACTATTCAAACAGTACAATTTGTTACTTTTGGTAGTTTTCTCTGCACGATACATCTCAATTTTAAAATGATTGTTCTCATGTATTTACATTTCAGGTTTTGAAACAAGGGTATGTCATTGACTTATGACCTGAAGATAACTTTAACTCAAAACAGTCTGCTTAGGTGATGAAAATGAAAAGCATTTTTTTTCTTCTACATAACAATCGATAATGTTGACAATATATGATTGATATTGATTTGTATGCTTAATTAACAATGATGGAGAATGCAGTGTGGGTCAATAATTGTTATGTACAATTTATTTACTGAAAATGAATTATTTTCATTATTAAAATAAATGTTTATATACACTGCAATTCAACTCATTAAGAGTTGTTAAAATGTGTAGTTCATTCTTTCTTCATGCCCTATAATGCTATATTTAATGCAGAAATATAAACGAGACAATATCGACGTAAAGTAAAATGTATTGAAATATGGTCACTTGTGAACTGTTGTACAACTCAACCTTTAACAGAAATATATCCCCAGAAATGTATCCGCAAGTAAGGGTAGTTATACAGAAACGTATCCCTTCGTGAGGATCATTACACATAAATTTTGCAAGGGTCATTACACAGAAGTGTATCCCAGTGTAATAAATGGTCATTGTAGAAATATGTATCCTTAAGCAAAAGTGGTTATACAAAAATGTATTACTAAGTAAGGGTGGTTAAACAGAAATATATCCCCAAGTAAGATTGATTACACAGACATTTATCCCAAATAAGGGTCATTATGGAGAAATTTACTAAGGGTAAACAAGGGATACAGAAATGTGTCCCTAAGTAAGGGTCATCATGGAGAAATCCAGGAAGGGTCATTGCACAGAAAGGTTTCCCCAATCAATGGTCATTATACATTAATTTATCCCCAAGTAAGGCTAATTGTACAGAAATGTATTCCCAAGTATTGGTCATTGTATAGAAATGCATCCCCATGTAAGGTTCGTTGTACAGAAATATATCCCTAAGTAATGGTTGTTACACAGAAATTTATTGCTAAAAATGGTTAATATACTAAAATGTATCACTAGGTAATGGTCAATACCTCATTACACACAAATGTATCGCTAAGTAATGCTCATTACAAAGAAATGTATCGCTAAGTAATGTTTATTATACAGAAATGTATCGCTAAGTAATGGTCATTACACCGAAATGTATCGCTAAGTAATGGTCATTACACAGAAATGTATCACTAAGTTATGGTCATTACCTCATTACAAAGAAATGTATCACTAAGTAATGGTTATTATACAGAAATGTATCGCTAAGTAATGGTTATTATACAGAAATGTACCACTACGTTATGGTCATTACACAGAAATGTATCACTAAGTTATGGTCATTACCTCATTACAAAGAAATGTATCACTAAGTAATGGTTATTATACAGAAATGTATCGCTACGTAATGGTCATTACACAGAAATGTATCACTAAGTTATGGTCATTACCTCATTACAAAGAAATGTATCGCTAACTAATGGTTTATATACAGAAATGTATCGATAAGTAATGGTTTTATGCAGAAATGTATCGCTAAGGAATGGTTTCTATACAGAAATGTATCGCTAAGTAATGGTTATTATACAGAAATGTATCGCTAAGTAATGGTTATCATACAGAAATGTATCGCTAAGTAATGCTCATTACACATAAATGTATCACTAAGTTATGGTCATTACCTCATTACACACAAATGTATCACTAAGTAATGGTCATTACACAGAAATGAATCACTAAGTTATGGTCATTACCTCATTACAAATAAATGTATCGCTAAGTAATGGTTATTATATACAAATGTATCGCTAAGTAATGGTCATTACACAGAAATGTATCGCTAAGTTATGGTCATTACCTCATTACTAAGAAATGTATCGCTAAGTAATGGTCATTACACAGAAATGAATCACTAAGTTATGGTCATTACCTTATTACAAAGAAATATATCGCTAAGTAATGGTTATTATACAGAAATGTATCGCTAAGTAATGATTATTATACAGAAATGTATCGCTAAGTAATGGTCATTACACAGAAATGTATCACTAAGTTATGGTCATTACACAGAAATGAATCACTAAGTTATGGTCATTACCTCATTACAAAGAAATGTATCGCTTAGTAATGGTCTTTACACAGAAATGTATGTGAATAATAGTCCCATACACGAAGTCTTTAAAATAATCCTTATGTAAAAATGTTATCATATTTGCAAAAGTGAACATCACTACTTCCTTGTATAAAATACACAATACTATGCTACAGCTTTTCAGTATAACAAATGAGTGCAACCACACTGTTTTTTCGCAACAGAACACACACACACACACACACACACACACACACACACACACACACACGCACGCACACACACACACACAAAGTTGATTTACGGCATGTCGCAAATCGTTAATTCCAATACGTCACATATACTTTTTGACTTTTTCATCGATTCACAATGGACTGTTTTTATGTGCGATTGGAAAAGGTAAGCAAAGTTTGTTCGTGATGCGTTTTCAGTATAGTTGGTGTTTTGGTGTGTTATATTAAATGTGGCAATGCTAGTATGCTTGCAATCGAACTGAATCGCACCGACATGGCAACAATAGGTCTGCAGGAGGTGAAATGGTTGGATTCGGACTAGATAGCAGCAGGAATGTGCAAGTTTATGCGGTCAGGATGAAGCCACGCTCAATGAAGACGCGATGGGGCTGACATTGCGATTTTGGAAAGTGCAGTGGGCTATATGCGTATGGAAGTCAATCAAAGAAAGCATAATGTTCGCTACATTCGCTACATTTGATAAGAAATTTGGAGCATAACGGTATTCCTGGTGTATGCTCCAAGTAACGAAGACTGAAAGAGAAATAGCCGTGGCGTGTGCCTTTGGATCTTTAATGTGGTTTCTGGCACAATATTGTTGGATCATCTGGGATC
Source organism: Unio delphinus (assembly GCA_029339505.1). Taxonomy (NCBI): domain Eukaryota; kingdom Metazoa; phylum Mollusca; class Bivalvia; order Unionida; family Unionidae; genus Unio; species Unio delphinus. Next base: position 5,201,222 of record JAQISU010000101.1, on the reverse strand, counting down.
AGATTGATGAATTGTGACTGTCAGTTCAGTCTACCAGCATCCGTCGTAATTCATGGATTTCAAACGAAGTCTCGATTTGCAAGGAAGTTTATCACTTCTGTGTGAACTGCAAATAGAAGACATATTCAAAATGCCGGGTCTTCTGCTTGTTTGAATTCGGCTCTGACAACAAGCCAGTATTTGCTGCCATGTCGGCAACACTAACATGCGGCCAAAAGAACGCCGCAAAATCCGTGCGATGTGACACTACTAAACTGAATGATCACTACGTAGCTCGAGGCTGATGACTTCCCAGTCGAATTCATAAACCGCATTGCAACAAATAGGCATGACACATCATTCATGTTTGGAAAGATTCAGACATTTCCTATACAAATAGGCATGACACATCATTCATGTTTGGAAAGATTCAGACATTTCCTATACAAATAGGCATGACACATCATTCATGTTTGGAAAGATTCAGACATTTCCTATACAAATAGGCATGACACATCATTCATGTTTGGAAAGATTCAGACATTTCCTATACAAATAGGCATGACACATCATTCATGTTTGGAAAGATTCAGACATTTCCTATACAAATAGGCATGACACATCATTCATGTTTGGAAAGATTCAGACATTTCCTATACAAATAGGCATGACACATCATTCATGTTTGGAAAGATTCAGACATTTCCTATACAAATAGGCATGACACATCATTCATGTTTGGAAAGATTCAGACATTTCCTATACAAATAGGCATGACACATCATTCATGTTTGGAAAGATTCAGACATTTCCTATACAAATAGGCATGACACATCATTCATGTTTGGAAAGATTCAGACATTTCCTATACAAATAGGCATGACACATCATTCATGTTTGGAAAGATTTCTTCACCAGATAATTATATAAGTTACCAAAACAGCTTTAATGTAAAATGTCCGATGATAATGTAGTCATAGCGTAAATCTTCCTTTGTTATTCTTATCTCGATTTATAAAGTCGTTGTAATAGTATGGATTAATGTCTTTCCTTAAATATTTGAGTTCTATTTTTCAAAATGTTTTACAGTTTCTATGATGTTCTAGTCGCATTCCTCTCACAGCGCATTCTTTTCACATATGTTTAGTACACAATTCTTACCAAATGAAACGTGTTTTACATTAATATTTAGTACAATTAGCACCTCTAAATCACAGTAAAGTTCTAACATTGTCTGGAAATACTAAAGATAATCGTAGTCGGACAAATTAATGGCAACATTGGTATGTTCTTTAGACGTCTGTGATTCCAATGCAGTCAGCATGTACAGTACCAGATCAGAGTAAAGTTAAAATAAACATATAATGCAAAGATTTAACAAATCCAGCAAGCACTATTGAAGGTTCCTGTTCCGATGACGTTTGAAATTCACAGTACACTTACGTCACATAGCCTACGATGTAAAGCGTTGCATTTTGTGTTATAGAGATTTGTCGAATGAAACGATGTATTCCGTAAGCTATTTTGCGTTAAATATTTTATTATTGTGAACCCTGGATACTGTTTTGGGAATCCAACTATCAAAAGACATAACAAGACATTGTATTGGTGTCCGTAATGATACAAGATATCTCACAGTTAATCAGATTGGTGTATAATATCTTGGTAAAATTAGAATGATTTACTTCTTTCTAAACTGCCATTGTAGTATTGATTGTTTGTATGTCTGAACTGTTTAGAGATGTTATTTGAGCATTTCAGTGTTATGTACTCCTCTTTGTTTCTATGTGCTCTTCCTCGTTGTGTTCCGATTCAAAATGTTTGTTTTTGAGGCATTTGTCATGGAAAGACAAACACCTAATGTTTTACGTTTGGCTGATGTATGTCCGTTGTTTTTATATTTTGTGTTTATTCCTTCCTTAAACTATATTCTCAAAAGTAGAATATGCAAGATAATGTGATTTTAGTTGCTGATCATAATTGTAGGAGTTATGCAACATAGGAAATTTCTGAAATTAAGTCTACAGAGCTATTGATGTGATTCTATTTTGGTGTTTCTCATATTATCAAGAAGTTACAATGATGTAAACACTTATGCACAAGTACCTTTTCATGGGATTTGGCTTACTATAGATAAAACCAGTCATATATCTTTAATTTCACGATCAATTATATGTCTTGCATCAAAGAGAATTAAGAACTGATGATGCAAGTCTAAGAGAATTTACGAGTCTGTATGTGATATTGAAAGTACAGATATGTCAAATTCATATTTGCACTCATCAGTATCGTTTATTGTTCTATATATTTTATGAAATTAATATGTATACCTGTCAGAGCAATATCTTTGTGATCTACACATATTTCATGGCCAGTGTAGTATACACCGAACGGCATTTTCAAGTTTAAAGCATATTTGTTCTTTACCCATCCTCGTAATTGTTACTGACTGGTATCTATCTATATATAATGCTAAAGGTAAGACACATCTGGAGAGACAAACATATATATCTGAAAACTAAAATCAGGCTATTGAGACGACTAGTCATCTCATTCTTTCTGTATTGACCCTGACAGCAGATTTACAACGAAGAATCCAAGCACTTAAAATGTGATGCTAAAGAACCATCCTTGGCATCTCTTACATGGACCACAATACAAACGAAGTGCGTAACACCATCAGGAACAAAAGTAGGCCATTATAAAGACCTCCTCACCACTGACAAAAAAGAGAAAGCTGAAATGGTATGGCCATGTCACTAAAGCCAACAGTCTGTCCATAACATTATTGCAGGACAGTGTCCAAGGTGGCAGAAGAAGAGGTAGACAGAGAAAAAAGTGGACTGACAACATCACAGAATGGACCAGGAAAAGTTTTGGGGAGACACTGTTGGAGGGAACTGATCAATGTTCAGCATGATAATGCCTCAACGACCACACTATGTCAAGAGACTGATGCTGCTGCTGATGATGATGATGAATGCTAAATATCATATCATGCCAAAAACCAGTTTGTATCTTCACTTATGTTCTAAATAAATTGTGTCACTACTGTAATATTTAAAATAGCTAATCAATAACCTTTTGCATTTCATCTATCTCGTTGAGTAGTAAAGTATGTTATGCCGATCCTTAGAATTAGCATGTTTTAGGTTTAAATTGCGAGTGTAAATGTGGAATCAAGCTGCACGCTTGCAGAACCAAACTGTTTCATTGTTCGATATCTTACATCCTATGTATATCGTTGAAAATATTTTGAGAAATAAATGCAAATCGCTATCGTTTCCTGGTAAATCTGTACCCGTCTGAAGATAACCTCGGAACCTTCATGTAATACTTATATTTATGTTTAGTATGTCCTTTTTAATTTCTTTTCAAGGTTGAAAATCGATTGAATGGTGTTTCTCTTTCCGTATTCCGTATTGTATTTATTGGTGATTTAACTATAGTAGACATGTATTGCATGCTATTAACTCTGTAAAAATTAGGAAGACAAATTAATTTTATTTATGTTTTATTTCGATCCCCTTCTTATAGTTTTCCAAATTCACATGTACCTGTTCTACGATTAGTCTCCCTCACATTTATATTTCATCCATTATAATTCGTGTTGCGCTGAGTCGAATAGTACATTCATTACTTCTCTCGTACACATTTATATCTCTTTACCATCTGGATCACTTGACCGTAGTTACTTGCGTTTTTTTCACTGATGAATATTAGGCCGTAATTGCACTCAAAAATCACTCTGACATTCGTACCATTTATATGTATTAAGTTTTTTAAAAATATAAATCAGGTAATACATGCCCGAATTCTTGCAAAGGGGGGATAAATCACAGTGAACCGAGCATCACTAGTTATATCGATCATAATTCTTATTAAAGATCTCTCTTTATAATACTCAGACAATAAATTCGTGATGAAGCCCTTACTGCTCCTAATTACGAAGTTTTCCCGTTACTTATTACTATATAGAGGCATGCTAACATCGTAAGGAAATGTTGTCATTACTCCAAAGTTTGGAAAGCAATAGAAAACGGTCATCAAGTTGGCAATTTTGTCATTACTCCAAGGTTTGGAAAGCAATAGAAAGCGGCCATCAGGTTGGATTATTTGTAATTACTCCAAGGTTTGGAAAGCAATAGAAAGCGGTCATCAAGTTGGATTATTTGTAATTACCCCAAGGTCTGGAAAGCAATAGAAAGCGGTCATCAAGTTGGCAATTTTGTCATTACTCCAAGGTTTGGAAAGCAATAGAAAGCGGCCATCAGGTTGGATTATTTGTAATTACCCCAAGGTCTGGAAAGCAATAGAAAGCGGTCATCAAGTTGGATTATTTGTCATCAAGTTGGCAATTTTGTCATTACTCCAAGATTTGAAAAGCAATAGAAAGCGGTCATCAAATTGCATCCAAATCTGGAGATAGTTGTAAACAGTCGTTCTAGTGTAAGGTTTCTCTTTTCCGTTCTCGTCTTTTGTTGATTCAATCTAATGCAAAAAGCTATGAATTGATACATTCTAAATTGGAAGAGACTAATTAAAAATCAATATTACCTCTCTATAACATAAATTATAAATAAAATTCATTTTATTCACTTACGATTCAACTTGTTGTCTGATATAAAAACATGTACGCAATTCAATTGAGTCGTAGAGTTGGCAATGTAGTCGGTTGTACCCCAAAATGACTGTATTTGCCTACTTTTAAATGTATTAACCAAAAAAATTTCAATTAGAATTACGCACTCCCTCTATTTGCTATATAGCACAGAATGACTTGCATTCGAAATAAAGCGGTCAGCATGAAAACTATAGAAAAAGTCTAGAAAACATCGCAAATGTATAGTATATCCTACTGCTGCAGTTAATAAAATACGTATTCTGACAAGCCCATGTTGTAATAAAAGCCAATGACGGAAAATAATTTTCACAGCCTAGTTCTTAAGTTAATATGAAGACAGAGCACTAAAACATAATGCCAAATGTAATGCACCTGTTTGACTTCAGTTAGTTATTCACACTTTATTTCTAAGTACCTTAGTAACAGAGATCTTCCATGAAAACACTATGATATCACATGCAATATATCACATGAAAACACTATGATATCACATGCAATATGATATCACATGAAAACACTATGATATCACATGCAATATTGCTTCCCTCAAACCATATATAAACAGGAGTTTGGTATGACATGCCATGAGCCATAAAAATGCCCCCAAAACATAACATACACAATAGAAAACAATAGTCGAGCTCCATGGCGTGTTCCTTTGTAACATATCAGACAAGAAAGTTATTCAACATCGTCTGGGTGGAAAATTTCCAAACGGCATCAGCACAGACGAGCCCGAGAAATACATGGTTTAGTTTCTTAATAATAACATCATTTTCAAATTGTGTAGGTTTAGAATATATTTAATTGAGAAAAGATGAGAGTCTTTTTACCCTATTTTTGACATTAAATATTCGTTATTTACAGCCCTAGTGGCCAAAGTGGTTGCGAGTTCGAACCCCGGCCGAGTCATACCAAAGACTTATAAAAATGGTACTAACGCCTTGCTAGGCGTTCAGCATGATGAAGTTATGGCTAGGACTGGTCGGCATGGATTAGACATAATGCTACATCTCTGCAGCATGATGCCTCGATGCTAAACACCACTTGTGCTACGTATATCTGTTTTGATATATCTTTAATTGTTTGTTTGCCAGTTGTAAATATTGTTTCATTACATGCTATTGTAGTGTACATTTATTCACTAGAGATGATCTTTTTCTCAGAAAATTGATTGGCCTGAATTAGTCGTTGGTAAACAAGTAATGTTGACTTTGATGCTGACCTTGATTCAAGGTTACTGGCCACCACGTAAAGAGGTTTTAGCTTTTTATTTTAAAATGATTAGTTGTTGTCAAGGTCAAGATCGCACTAGTGAGTTACGAAGTAAACAACTTTGTATTCTTAAATTAGGAAGGACTAGTTCTCGGCAGGGTCATAATACGAGTGCATAATATAAACGATCACGTGACTCCTTCCACCCATTTTCTCATGATTTCGCAATTTGGGTATTTCTTTGAAACTGCGTATCAGACTACGATATAATCAAACCGCTCCGGTGGCCTAGTGGTTAGAGCGTCCGCCCCGGAAGCGGGACGTCGTCGGTTCGATCCCCGGCCGAGTCATACCAAAGACTAACAAAAATGGTACTAACAGCTGCCTCGCTTGACGCTCAGCATTAAGAGGTTAGTGTTAGGACTGGTCGGTCTGGTGTCAGGATAATGTGACTGGGTGAGACATCATGCTACATGTCTGCGGCATGATGTCTCAGTGCTAGACATCACTATAAACTGCCTCACTGCAGACATCGTAGCGATATGACTGAAAAATTGTTAAAGCTACGTTAAAAATCCTAATCAAACAAACAAACAAACAAACGATGTAATCTTTGTTATAGTGAAATATAGTTAGCTATAGGCTTTTAGATCTGACGTTAAGTCATTTTCTTTTATTGTATCCAGTTTTAATATCCATGTTAACTTTCCTTCAGTTCAATTAGATTTTATAAGGTTAATTCATATATCTAGACACATGTGGTGTGATCATACATACGTCTTGGAAAAAGAAGGTTAATCAACATTTTAATCGGATTTCCAACACCGGAGTTTTAAATATTGCGTTTCCACAACGAACTGCAGATAATCACAAAACAAAATTATGCATACGTCATCGTCTTCCATCATGGAGTTTCCAAAAGGACTAGATCTTGAATCTATTGGAACATTTCATTAATAGTACTTTTGTAATTTAATTCGTGGATGACTCTTTTATTATTTATGGATTTGAGTATTCAAATTAGAAGATTGTTTTCTCTATATGTACAATATTTTTCGAGGGAAATAAATTATTTTTAACTTGTACAAAGCATATGTTTTCCGCTTTTTCTGTGTTAATATTTTTAAAGCCTAAACACGTAACACTTATAATTGTCACAAGTGAAGACAACTGCTCAAGCTATGTTAAAATCTAAATCACACTCATACACACGCAATTTAAATATTACTTACTGTCCAAATTAATGATGATATGCAAACTAATTAAATAATTTAAATATTACTTACTGTCCAAATTAATGATGATATGCAAATTAATTAACTATTAGGCTTTTCAGGAGTACGCCTTACTTTACAAAAAATATAACGAGAACGGGAATTCTCATACGGATCCTGGAATTCGAAAAGACTTTCTCGTGTTCTTCTATATTTATTTTGTATAATTATGGCATATTTATATTTCATTTTCCTATGTTTGCACTCAGTTAACTATGTTTGTATCCATTTAGCTATGTTTATATCACTATCCCTGAAAAGAGGAAATAAATCTTGATGACGTGATAAAGAGTGATATCCAATTAGTGAAAGACACGCAACGAATCTCTTGTTTCCCCATACAGCGTCATTGATAGGTCTATCACATCGCGAACATCAAATCATTGGCACATTATCTCTTAATGGACATGTCTGATTGATTGCAAAGTTATATATATATATATATATATATATATATATATATATATTCACAAAACTAATAGCGTGAAAATCTAGGACATGCAGTTCTCAGTATTATGTCCTTTTTTTCTTTAGCTTAAAAGAAGTCATTATCTTCTTGTGACAAAGAAATCCTTTGTGCAAGATTGACGTTTCTGCTTTATTTACATCAATGCAATATAAAAGGACATGATTAAAACATAATACTTAATGTTTTGTTGTTTTCTTTGTTTTGTCTTTTTTTATCTATCAATTTTTTTCCAGGTTATTTTGCACTTCATAATATGCAATGTTTATAAATTTTATAATTATGATCATTCGTGAAATAGCATAAAGTTAAACTTTCCTGCCGACAATTAGACAAATGTAAGGACCACATTTTCTGCCTATATTTGAATTAGTCGCCATGTTATAAAAAACTGTTACTAATTTCTTAATATAGTATTTCGATTAAGGAAACTTTATATAATGTGTCTATTGTTTCATACATATGTAAAGAGTTCCAGAAAATATTTTGAACATGTCTGTGCTTGAAAGAAACGGAATAACGGACATTTCAGTCACAACGATTGTATGTTAAGTTCCTTGCTGAGTTATCTAGAAAACATTGGGTCGAATTTTGATACATTATGAGAATCTATTATGGATATTCAAAGTGGGGATCGACATTTTCGGAACATTAAATAGTATTCTGTCAAAGTTAGGAGTTTTATTCCAAACGGTTCGTTACACAAAGCAAGCTCATGTAGAAAAATTACTTGATGTTACTAGTCTAACGAAGGCAACCGCTTTTGAAAGGCTTCAGGACAAGTTCAAACACAGATACTCTAGAATTATTCCACCTGACATGACTGGTCTTTTTATGAATACAGAAGAACACTGTACACCGAATACTACCATACATTCAGATATAAAAAGAAGATCTCAGGTAATCAGTCGCTGTACATGTGGCAATCTACTTCACTTATTATTAATAGAGTTCTTTGGCAGTGAAATTAACAACAGCTCATTAAAACATTAATGGGAACAGTTGCTGTAAAACCTGTATCATGTACACAACTGATCACAAGCCAGCGAGACACATATGAGGAGATACTAAAAGTCAACAATTTGAAATATAATCGACTTGTTTCCTATTCTGAATCCATAGACCGTGACGGTCTTGGAGAATACTTGAGAAAAGAGAAGGCGGAGAGTTTATGATGTCTGCCTGTGTCATGTGATATATATCTAAATATCTACTCATATGTCGGGAAAGCAGACAAGAGATTAGTGCAGTTATGTCTTGTATCGTTAGTTTTCAACTGATCCCAACTCTTCACAATTCTGGTGTTTTTTCTTAAGATTTCTTTATATTTCATACTATAATACGTTCCTTACATTTTGTCACATGGAATCCATATATATATATATATATATATATATATATATATATATATATATATATATGTCAGTATCTTTAGAAAGGAATATACTTTAATACTTTTTCAAAAGTATGATATATAAATTAAAAACGATTTTCCTCATGATAATATTCTAAATTGAATCATATATGTTAAGAGTTTCTTGTGTGCAACCATTTTTCTTTTCTTGCAGACTGTGAAGAACGGATAATTGTATTTGAAGAGGAGTTTGTTTAATTTGATGTGTGGCCTTACCGTTCCAAAATAAATGTTTAAATAATATAGTACAAAATAGAAAAATGCAGGGTATGCCTGCAAAAAGCCCTGACCATTTAGTTAGCCTACAATTCCGTAGAGTACACCTACCTACAAATATGCTTGACCATTTAAGAAGTTATTTCATAAGATATGTCTGTAAATAGCCTTAACTATTCAATTTTGCAATAATTCCGTAGGGATTATCAATATGTTTGTAAATAGCCTTAACTATTCAATTTTGCTATAATTCCGTAGGGATTATCAATATGTTTGTAAATAGCCTTAACTATTCAATTTTGCTATAATTCCGTAGGGATTATCAATATGTTTGTAAATAGCCTTAACTATTCAATTTTGCTATAATTCCTAAGGGATTATCAATATGTTTGTAAATAGCCTTAACTATTCAATTACTGTTTTTTCATGTTTAAGGTTTTCCATTGTTTTAAAACTGTTTTGAATGGACCATATATTTCATAACTTTATCACAATAATGAATGAAATAATTACTAAATTGTATAATAATAATAATAATAATAATAATAATAATACTAATACTAATACTAATACTAATAATAATAATAATACAGCTACAACTACTACTGCTACTACTACTACTACTACAACTTCTACTGCTGCTACTGCTAGTATCACTAATAATAATGATAATAATACTAATGATAATAATAATAATGATAATAATAATAATGATAATAATACTAATGATAATGTGGACATGATACAATGCCTAATTCTTAGGAGCTCTAAGAGCTTTAAATTATTAGCTAACACATAAAAACATATACAACCACAATATTTTAAAAACAAACACCATGAAATTGCACCAAAAAAGGTCATGTTGACAATAATAAAGGAAATAAACATTAGTAAGCATTTAAGTCTGTTTTATTCGTTGTTTTATTCGTTGTTTTATTTTATTCGTTGTTTTATTCGTTGTTTTATTCGTTATTTCAGACGAAATTAAGTATATGTGTTAACACTGCATATGTTACTGCAATTGTAGCCAACAACTAAATTTAAAAGCTGTTTCTTCGCAAAAGAAATTGAAATTTCCTTTGCCAGTAAAAAACGTGAACGTTTAAATAGAAAATTAAACTTAAAAATAAAAAGAGGTATATGATGACGTAATGTTATGTCAAATTAAATACTGGTATTTAGGTTTTGATTTCGAGACTTTAACATTGGAGCAGAACAGCATGTGATTGATTGCTCTTACAATGATTTAAGTAGAACAGATACACCTGTATAAACTGACCAATCCGTTTATGTTCCAATGTCACCCATCTTAAACATGATATTCACTAATTACATTTCTCCTTCTGAATTGTCCGACTACAGCTTGTAAAGTATGCCTTCAGAAATAGGCAATTAAAATAGCTTTCACAACGACTTATTTCAGACACATTCTGTGCCCGCCTGAAGGGGTTAGAATCTGTCGACAGGAAGTTTAGTATCGAAAATAAAAACTTGTGAGGTGACAGGGATACCACCTGCCGATTCTTTTGAATTCAGTTTTCAAAAGAAGTTGGTCAGCGTTCGAAAAATCGGAAGTGTTCTAGTGTGAATAGATTCTTCACTATGGTGGAAGAGACATGGGTAAATGTGATATTATTAGTGTCATTTGTTTTATACATTCCATGCGGTCATGCGCATATGACTGTATACCAAAGTGAATCCCGGATAAATAGAAATGGGAGATATTATCTGTTCAGATCGTAAGCTAACTGGACAGGTCTTCCAGGTTGACCTTGACGTTAAGGGTCAGCTCAGGTTAAAGAGCTGATGAAAAAGGAGTAGAGGAGTGTTATATTTTATTGCAGTTCTGAGCTAACATTTTATTGGCCCTAGATAGGTATTTAAACTTTCATTCTGTCAAAATTGACGTGTATATTTATGATACATTTTATCCAAACCGCATCTGCTTTTGATCGCATTTTTATTGTTGTAAAAACTATGTGTTTATCAAAACAATGCATTATTCGGTATAGGTGTATATTAGATACAGTAAATATTTTCATACAGGTAACATTCAAGTTCAGTTAACAAATAATACATGTGAAGGTTTTTAGGCTGTCGTACAGCAAAACTACAAAATTCTTTATGCAATGAAGAAATACACTAGTAGCAAATGAATATTAAGACGTTATCAATGTATAATACTCCACTTCATATTAATACTTTATTAATTAGTGACAAAAATACACTGTTTGATTATTTGTTATTTAGTATCCGTTAATATTAAATTAGAATTCATTAAGAACAAAGTGTTGAATAATGAACATAATGCGAAAATAGGGGTTAAAAATAAAACAGGTTTCATTTTGATTGATAAAGAGTAAAACCTATGCTAAAGACTAACTCATATAGATAGTACGAAGCTGTTGTATATTTTTAAGGGGACATACATTTTAAGAGCCATCTGCCATCAGGATACAAAATTTGTGACTTACGCAAAATTGATTTAAAAAAAACAACAGGATACGTTGTTTAAATCTACGTATCCACCTGTTGTAAATTGAAGAGATTTTAAATACTGGCTTTCTCGTTACTGTCCGTATTGTTGATGAGTATTTAAAAAAGAAAACTACTGTAAATAATAATAATAATAATAATAATAATAATAATAATAATAATAACATTATTACTAATGACACTAACAACAATAACAATAACAATAGAAATAACAAAGATGATGATAATAATGACACATATAATAATAATAATATTAATATTAATAATAATACTAATGACAATAATAATAATATACAATAATATATAATTAAAATAATAATAATAATAATAATAATAATAATAATAATAACAATAAAATTATTACTACTGACAATAACAACAATATTAATAATAATAGAAATAACAATGATGATGATGATAATGATACATATACTACTACTACTACTACTATTACTACTACTACTACTACTATTACTACTACTACTGCTGGGCCCCGAGTGGCCGAGTGGTCTAAAGCGCTCTCCGTTACGGACCACTGCCATCTCACCTCTGTCTGCGTGTGTTCGAGTCTAAGATTCGGCAAATGTAGTTATGTGAGAAAGCTTGCCAGTAGCTTCTCGTGGGTCGGTGGTTCTTTCCGATGGTTTCCCGGGTTCTTCCTCCACCATTAATACTGGCCGCCATGTATAGCCTATATTGTGCTGAAAAATGGCGTTAAACCATAAAAAACCCTACTACTGCTAATAATAATACTACTAATAATAATGCTAATGACAATAATACTAATATTAATGATAATAATAATAATAATAATAATAATAATAATAATAATAATAATAACATCACCAGTCGATCACAGATAAGTTGTAGAGACCACACCTGCCTTTAATCTGGATTCATATTAAGAAAAGTAGTCAGTTTTCAAAGGATTTCGATTGAACCTGTGTCAATATAATATATAAAATGAAATTACAAAATTGTCCGTTGAGTGTATTAGTCAATAAGCCATGTCAGCAGACAACTCAAGTGCTTGCAATCTGCATACCTCACCTGGATCTCGTTCAAACTAGTTAAATAGCTAAAAATGGTTCTTTAACCTTGTGATGTCACGTATAGGTATGTCCTAAGTGCTAGAACCATCCAATATTAATATTATAATAATTGCAAGTTTTGATTTCGTCATCGATGCTAACCGTGCTATTTTTCTCCAAAATCAAAGTATACAGGGGTCAAGGTACTGTAGGTGGATTTTGTTGTACAGGGCGAATATTTACATGATACAATTTCATCGTATTTTAATCAAGAATTTTACACATTTCACATCCTCTATTTCTTTACTGCAATCTCTGCAATAATAGGAATAAAATGTAAATTAATAATTATATATATATCCTTTAAAACATATACATGTATATATATATATATATATATATATATATATATATATATATATATATATATATATATATATATATATATATATATATATATATATATATATATCTGTGTGTGGGTATGTTTCAAAGGAAGACTGTCGTGATCAAATTTCAAATCAAATAAAGATATTTTAATGTAATGTCGATGGGAACGACTGCGAAATCTTGATTCAGAGGAACAAGGGAATAAAGCCATATTTCATTAGCAGACATGGGAAGATTAATGATATTTTTGTAGAAACAAATGCAAAGTTTAGAGAAGAATTTAGGAAATTTAAATGCACTCTTTGTTGAGCAAGGGAGCAGAGACCATTTTAATAGAAAACTATGAGCACCAATATCCTATTTAGCATAAAATTCATTCCGCCGTTAAAGTCTCATCAGGTGATTGAGAATTAACTTCATTTTCAGTTTTCTCAAAGATTACACCAGTCCATTGTTTTTCAAGATGAATTCTGAAAGCAGGGAGACATATTTTCTGTATGGGCCATTAGCAGAGTTGTTAAGTGGTATTTCTACAGTTAGTTAAAAAGAGTACCCTTGATAAGTTTATGGTAAGAAGACAGGTATCTCTTAGCTGTGTTTTGAGTAAGTCCAGATTTATGGACAGGTATCTCTTAGCTGTGTTTTGAGTAAGTCCATATTTGTACTGGCACATTTGGCCTCGAAGACCGTTTTGGAGACATTCAACTCTGTTTACTTAAACTTGTATAATAGTGTTAGCCTCTCGTTAGACCTACAATATTTCCACTCTATTTAAACAATTAAAAACAAATCAAAACATGAGAAACCCCAGACAATAACAAACAAAATATTTAAATTAAAAAGGCCCAAACAAACAATCAAAATATTAAAAAAACTTCCCACACAAAAGCAAAGTTATTAAACTGCGTGTAAAGTTCTCTACTTTCAAAGGCTCATTGAATTTCTGGCTGAGAAATGAAAGGCCCAATGTTCACTGTGCATCACAATTACATAAACTGGCACAGTTTTGAAATTATTAAAGTTCTCCAAAAATTAATTGACTTAATATGGAACATTTAAAAACTGAATTATTTGAGTCATAAGGCGAACGTTTTCATCGATAAACAATATTTGGATATTATTCTGATTTGAAGGATTCTGAAATTACAGCTGTATCGTATACTTTGACAAAGGTAGATGCTTACGAATCTGATAAGGCATTCAAATGAAGATGTTACTTTTACACCCCCTCCCCTCAAATCGGAAAAAAATAATTTTATCAATAAGGAATTAATTTCAGATTAGTTAACAAGTTCAGATCTATTAATATTTTAGAATGCAATTGATTTCCCATTATTTGCGTCGAACCGCTAGTATATTTGGTTTGGAGTCCAGATTTGCAGGGTGAAAACGCTGTCGTTTCTCCTACACTTATTGTTGCAATACGTGAAAATCTTTGACTATTGAATTTTTTATGACGACCAATGTACTTTTGGTTCTAGTTAATCCCTGGGGGCAGACATCCCATATATTTTGAGTGATGGATTGCATCATTTTGCGTCACTATTGTGCATCCGTAGGACGCAAGTAATTTATCTTTTCCCGATATTTTGAATTGATAGGGCTAGACCGATGCGTGGATTGGATTGGAAACTAAGTAGAGTGAAAACACCAGGTCTGTATCCTAGGGGTAGGTGGTGACAGGTTGTATGAGAAAATCAACATGCAGTTAAAGCATTAATTTCCCCTCGGACAGTCTACCTACCATTACTCATTATTTGGTATTGAACAAGATAAATAGCTCAATAGTAATAACGAGGATGATGTTTTAATATTTTTATCGTGTAATTAACTGCACTGGTCCTCGTGAGGGCATCAATATAATTTGTCCTGGTATAGCTATGCAATTAAAGCAGCACTAGCTTTTTTATCAGAAAAAGTTGAGATTGATACTACAACCTCTACCAAAATACCGTCTACACGTTAATATCTGGGGACAGAATTTTAGGAATTTGCTTTCATGTTACCTTTGTAGAGTGTTGCCGTCACGCATCATGTTCCTACTCATTTCGAAAGGCATAAAGACCCGCTGTATGCCTGAGTGGTTTGCAATAAAACGAATAATTGAAAACAGGATGTCTTATCATTTCATTAATGTATTAAGTGAATTTATGTGCGCACACCTTTACATTTATGTGCAGTGTTTTCTTTGGTAGAATGTATGTGTGTGATTTGGATTGTAGCTTAGCATTAACAATGTTTCAGTCATATCGCTACGATGTCTTCAGTGTGGCATTTTATAGTGATGTGGCTACGATGTCTTCAGTGTGGCATTGTATAGTGATGTCTAGCGCTGGGGCATCATGCCGTAGCATAATGTCCCAGCCAGTCACAGCATCGTGACATAAGGCCGACCTGTTCTAACACTAACCTCTTAATGCGGAGCGCCTAGCGAGGAAGCAGTTAGTACCATTTTTGTAAGTCTTTGGAATGACTCAGATGGGGGTCTAACCCACGATCTCCCGCTTCTGAGGCGGACGCTCTAACCATTAGGCCACCATAGCGGTCAGTAGAAAGTAACTTAATACTGTTGAAAGAAATTGTAGTCAAAATTACTATCTCACAGATGGAAAATAAATGTTTGATTTAAAAACTACTCTTTTTGTTTTATAAATAAAGAGGAAACGTGTAATTGGCAAGGCATTCATTTACTTTTAGCGCGACTGACATATATGCTATGTCAGCATACTTTATTTAGTCTTTCAAAAATTGTAAGTGCTACACTAGTTACAGTCTCAAAGACGTACAGCTACTAATCTTTCTATCACCATTTATAATCAGTGGGCCTATCAGTTTTTACACTTTATTTTCACTAATTACAGTCACAAAGACTATCTGTTACTACACTTTATTATCACTAAACACAGTCACAAGGACTATCTGTTACTACACTTTATTACCACTAAATACAGTCACAAGGACTATCAGTTACGACACGTTATTATCACTTATCACAGTCACGTGGAGTATCAGTTACTATACTTTATTATCACTAATCACAGTCACGAGGATTATCCGTTAAGACATGTTATTATCACTTATCACAGTCATGTGGAATATCAGTTTCTATACTTTATTATCGTTAATCACAGTCACGAGGATTATCAGTTACGACACGTTATTATCACTAATTACAATCACGTGGACTATCAGTTGCTACATTTTATAATCACTAATCACAGCCAGGAGGACTAATCAGTTAGGACACGTTTTTATCAATAATCACAGTAACGTGGACTATTAGTTAGGACACGTTATTTTCATTAATCGCAGTCACGTGGATTATCAGTTAGGACACGTTATTTTGACTTATCACAGTCATGAGGACTACCAGTTGGACACGTTATTATCAATAATCACAGTCACGTGGACTATCAGTTAGGACACGTTATTTTCACTAATTGCTGCTACTTTGATCAAGATAAACATTGTAAATAACGTTAATACTATCGCCCTGTGAATGTTTCATATATTCTGTGTGTATATTAATAATAACAATAACACTAGTAAACACAATAACAATAACAAATGACAATGAGAAAGATAATGACAATGACAATGATATTAATAACAATGACTTGAAAATAATAAAACTCAGTACAAAAAATGATAAATGTTTTCCTCAGCAGAAAAAAAAACTTTCCATGAACCAAATATTCACATAGCATCAAATCCAGGAGAAAACATGACTTATTCCAAAATTTTAACGAGCGAAGATATAGAGAGTTAAACAATGACAGAAACAAGATGAATAAAATCAAAATATGCAAATTACACGTTTATTGCGTATTGAGGTCAGGATGTCAACTGCTGCTGAAAGGAAATATGAAACGTAGGCTCCTGTAAGCGGTTTCGCATAATAAACACACACAGGCATGAATATATATATATATATATATATATATATATATATATATATATATATATATATGTATATATATATATATATATATATATATATATATATATATATATATATATATATATATATATATATATATGTATATATATATATATATATATATATATATATATATATATATATATATGTATATATATATATATATATATATATATATATATATATATATATATATATATATATATATATATATATGTATATATATATATATATATATATATATATGTATATATATATATGTATATATGTATATATATGTATCTGTATATATATATATGTATATATATATATGTATATATGTATATATATGTATATGTATATATATATATGTATATATATATATATGTATATATGTATATATATATATATATATATATATATATATATATATATATATATATATATATATATATATATATATATATACGTGTATGTCTGTGTATTTGTATATGTGCGTGTTTCTTTACTATCTGTACTTAAAAAGCAGTTTGTTTATATACTTCAAGTTTAGTTTTCTTTTCTTCGTTTCACTGATATGTTCCTATGACATTCCCTAAACAAAAATCGCAAAGCTGTGTGCATATTCGGCGTTAAATGGCAGATTTAAATCAATTAATGAATCTGTTAATTTATTAAATAAATTTGTGCAACCTTTATCGCAGCTGCTTCAAAGATACTACTTGAAAATGCTTAGTAATAAAATGTTAAGATTGACAAATTAATTGTCATAACCAATTATAGTTTATGATAGAGTAACTAATTATTTCATATCCTAGTGGATTTTGGATTGTCATAAGTATTGGTGGCACATTATATATGGCGTATTGAACAACAAATTCACCCACCGATATAAGATTGATTGATCCCCGTTGCATCAAATTGACAACTAGATCAAGGAGGGTGCATGACGAATTAAATATTCCACGTTTCGTATGACTAGGCAACAGCTGACAACATATTTGTCAGTTGTCAGATGACGGTCCGTGTCAGTCAGTTTTGCAAAGACCGTATATCGGACTTTCACGAATTAGATACTTACCGGAGATATTTTATTTCTGGTAAACCAATTATAAAGCATTCTGCCCAAAGAATCATACGTTTTAACTCCAAAACGTTTAACACAAGGTAAATCTCGTAGAATGCTGATTTTAAAGTCAGGAAGGATTGATATACATACAACACCAAGCAGTTAATCCTAACAGTCACAAGTCCTAGCTACAAAAACAGAAATATTGCTCTCGGCACATATAAAATCCCTCAAACACCAAACAGAACATTTCGCCACAACGGCCAGGCTAAGACTGAATTAAACGCATAGCTTCAACACTCTTATTATGCAAAATACACAATTCATGAGTACAATTCTGAATTCAAATTTGCAATGGAAATGAAGAAGTAACTCGGATGGGACATACTTTTCTATTAATATCATATACTACATCAAATAATCAATGGTAAAGCTGGTCAAAGAAACGACAAATAATATTGACTTCCCTTCGTGACTTGTATACACTTTCTTTTATCTGATGTCGATATACTCAGACAAACAAACCGATGCTTTCATTTTGATGCATATCTGTAATACGGCATTTTCTGCCTCAATTACAAAATTGAATGAGATCCGGTAACAGACACGTCACAGATGTTTGCCACTCCTAATAAAATGTACTTTGAAGATCGGCTGTTTCTCCGTGAATATTATTAACTTTGGAATTCAATTTGCATATTTCAGCAACTGTCAATTTCAATCAGTGAATTTAATTAGTGCCTGATCACGAATGCAAAATTTCCATGAAATTAGAACATTCAGTAGCTGCCCATGGGTCTGAAGATGATACAACGTGACAAAATGCTACATCCCCCAAATATCATTGTTTATAAAAGTTCTACATGGTCACAAGTATGTTAAAAAAATAAAAAGCAAACATTACTTGTGCACCTGTTCATTATTCATGTCTGTGACACAGAAAGTGATATTTAAGGTACAGAGGAGGACATAAAACAGCGGGTTGTTTTTACATTAGGCACCCATTCACTAATAAAATGCTGATGGATAATTACACCAACCGGTAGATAAGAAGTAAGTAGATTCCAGTATAAGGTACATCTTACAAAGCATGTCAGATAGAAAGTAGTGAATATTGTTTGATTATGCAAATGTAACCATGTGTTTAACAAATAAAACGATTATTGTAATTTGACCAGAGGATTTAAAACACGTACTTCATACAGCTTTATTTGGGCACTTGGCTCTTGGCAAGCAGACTATACACCATGTTAGTAAGTAGACTATACACCATGTTGGCAAGCAGACTATACACCATGTTGGTAAGTAGACTATACACCATGTTGGTAAGTAAAATAAACACATGGTATGTAAAATATACATCCTTGTTGGTCAGTAGAATATAGACCATGTTGGTAAGTAGAATATGGACCATGTTGGTAAGTAGGATATAGACAATTTTGGTAAGTAGAATATAGACCATGTTGGTAAGTAGAATATACATCCTTGTTGGTAAGTAGAGAATACACCTTGTTGGCAAGTAGAATATAGACCATGTTGGTAAGTAGAATATACACCATGTTGGTAAGTAGAATATACACATGACGAGTGGAATATACACCATGTTTGTAAGCAGAATATAGACCATGGTGGTCAGTAGAATATAGACAATGTTGGTAAGTAGAATATACACCATGAAGGTAAGTAGAATATAGACCATGTTGGTAAGTAGAATATACACCATGTTGGTAAGTAGAATCTAGAACATGTTGGTAAGTATAACATAGACCATGTTGATAAGTAGAATATAGGCCATGTTGGTAAGTAGAATCTAGACCATGTTGATAGGTAGAATATCCACCATGTTGGTAAGTAGAATATCTACCATGTTGGTAAGTAGAATCTAGACCATGTTGGTAAGTATAATAGAGATCATGTTGGTAAGTATAATATAGATCATGTTGGTAAGTATAATATACACCATGCTGGTTAGTAAAATATATTCATGTTCGTAAGTGGAATATAGACCATGTTGGTAAGTAGAATATGGACCATGTTGGTAAGTAGAATATAGATGATGTTGGTAAGTAGAATATAGATGATGTTGGTAAGTAGAATATAGACCATGTTGGTAAGTAGAATATCCACCATTTTGGCAAGTAGAATATCCACCATGTTGGTAAATAGAATATATACCATGTTGCAGAACATTTGTTAGTTGAGCTTTAGATTGCACTGGTTTTCACGATTTCCTATTGGTGAATTAAGCTAGTCATAAACACAGCTTCTTCACCCATGTCGTTTGCTACAAATTGCATATGCACAATTTTGAGCTGCTGGATTTGTTTTCAGATTGAATGTCTTCGTTGCAATATATATATATATATATATATATATATATATATATATATATATATATATATATATATATATATATATATATATATATATATATATATATATATATATCAGTGTATACATGCCAACCGATGATGACCATATATGCACATATACATTTCTTTAGGCACATTTGCAGTAATTCATTCACATTTGGAACAAAAAGTTACATTCCTGTCTTTTGAAGTAAATGAAATTGAGTAGCAGCCAATCGTTGATTTATAAAATTGAGTAGCAGCCAATCGTCGATTTATAATAAAAATTGGATTAAAAGAATCATCAAAATATATTTTAAAAAAGTATTTTACAAAGTCAGCCTTAAAGAAATTAGTAAGAGAAGGTTAATCTTGTATGGATTAAGAAGACTGTATTAACAAGCCTGGAATCGACATCATTGTTATTTCAGCCGCTGAAAAAGTAGGCTTATTATCAGCACTATTTGTCAGGCAATTATTTTGTATTACGATCGATATCAATGCATAGCATCACTTAATTTCTTAATATTGTATCAAACCTAACTTTTCTGTAAAGCAATGAAGAAACGCGTTTGAAAGCGGCGGCCATTTCATGACATATTTATCAAGTACCGTTTGTAAGTTGTATAAATGAATCAAACATCTTATAGATTGAAAATGTACATCTAATTAGTGATATATAAGAACGGGTTAGAAAATGTACATCTAATTAGTGATATATAAGAACGGATTAGAAAATGTACATCTAATTAGTGATATGTAAGAACGGATTAGAAAATGTACATCTAATTAGTGATATGTAAGAATGGATTAGGGAATGTACATCTAATTAGTGATATGTAAGAACGGGTTAGAAAATGTACATCTAATTAATGATATATAAGAACGGATTAGAAAATGTACATCTAATTAGTGATATATAAGAACGGATTAGAAAATGTACATCTAATTAGTGATATGTAAGAATGGATTAGGGAATGTACATCTAATTAGTGATATGTAAGAACGGATTAGGGAATGTACATCTAATTAGTGATATGTAAGAACGGATTAGGGAATGTACATCTAATTAGTGATATGTAAGAACGGATTAGGGAATGTACATCTAATTAGTGATATATAAGAACGGATTAGGGAATGTACATCTAATTAGTGATATGTAAGAACGGATTAGAAAATGTACATCTAATTAGTGATATATAAGAACGGATTAGGAATAAACACACAGTCCCTATATATTATACAGCTAAGCCTTTGCTAAGGGAACACCCTGGAAAACTTAGTGCAGACAGAAGATTATGCCGAAAAAAGTATTTATTTGAAAATTAGACTGATGCAAAAAGATTAATAATACAGGACCAGAAGGTTGAATGACAGATGACAGGATAGAGCTAAAACATTGTCCTTCTGAAGTCATCTAGACTGGGAATTTCTAGTCTAGCCCATTAAACTCAACTAGATATTATCATAGGAGTCAAGACAACTTAACACGAGATGTTTTGTATTGGCCGAAAATTAATAATAATGTTTCAGAATAATGTAGATCTTGTCACTCTTGTCAAATGATACATAACACCGCATCTGCAGCTTATTCATACATTTGACGAACCATAATTGTAGATTATGTTGGTCCCTTAGCTAATTAATACTTGCTAATGTGTAAGTACACAATATATTCAGAGGCCAATTTTAAAAACAATTTAAACTAAAACATCTTTGAAAAAGTTCTTTTGTTTTGCTCTTTAACGCCTTCCAAAATCTCTCTCTCTATTTATAAAGGGTTCCATAGGATGTTGTCGCCGGGAATGATGTGGGAGATAAGCACTCACTTCCCTTGGAAAACCCCAAATGGTTTGCCCCTGATATTCAAATCCAGTTCCAGGTCCTCACGAGTGGCTTAACTAAGCCCGACTGAACCTGCTAAAAACAGACTGGAGAAGGGATGACGGGTGTGCTTCTGGCGCTTCAAAACCAGACGTTTCGGGCCGATGGGGCTCTTTAACCTCGGGTGGTAGCCCACCTAGGAGTAGGTAAACTCTGACTTCAAACCTTCGCTGCCTTGTGACTATATCCTCTCATGGGAAAGGCTTATTGAGTAAATCCTAACAAAATCCGGATACGGAGTCCCTACGGCGACTTGGCATTGTGTTCAGTATCATCTCGGCAACTCCTGGGACGCCGATAGTGCCAAGACGTATCCACTTATTCTTCACCTTGGATCCATCAGCTGAGAGGAGAGGAAGAATCAGCTGAATGGGCAACAGCTGATTCACCATATCACCCTGCCAAGGCTTGCACCCTGGAGAAGACACTGCAGCTTTGCTTCAAAGCGTCGACACAACATGGGAATAGCAGTGTACCGTTTATAAGTCATTGCTCGATTAACGTAAGTCAGACGCCAGGGCTTGCTTCCGACCGTGGGAGAGACCAATACGTCTCACTGGACAGCTACCGCACGACTCAGGCTGCACAGCTCACAGGCAATAATTTTCCTCCCTCAACCGTTTGCTTGCCTTACTAGGCGCGTAGGGCTTAAGATGCACGAGTACTTGATAAAGCATACTGCCATTATTACACCAAGAAACAACAAACGAAATCCCACAAGGAAACCTCCAATCCTCTAGCTAAGTACCGTGAATATGCGGAACATGCTGACTGGACTCTCAGGTGATCTCGATGCAATCAGTTCGAAAGACTTCAGTAATCAATGACGAACTTGCAAGAGCCTGGGCAACATCGCAGTAGTACAGGGGACACGGTTTACAGATTCCGGGTCTGTCAGAGAAGACAACTACACATTCTTCTGGCAAAGAAGCCAAATAGTTTGCTGTTGGACTCTGCTGACTTAATATACGCGAGTACCTGACAAAGTGGACTGCAACTATTACAGCAATATATATGCCGGAGATGATAAAACTCTGCCAACAAGGAAACGGAAGACAGTTATAGCTCTGCCACCAAACCACAACCCGGCCTGTCAACCTGATGAGCGTTTATGCTCCCACAGGAAGCGACACCACATATAGCAAGGATTTAAACTCGCTCATCGACAACATCACCAAGGAAGAGAACTTGATATTACTGGCCGACTTTAAGCCTAGGGTGGGTGCTGACCGTGCCTTTTAGCCTTCCTGTCTTAGCAAGTTTGGCATTGGGAAGATGAATGAGAATGGGTAGATATGTGCTTGTACTACGACCGCATCATCACCAATTCATTCTTACAAATAAAGCCACAGCATAAAAATCATTACGAGACAGTCTACCATGAAGGGTGTGCTTCTTACAACCTTCCACAGTGCAGACTGCGACACTGATCGAGTGATCTGCCGCAAAATGAAATATCAGCCAAAGAGATACACCGCTCTAGGCAGGAGGGTAAACTACGCAATGATTTGAGCAAGACGTCCAGACAAAGCTGAGTAATGCCCTCCCAAAGTTGTTTGATTTAGCTACTCGCCAGGCAGTGCCTACGTGAGATGGGATCATATCAGAGATACTGTGTACTGCACACCCAAACGGTTCGTTGGTACGAGGCAGTCAAAGAACAATGACTGGTATGAAGGCTAACTCTGCCACGCTCACTTCAGCCACTGAAGAGCGCCGTAGTACTCACCTGGAATAGAAACGACCCCCCCCCCGCCCTCCAAGCACTCTACAAGCATAACGGTCGACCAAAAGCAAGGTGCAGAGGTTTGCACGGTAGTGAGCCAGTGAATACTGACTTCATCTCTTTAAGAGCATCCAGTCAGCAGCAAATACCGGAAACATAAGCGGCAAATAAGATAGCATAAGCAAACCGATGGGTCCCACGAAGAAAGCGATAGCACCACTCAAGTTTTCCTAAGGCAATACCATCCACGACAAGAGCAAGCAGATGATGCGTTGAGTGGAGTACTACTCTGAACTGTACTCCAGAGAGAACAACGTGACAAACGATTTCTTCAGTGACATTTTAAACATGCCGCTCATGGCCAAAATGGACGCGAAACCTACTGTGACAAAACGTAAGAAGGCCTTAGAGAAACTGTTCTTAGGTAAAGTTCTAGAGAAGGATGACATCCCAACATATGTGATCAAGTGCGGGTGCATAGTGCTGCTCACACACTTGTACGACCTCCTCTGCCAGTGATTGGATGAAGGGGCAGTTGCTCAGGATACGAGAGACGCCAATATCGTAACCCTGTAGAGAACAAAGGCGACAGAAGTGACTGCAACATTTACATGGACATATACCTTCTAAGCATCGTGGGTAAAGTGCAAGTGATCTACCTTCACACGCGATCAGACGGCAAACTGATCAACCTGTCACGACTAAAGGCAAAGAGCAACGTGCGTGAACTAACCATCAGTGACATGCTCATCGTAGACGATGCTGCCCTAGCAACTCAAACAGAAGCTGATTTTCAGCACCTGATGGACTTCTTTGCTAGATCAAAAGATGAGTTTAGGCTGACCATCAGCCTAAAAAAAACATACGTGGTGTCTCAGAACGCGGACTCCTCAAGCATTATCATCAAATACTACGAATTTGAGGTAGTCAGTCAGTTCACGTACCTCGGCCCTATCATCACCGACAACCTATCGCTTGATGCTGAGCTCAACATGTGGCCTGGAAAGGCATCAACACCTCTCTGCAGGTTCTCGCAAATAGTGTGGAACAGCAGTATTCTGACTGAACAGTAATATGTCTCTGCGAAACACTCTCCTGTGTGCAAGTGAAACCTGGAATCTGTACGCCTCATAAGAGAAAAGACTGAGTGCTTGTACATGTAATATCTCCAACGCACACTTATGATCCTTTCAATCGATCGTGTAACAAACAATGAGGTGCCGCAACTAATCCAGATTACCAGTATGGTCACACTCTTCAGCCAACATCGCATCCGATGGCTGGGCCATGTACTACGGATGGGTGACGGATTGACCCCCAATGACCTTCTTTATTCTGAACTCGTCTCTGGCAAACGGTCGATCGGACGGCCACATCTCCACTTCAATCTAGTCTGCAACAGCGACAAGAAAGCCATTGGCATCTATGTCAACACCTGGGAAGAGCTTGCTTTAGACAGGCCCAGCTGGCGACATGCTCAGATCACTGGTTTAAAAGCAGACAAGGACAACCTACGGTTGCTAGCTGATGAAAGCGATCTCGGCGGAAACAACAGCTCCAACACAAACCAGACTCAAGTTTTAAGTGTAGGAAGAACTTCCATTCCCTTGTTGCCACTGCAGACGCTGTACTACCACATCTCTCATGGGTGTACTCTGACGTCTTTCTAGAGACTAACAGATGCCAACAATTATATATATTTGTTGGCATCTGTTAGTCTCCATACAGGAAGATTATATTAGACTAGCCTTCAAGTATAATTATTTAGTAAGCTTTTTTATGTCGTCTTGATCATAGAACCCCACTGGGACATCGAGTTACATGTAAAACTACATCGGATGTTCTTTTCATTCCTAGGTATGATGTTCAGTTATTATTGGACAGGCCTTAAATCACTCTAATTATGTATGTAACAGGTGTAACAGGTTGTTCACAGTTGGCTATAGGGTTGGAGTTAATAGGATTAATTGGGTAAAGGGAGGTAATATGAAGACGAAATATGGTACAGTGTTTCCAATAAAAGGTCTTTGATAGCAAAGAGTGTTCACTAGCAGGTCTTCAATAGGAAATGGCGTCCAATGACTGGCCTATTTTAGCATGACATATATTAAAATACTATCACTGACAAGGGTCACGTTCATAAGTTTAAAATAACATCGGATGTCATTGGACCATAGTGTCGTGGGTTTTAAATTAAGAAATGTTGAGACCCATATGCATGCCAGATGTCTTTATATAGAATATAGGATGGTATTAAATGTTCATTTCACTATAATCAAAACATCTTCTCCATTCCTATCTATGAATCGAAAGGCATAACTATAAGTATGAACTACGTCGCTCTCATTCGTTTGTCTTCTGTCCAGGTTTTCATTCGCTTCTCGTACATTTATAAATGAAATCATGTCATATCGTTTATGTAACACCTTATGTGGGTGAACCAGCGAATATGGGGCAAACCACATACGTTATGGTTTTGTAACATCAGTTGTTCAAGATGAGTGTTTGCAACTGCACCCTGCTGACTTGCCTCTTGCCTTATATAGTTAGAGAGTTCGATAGCAAGGCAATCAGGCCCTGCGCCATGTAGTATTTAGGTCGTTATCGTTGTAGACATTTAAAACACTTACAGAGATTTAGTCTTGACTGTCGGAAGATAATTCTGTTTTTATAGTTAAAGTATGTATACTTAGTGTTCTCTCAACAAACACATCTGAGCAATCGACACTCCTTGACTTGTTTTCCTTTCAGTTATCTAAGAAGACCGAAATCTGCTTGGCCACTATTGACGATCAAACATTATTCTCCTGATGAAGGCAAACAACCGATTTCCTTTTACTTTGGAGGGACTTACAAGCCACGGATATATATATATATATATATATATATATATCACACACACACACACACACACACACAATTCCAAAATAAATATCAATATAGACGATAAGAACTCGGTCAACAACATTCTACATCAATGCTAATATATACGGATGTCAGCCACACCACGAAGTAAGAAATTGAAAAGTCACCGGTGCGTTCATTTTTGATACAGTAGTTTGTAACATACAACGTGACAAAGGACTATAACATGTGATTACTGCTTCAAGGGATAAGGAATTAATCTGTGAAAGGTTGTTATGAACTGAATGCCAAAATCAAAGATTAAAGTTCATATTATCTATACAAATTATTCTTCATCAAAGAAAAAGACGTTTCCACTTCTGCATTATAATATACAAATAAAGGAGAAGAAATGTAACTATAACAATTCTCCTTTCCTGTTATAATGGTCATTATAAGTGGCGAAAATATTATTTTAAACGGTCTGGCATGTGCTTCGTTACATCCGATTTCTTCCAAAAGAGAGTTTAGTATATACAGATACGTGAACGTTGATTAGAGTGTCACTATAAATTGCACGATGTTGTCGCTTGTCAAATGGTTTTTAACAAATTGCAAATTACAGTTACTTTAAATTGCACGATGTTGTTACTTGTCAAATTGTTTTTTAATAAATTGCAGTTGGAAATGAACATACAAGGTGTATGTCTAGAACAACACAACGGTGAGCTGGAGAAAGACATTTTATGACGAATAAGTAAAATAAAAAAAAAAAACAAATAATTGCAAAACTCATTGACATCGATTATCATTAGATCATTAGAACCTTAATAATGATGACGTCGAATATTACTGTAAATTTAAAAATTATGACATCAATTACGACTAGAAGCTTAATATTGATGACATCTATTATTACCATAACCTTAATAATGATTACATCGATTAATAATGTAACCTTAATGATGATATCGATTATGACTGTAACCTTAATGATGATATCGATTATGATTGTAACCTTAATGATGATATCGAGTATGATTGTAACCTTAATAATGATTACATCGATTACGACTAGAAGCTTAATATTGATGATATCTATTATTACCATAACCTTAATAAGGATTACATCGATTAATAATGTAACCTTAAAAATTATGACATCGATAATGACTGTAACCCTAATATTGATGACATTGATTATGACTGTAAACTAAATAATGATTACATCGATTTTGATTATAACCTTAATTATGATTACATCGATTTTGACTGTAACCTTAATAATGATTACATTGAATATAACTGTAAACTTAATAATGATTACATCGATTATGACTGTAAACTTAATAATGATTACATCGATTCTGAATATAGCCTTAATTATGATTACATCGATTTTGACTGTAACCTTAATAATTATTACATCGATTTTGAATATAACCTTATTAATGATTACATCGATTATTACTGTAACCTTAATGATGACATTGAGTATGTCTAACCTTAACAATGATTACATCGATTATGACTGTAACCTTAATAATTATTACATCGTTTTGAATATAACCTTATTAATGATTACATCGATTATTACTGTAACCTTAATGATGACATTGAGTATGTCTAACCTTAACAATGATTACATCGATTATGACTTTAAACTTATTAACGATTACATCGATTTTGACTGTAAACTTAATAATGATTACATCGATTTTGACTATAACTTTAATAATGATTACATCGATTGTATCTATATATCCATCTATTCATCTATCTATATATCGATCTATCCATCCATTCATCCATCCATCCATCTATCTACCTACCATATGTCTAATATGCCTACCTAACTACCTACATACTACATATCTACATACTCCATCTATCTATATATCTAATATTTCTATCCATCCATCCATCAATATATCCATGCATGCATCCATCCATGCATGCATCCATCCATCCATGCATGCATCCATGCATCCATCCATCCATCCATCCATCCATCCATCCATCCATCCATCCATCTATCTATCTATCTATCTATCTATCTATCTATCTATCTATCTATCTATCTATCTATCTATAAGCATACCAATCTGCCTGCTTATCTAAGTACCTATCCACCTATCTCTCTACCTTTCTATCTTTTTGCTTAAAGCTTGTTAAAGTTTAGAGATTGTTTGTTTAGTTATGGGTAGTTCAGAAGACGGATTCTTACAATAAAATTTATGGCAGAATATGACAAGATACGTAAAGCGTATTCTAAAGTCTTAACGCAAGGAATTCTCGAAATATTCTTACAGATACCTTTCTGATGACTTTGATATACTATTAATTCTCTATATTAGGTGTTTGCGTTATGTTTGAAGTTTGTGGTAAGAAGTATCGGTATATAGCCGAGAAAATATTTCGATAAGTCATGCAACAATGTAGCCAGTTAAAACATACAAGTGTGAAATTAGGGTCTTCTGTAGTTATGTTGCAATCGTTACTATTTAATGAAATCCATGGATACACTAAATACCTAAATAAAAAGATGTTCCAAGAAATACATGTTGCCTGAGAATTTAAACTACACAAGAAGAAAGTGGGCAGCAAAAAGATGTAGTTGTAATTGCAAACTCAAAAATAGAAGCATTTAAAAAAGAATCTAACGTCATAACGGACATATATAGGACACTGAAGAAAAATATTGAGAAAGAACGAAATTATATTTAAACATACATTGCAAAATGGGCAACACAAATTTAAATCAGCAGGTCAGCATTATGTTAAAATATCCATGAATTTGAAAATAGTTTCCAAACTTTTATAAGCCTACGATGCCACAAAAGAAATTAAAGAAATTATGAGACTGGGTCAACCAGACTGGATTCTTCAGGCTCATTCAGCGGATAGGCTGCCCACCTCCCACCCCCAACCGATTGCACGCTGTCGTCATGTCGTTCTACGAGAACATGCGCAGCAGAGTGTTCTACGAAGTGCAACATCGGCGGCCTTCTCAGTCATCAGCAGAATGGAGCAAAGACTGCGGGGAGGGAATGTACTTGCGCTCCAGGGCTGACAGCAACTGTTCGACATCGCCCATCTCCGTGCTAAGACTAAAATCACAGAGGTTCTCATCCGTGAATTGCTTTTCGCGTATGATGCAGCCTAGACATTGTACATGGAAGATGGACGGCATCAGCTGATATATCACCTCTCCCACACCTGCATAGGGTTTCGAGTTACCATCAGTCTGAAGACGACGAAAGTGATGGCGCTGACGTAGGATGCAACGTCGCGTTCCATCATCGTCATCAATGGGTACAACCTAGAAGTTATTGTGAACGTCACATACCTTGGATCCACCTTATCGACCTCGCTCTCCATTGATGCTGAGTTGAACGGCAAGATTGGCAACGCATTAACAGTTATGGCCAGACTGAAAAGACCAAACTGCACATCTACCAGGCCTGCGTACTTAGCATACTCTTCTACAGAATCAAGACAAACTTCGACTTGAGATGTCAGCGGCGCATTCTGCGCATACAGTAGCAGGACAAAGTACTCAACACAGAGGTTCTAGAACGCACTGGCATGTACAACATGTGCTGCATTATCAGCGAGAGGCGCCTTCGCTGCCCCAGGCACGTCAGGAGCGTTAACTCAGGTTGCATACCCAAGGACCTTCTATACGGTGGACTTGTAGAAAGCTCACGACTGACTGGACTGCCACATATGCGTTACAAAGATTTCTGCAAGAAGGACATATAGATGGTCTGCAAACTTAGAAAACAATTGTCCATTTCTGGAATTGGTTCTTCGCCCCGAACATAGTAATTTTGCTCAATTGCCGAAAGTCGATGCAAACACCGTTCGTCCTGTCTTTCTTACTGACCAAACGGTAATCTAGTTACCCTTTATTTAGATACTGTCTTCTGGCAAACATCGCACGAGCGATAAAACCGCGCTACTTTGATATTAAGACTAGGCCAAAAGAATTCTCTTAATACCTTAACCTTCCCTTGACAGTGATATAAATGCAATGTTTAATAATGAATTACTTGAATGAGCAATTAATTACGAATACGTGCGTGGATATATAATCCAAAAATATTGGTATAATTAACATAAGAGCGCACAAATGCAATAATGAAAATACAAACAAATTACTCAATAATTAAACAAGGGTGAATGATTCACAGTGACTAAACAATGGAAAGGGAGATATATTTTCCTCAGCTAGAAACCAATGTAGAAATTATATCACGTAACGAAATGCATTCAATCATAATGAACTTATGCAAAGACATATTTACAACTGTTCTTTACAGTCCTGAAAGATACCGTGGGTTATAGGAACCCCAAAATTATCCCACAGCTACAAGAGTATATGCAAAGAGATAACACACCGTCGTCAGCACATGTTATTTAAGCTCCATTGCTTCTACAATTCATCTTTACAACTGTTACACACCGGACGCTCTAGACTCTGGACAACACAGGAGAGCAATGGACACCACCAGACTCTGTAGACCCTGGACAGCTGAAGACATATCCAACACCGTGTATAATACATAACACGGGCATAATAACGTAAAAACGCCATACACGGTAAGTGATACAGGTCAAGTTACCGCACAATAATTACAAAATTACAAGTTGAGAACTAAACCTAACCATTCTCGATAAAAATTCGTCTGTACTGAGCATTTCTTAAAAATGTCGCTTTTAATTACTGATATAAATTTCTGGCTAAGTTGCAAACAAAAATATAAACATGTGCATGATACTGCGTAAAGTAAAGCTACATAGCAAACATACAAAACTATACGCGATATTGAAATAGAGATATCTTATATACAAGAAATTAATAAACTTACTAACCTCTACATCTGACGATGTGCAAGTTCTTATTTAAGACAGCAGACTGACAAAACTATCCGTAATGTAAAGAGCGTTACATACGGTCAGGTATTTATACACACAGATATTGTATGTACACTGCAGACATTCGGTTCTTCCCATCAAGAACACATCGCACGTGCGTCATAGGAAGGACCGAATTCACTATTGAGATACGACACAATTATATATTAATCACCTTCGGATATCGTTGCATACCAAAAACGAAACTCTTAGTACATGTATTTAATAAATACATACATAAATACACGATTAGAACATGCGCATCTTATGGTTATTGTTTTGTCTGTTTTCGGCAATGCAAGTTAGCTCGATGACGCATAAAAGAGATAAATGGCAATAACAATTAGTAAACTGTACTTTGAGGTCAATCCCATTTCACGAATATTAAACTGATAAACCTCATTTGCACTTTGCATTACATCTGAAACACGTGTAAATATTTACAATGTTATTTATTCTGATAAACTAATATTACAAAAGCAAACAACACCTTTTAGATAAATCGTTTCTTAATTATAAAATTTAAGATGTAACGATTGGTTCAAGATTAATATATTATACATGTTTCCAACTCTGTTTATGGATATATTATTTTATACTTTTAACGCAACTAATTCTTCCATTTTGTTCCATATATTATTTAATATTAAAATGTACATTATCAAGAGTTATGCTTCAGAATACTTTACTTCTTGTTCTAAGAATGCAGAAGCTTGTTGCCTGGGTGAACAATATGTCGTCTTTCTCTCTTATTACCAGTCTAGTACTTCCAATGTAACAACATTGGCAAGACGATGATTATATAAACATTCAGCACCAAAAACAGACAACGGATGCAACACTTCTAATTGTACTTGGTATTAGTGTAGCTTATTTGACGCTGAGATTTCTTTCAACATCATTTGACCATTTGTAAACAAAGTAAAGATATAGAAAACATCTCAATTATACATGCAGACTTTTGTTCGTTTATGCTTGTCGTTTTAAAAATGTAATAAATGTCTTACTTGTATGCGAGAAAAGATGAAATATTGTTTAAACTGTCTCAAACACGTGAGCAGCTTTATTTCCTTGTCAATTGGAGTAAGACAATTCGTATATTTTGGGCCTTTTTACGGACAAAACACTATCATCACCTGCGCATGCACCATGCAGGACACACCTGACAGGTGCGCCGTATAAATCTTGTTGAATGTGACGGTTTTGACGTCGGCTAAAAGCTTCAAAACGACCAGATTCAAAGCTTTAAGTACACACTGTACCACATTGCATCAACACGTCAGATGTAACTTCTAAAACATTTTAAAGAAGAAACTTAGTATAGTTTAGTGGTTACAGTTTTAAAGAACTAACAGTTGCAGGCTCTTCCGAAGATTACCGCCTACAAATTGATTAATGAACCTTACGCTCCAATCAAAGCACTGTTCTAACGTTCTTAGTTTTATCGGTGAATTATAAAGCATCGTGTTGAGTGAACACATTAGAGCAATTGAATTCCAAGATCACTACCAAAATGAAAAGATGTATATGTTCGTTTCAGTGTAATTGCACCAGGTGTTCACTACAATGGCATAAGCAACACACAAAGACAACACAAGTAAGCACCAGTGTACGTCATACATGTCAATGTAGTATATACTTGCAAGACATGCTTGTTGCCGTAATTGGATGCCACTGTCAGACGCATTGTTAATTAAAGAAAGGAAGAAAAAAAAATGGAAACATATGTCATCGAGAAATAGAGAGGGTACATTGTTTCGTTTTAAGAACCAAAAACTTTAAACGACAACACATAAGTTTTGTTTGATGTTGGCATGAATGTTTGGTACAATATAATCACGCACAACGCTGTTTGTAGATCTTATAGGGGTCTAAATGATTCACATTGTCTATTGTAGAAATTGTACATTGCTGAAGAGATCGAAATAATTCTGGCTGGAATATAATTAATGTTACGACGTCTTCATTTAGATTCTCATTATAAACGTTTAGTCCGTGTACGAATTTGACAATGTAACCTACTTGCAGTGTGTGTATGTAGTGTGTGAAGTAGAATATATGTGGAATGTATTTCTTCGCATTTCGTGTCATTTATTGTCTTCAACCGTTTCTTCAAGAGACATGTTTGGGACTGGTTTCTAAAGCAAATCAATTTGATAAGACCGCTAAATATGTCCGTATACTCGAAGACTTGTCCCAAACACGTCCGTATGCTCGAATACTTGTCCCACATATATTCCACAATGTGACTTACTGTAAGTACGTTCCCTTGCATTAGACGTTTTATGTTACATCTTTCACTTTAAAAAGACTTCCTGTAGAAATGAATTAAGTACACATTGGCACTGCAGAAGCTTCTAAAATAAAGGTAGTTCATTTCTGATACATATCTCACAGCATTATTTGTGTCTCGTAAACCGCTTTTTGGCTGCCTTAATTATTGTATTTTTGTACCAAATGGAATTTAAATATTTTTTGCTAATTTGACGCCTTCAATATATTACAATCACTTCAACACAAAATCTAATTAGCACGGAAATGACTGTAGCTCTAATGTGTTTTATAATTACTACACGAAAACACATTTTCTTTTGCATGAAATATATCAAGCGAAATGAACCCAGTGGATTCTGATACGAATTTAACATGACATTTGGGAAGTTTTACTTCTTGATACCGATAATATGAACGTCAAAAATAATTGCATCCTTACCACAAAAAAACATGCACATCAACATGACCGCAATCAAGGTGAATAGGAAAATGAAAACGCATTACAACATAAACATTATAAAAGAGCTCTGAGCATTGTTGTGTATATTTAATATGTGGTGTTTGTAAGTTTTGTTCATTACATACTGTTGTTATGTAACATTGTATGCTGGACTTGACCGTGTTGAAAGTTGGTTTATTTGTGTATTGATTCTTTTGTTGTTGTTGTTTGAATAACTAATACATGGACCAAATGAGTTATTAGACAAATCAATCATACAATGATTCTACTACATCTTAATGGTTTTTAACATTACAACTTGACCGCAATTTAAATCCAACTCTGTATATATTGATGTGTATGAATTAGCCTGTATCATGTTGTTGTACCAACAGTGTTTTGTTGAATCACAATATTATCATTCCAGAAATGAATTCGCTATAAATCCAGTGAATACCTCTATCCAAAAAATATATTTGTATGATCACTCTGTATTTCTAGAATAAATCGCTTCTATTAAATATTGGAAGAAATAACGTGCAGCCCAAATGATTTATTGGACAAATCAATACTATATTTGTTTCTGCTACATTTTAAATTTGTCTCGTATTCCACTAGCAAGATTATATAGTCTTCTACTTGAGTTAAGGTAGAAAATATCCTTTTCGAATGAAAGCTGTTACCTAATCGATTAATTCAATATGGAAGGGTTTTAAATGTTTGAAGATACAATTTTATTTATAATTAGAAGGTATGTTACTAAAATCATAAAGTATGACCCTGAGCATGTCAGGTACGTCAGGGGAATCTCAACAACCAAGACTCAGTCCCAAATAAACAAGTTTGCTTCTATTAATAATAAACCTAATCTTAAAATCACACACACAGAAGATAAATGTTAGTTAATTATTACTTGTTTACAGTATACAAATATTTAACTCAGGTGTTTTGACACGGTCAACTCCAATATATAATATTATACTGCAATAGCGTATATTGAAATACAATAAACTAGGACTAACTAATATACAATGCAAGTCAAATGCACATAAAACAACACATAGTTGTTTTCTAGATAGATGTATGCTACAACTGTAGACATGAATTAGGTGGCAATAAACAAACATTTAATAATTTATAATAATAAAGTTGATTTAATATTTCTAGAACTTGGCATAGAGACTTAACCATTTGCTGATATCATTAATGATATTAATGATATTAATGATATCATTAACTCCACACTCAGTTTATTTTATCTGAAAAGTAAGATAACCCGATACGATTTACTGTTAGCATTAACTTGGATATGTATTTGCAATGTATGTATGTATGTATGCATGTATGTATGTATGTATGTATGTATGTATGTATGTATGTATGTATGTATGTATGTATGTATGTATGTATGTATGTATGTATGTATGTGTGTGTGTGTGTGTGTGTGTGTGTGTGTGTGCGTGCGTGCGTGCGTGCGTGCGTGTGTAGATGTCGTGACTTGATGCAATGTTGATGAAAAAGAACGGAACCAACGGAACCTAAGATAGAACCAGTTGACTTCTATAAATATACATATTAGTCTGTTAATTCTTTCAAGAGCATGACGGCGTATGATCCTCCACCTGTCAAAATGGATGCTTACAGACTATCGAATTTTAGTGCAAATTAACTACCTATGACCAATATGTTTTATGTGGCTTATCCTCATTTAAATAGAATGATGGTATGTCCTTGACATTCAAAGTTGAATTAGAATTACTCTCAGTCGGTGTATTGCAATAATTATCCATCATTATAACCAATGATATGTCGTAGGAATAGTTCCATTATAGAGATTGGATCCTTTAAAAAGTCGGAACAAACTATAGCTCGTCTAGGGCATGCTTGAATTGTTATCAAGAGACCTGTTGTCATAGCTCTGATTTCATGACGACACCCTCTATAATAAGATGCATTATTGTGATATGCTCGTGCACCTGAGTGCACATTTGAAAGCAAACTTTGCATAAAACCGATCGGTCCCTTAATCAGCTGCCCATCAGTGTTATATTTGACATTTACAAAAACAAACGTCTTAAACTAACACATACAGAAACTGAGGCAATCTATAAAGTGTCACCTGTGTCATACATGCATTATTTCCTCATAACTGTCTTTCACTAAAGCTGAACGCAGTTTAATTCTTATATGAAAACAAATGGCATCAGAAAATACCCATGTCATGTAAGGGGATCAATAAGTTAGTGCCATATTTACGGAAATTGCAACTGACAGCTAGGTTTGTAAAGAAGACAGAGATAATAATGATTCCTAAATAAGGAATTATAAATAATGCATTCAAGTAGAAAAGGTCAAGCTGGAATTTATATAGAAAAGAAAAAGGAAGCACCTGCACTTGATAATAGTGTCCCTAGTGCATTTTTTAAAAACTGAATGAATCAATTCAATATTTGATAATTTGAGTTGCATCTTAATTATTATTTCGAAGAACAGCGTTGAGACAAAAAAGTCTGTGATAATTTATAATCCCCAAAAAAATTTCGAAGTAATTAAAACAAGTAAATACATCCGATATGTGTTTCACAAAAAAT
Organism: Unio delphinus; assembly: GCA_029339505.1. Lineage (NCBI taxonomy): Eukaryota > Metazoa > Mollusca > Bivalvia > Unionida > Unionidae > Unio > Unio delphinus. Next base: position 5,164,100 of record JAQISU010000101.1, on the reverse strand, counting down.
TCACGAAATAACAATAAATATGACCAAATACACAGACAGAAACATATATAGAAAAATATATAGACAATATAGGACAATTTAATTTTTACACACTGCGCAGTGTTTTAAATGAATGTTTCTGTCTCTCTCTCTCTCTCTCTCTCTCTCTCTCTCTCTCTCTCTCTCTCTCTCTCGTGTTTACATTAATAGGACTGTCAGCTGTTTAACGTGTCTGAGCGATACAGCGTTTTCTTGTCAGTCCCTGATAGACTTGTTTATTCTAAAATTATTCTAAAAAATCATGAAGGCACGTTTATTGTTTTCTTAATGATTTTTTTATATACCATATGATATTTCTAGTGGAATGAGCGCATTATTAAGTAAAATACACTAATATTATATTTGATGTAATCTTGTAAGGAACTACTTACCAATTGCCCGACTCCGTGTCCTGTAAATATGGATTAAATATATATCTCCCAAATGAGAGTCATGTGTATATGGTTCGAATTAATTACATGGATTGACTATTACATCTTAAAACATTGTTCTTAAGCTGGAATTACTTACATTGATTGATTATTACATCTTAAAACATTGTTCCTATGTTGGTGCTATTAGATATGGTAACAGAAAAACAAAAATATCTTTAACAGCAATGCCTTGTGTTCTTTTTGAGATCCGAATGCTAAAGTCTAACGAAAAAAGTAGTTCTCAAACGGGAGATCTTCCAAAACAAGTTTCTGCGGAAGAGACTTCAAAATTTCTGGTCAAGAAATATCTCAATCAGACAGTTGCATCAAAGGACATTCAACCATGTACGTTCACGTAATTGATGAGAACGGAGCTACCATCGAGCAAGATTTTACCCTTTATCTGAGTGTATGAGCACACATTTGAGGGATTTAAAAGTGCGAACTGCTCGATGTCTTTCTGCATAATCCGGATGCTTGGAATTCATACTTGGTTGTTGCAAGGGCTGAAAAAATATTTACCTTCATTCATTTTGAATTTCCTCAAAGTTTATTTTGCTAGTTCTGCAAACCCTAATGACATACCATGCAAATTTAATGACACACCAAAACCGTACTGGAATTTCGAGTCTATTTCCAGCTGAAATCCATTCTCGTTACTGCAACGATTTAACCCAATAATGCAGTCAATCATAATCAGAAAAAAAAATTGAGTTGGATCAACATAAAAAAAAAAACAAAATCCATCTAATCCAGACCAAATGGACAAGTTGTTTCGATGCGCATTCATTCACAATAAAAAGTTCAATTTTAAGTAGGCCAAAACGATAAACCTTTTTGAAACTTCTGTCAAGCGTGCGGCGAAGTTCAAAGGTCGCCGGGCAGTGCTATCTACGCATTAATATTGCTGTTGTGTATCGATGAATCTTCGGTGGATTATTCAGTTTTGCATGTAGCATATATTCAATTAATTCCGTTCTTGAGGTATAATTTTTATAACTAAATCTTAGCTAGAATAAGAAAATGAGGAATGCCCACGTTACTGCATTTTGTAACCCATTATCTCTGATGAATATTCCACTCAAAGGTCGTCTAGTATTACCGAAACATAGAAGGCGTTCCCTTACAAATGCAGTAACCTATAACTATCGGTAGGAGAAGAATGTTAGTGGCACAGTGGCGCTTTCACTTTTGGAATTACTTTCGTTTCCTTCAGACCTGTATCTGCCTTTATGTACGCTATTCAAGCCTATACTTCCAAATATAGACCTATTTCCAATTTGATTCTCTATAAGATTAAACAGTTAATGCTTTAATATTTTTAAACGTCTTGTATACATTTTGAAATCAATATGGAGGCACATTCTGAGGAGGAATATTACCCAAATTCATGCAGCAGAACACGTGCTTCGAATATTAATATTTTAAATTAAATTTCCCGAAATCCTGCACATTTTTCATGGCTGAAATCGCATTATTTGTCGCTGTGCGATATACTCTCAAACACAAAGTATAGCTTGTACTATCCTTGACAAACGGACACATTGTAAGAAAACTCTTGATTAACTATAGTAATAAAGCTGTTCTAAACACAATCATAAACATGTTTAATAACGATGGAGAAACTTGGCACTAATGATACTCGATTGCCGACCTCAGTTATGTGATAATCGAATGTTAGTTTCCGCATCAAAACTAGTCGGCAAGCGTATCCAGGTCAAAGAAATCATAATGAGATGCAGCAACTGACAAAAGAACCAAATTGCATACAGAAAAATTCACAACCTCTAAAATGGTTTGTTTAAACATGTTGCGTCCCGACATATGTTGAATGTTAGCATTCAAATGCTCTTGCTGTTTCCTCTCCTTAGAATACGTGTCTTAAGGAAAAAGGTTAAATCTCGTTTGGAAACGCCATTAATTTTACAAAAGTGACATTTTAAAGCATGATTGGTACCATCAAAATATGTGAATTCGTTTTCCTAAAATCATTGTAAATTTCGGAAAATTATTGTGCGTCTTAAATCCAGTTAAATCAGTAGTCAGGGGATTTGGTAAACACTCATTTATTTTTTTGTGTGATCTGTCTCAGGAATCATTTAATATATATGTCCATATATAAGTTGAATGTAATTATTACTTTAAATTATTGATTAGAACTACGAAGTGTTCAGTGACTTTTAAATTAAAGTAGAACACTACATTGACATTACTGGACACTAATTCAAAGACTGTATGGCTTATATCATAACATGCAAGACTATTGGGATCTTTTTGGAACATTCGATGCGTTTGGACTTGTGATATAATTTTAATTTAATAATTTAATGCACAATGCTTTGTCGTTTGGATTCTGAATTCGTAACTTAAAAAAATTAATAAATAGATCGTGAAAGGTAATGGGCTGGTACCTGAGGTATATCGATACAAGTTAATAGATTGCAGAAAGGAAACTGAACAACCTATGTCTAATTTGCATCGGCAAAAGAACAACTATGTGATTAGTGGTACATTGGCGAGAAGGTCGATAAAGCTGACAATTATCTCAGTCCGCTCAAGTCTACTTTGATGTTCGGATTGTAAATTATACACTTGCGAAATAGCATCTTTGCAAGCAAGAATTGTTTGAAAAAAGATATTCAACATCTACTGAAGAGGATTTTCTAAACCAAATAAAAGTAACTGGCGTTCGCTATGTATTCTTATGAATTTTCCAGATAAGATATTCCGCGTGTTAACTGACTATAGAAACTTAAGGAGTGTCACAAAAACTGATTCATTTCCATTGCCAAGAACCTATGGGTTCAATGACAAGATTGGATCACACCAAGTTTGATCATCTGACTGGCTTCTGATGAAATGCTCTCACTGAAAAAGTCAAAATAAATGTAGGTATTTGCAAATCCGAATGAACTTTATGGGTATCAAGTGATGAAGTTTGGTATCGAAAATGTTTCGTCAACGTTCCGGCGTTTAATTCATATGAAAACATTGATCCATATATTTCTTATCCGATAATGCAATAATCTATACATGGGAAGACCACTTAAAACATTCCAAAATTCTTTGATCGACTGAGTGATGACAATTAAGTAAAAGTGAGTCGTGTGTCACGTTTTTCAGACATTATGTGGTACACGGTATAGAAAAACCTCTTAAAGTTACGGTTAATGCTATCTCTTAAATCTCATCGCCTATTAGTAAAATCAACGGATACGAAAGTGGATATGGCTGGCTATTATCGGAAACTTTAAACATATTTGTCTGGCGAATTTGTTCAGTACTAAATCAAAATTTCATTTTTGTGGCAAGTGTCAGGTATGTTAATCAAATTATTTTGTGTATATATTGTCATTTGTGATACATGATCGTATGTTATTTTAATTATTATAGTATCATACGTGTATTGCACTAATATGTAACAGAATGTAAACAGAAAACTTCGCGAAGTGTGTTGATATGCTTGTGAAATATGTATAGATCAGTTCTAAATCTTTGAGTAGATATATCAAAACAATTACGCGTGAGGTATTGTTAAAAGTCAAGAAGCAACGGTTGAAAATACAAACTGTTTTCACTTTCATGTGTGACGTATTTTAGGATATCTACGACATAAATTTAGAGTTTCTTCATACTATATTTTGTGTAAAAGCAAATCTATTGCTTATATTGGTTTGGATGTTGTGGGTTAATGTGTTTCAAAGCTTCATTACTACATCAATACAATGAAATCCTACATTTTGCAGTTGTTTTAGGACAGAAACGTTTTACAGACATTACTTGTATATATCATATTTACCACTGTAGTAGTGTCAAAGACACATTTCATGCACAGACTTATACTGCTAGGGTGGGCTAACTACGAACATTTATGTGTGATTTGGATTTTCAACGTATCTTGAATTATTTTGCAGTCATACCGATTGTATATCTGCAAGGTGACGGTTTATAGAGAGGTCTAGCATTGGGCATCATGCCACAAGCATGTAGCATGACGTCCCACTCAGTCAAATTATCCCGACATCAGGCTGACCAGTCCCATTACAAACCTCTTAATGCTAATAGCACCATTTTTCAAAGCATTATTGTTTTCTAAGCCACAGTTTTAAAAACCCAAATACGCTTTGTTTTCATAGAATATTACAGAATACTGTATGGATGCATCATATTAGCAGGTCAGTTAAGTTCGTTTCCATATAATGTAGAAAAGTATTAATTCAAAGTTAATATTTGAAATTCTACATTTTGCCGTTTTGAATTCGTCCTAAGGCAATACTAAATTGCATGAAGTTTACATTATTGCACACGGAGTATTAATTTAGTACACGTATATGTAGATGAAGGATAAATACCTAACAAAACAATACATTAAGTGTTGCGATTTCATTTGTTCATGGATAACGTCGACATATTGTTACCTTTAGTTACACCACTGTTTCTGGCGATTGCCACCATGTCATATCTCTATCGACAGCGAATGTCGTAAAGATTTTGAGTGTATTAGATATAAAAAATGAAAAACTAAATGCAACTCTCAAAATAAAGCAGATTACTTAAGTGAATATATCAAAGGACCTTAACATTGAATGTCGACACAGTTGGAACATTTGTTCCACTTAAGTCAATACTATAACTAGAATATAACTGGTAGTTTATTGTAGAGTATTTGGGTTTTAAATATCTAATTGAAGCTTGATATTGACCATACATTCTAGTCAATACTACAACTAGAATATAACTGGTAGTTTATTGTAGAGTATTTGGGTTTTAAATATCTAATTGAAGCTTGATATTGACCATACATTCTAGTCAATACTATAACTAGAATATAACTGGTAGTTTATTGTAGAGTATTTGGGTCTTAAATATCTAATTGAAGCTTGATATCTAATTGATATTGACCATAGATTCTAGACAAGTGCCAAAGCCGACGATTGTTTTGCCAATTGTTTATGGAATTTTGAAAGCGTTAGCTAATGTTTTTCTTTTAAGACTTTCAACTAATATGTGAAATTAGAAATAATTTTGTAAGATTTCTAATTTGTTTGTCAATCGCTTAACTTGGCATTTAGTACTACTGAGCTACTACGTCTCTTACACAATAAACTGTATGGCTGGGAACCTATACCACAATTTTATCAATTAGAATAATCAGCCAATCCTACTATAGTGTTAGTCAAAATGAATACCGAAAGATAAATAAATCATGTAACCCATTAAAAACTATACCAGAAATCACATGTAATATAATGGTATGACTATGGTCTTAAACTAAGTAGCAGAAAAATGTAAACACGAACAAGTTTTGTAGATTTCAACAGCTTCTTTATTTCCCCAGAGCACAATGTAAACACATTCCAAATAGCGTATAGTATGGGGCATTTTAAATGTTCCATTACAAGTTCAATCTATCGAGAATTCCAAATGAATTTCAATTGTGTTCCGAATCAAGACCAAGATATTGTACCGATCTTGCGAATAGTGTGATGTGCTACCAGACTTGATTGATTGCAGTCACAGCAATTCTCAAATAGTTACTTTGCTCCAAAGGTTATCAACACTTTGTAATTCCAATAAATATTACAAATGAATAATTCATCTATAAAAAAACATGAACGCAACAACATTACTCCACTAAACATGCTGTTTAAGATAGGACTGTAAATAGCAGTTGTAGAAAAACTAAGAAACAATTTCAGAACCAGGATTAGGGTCAAGTATTCAATTACATATCATTTTAACTTGCCAAGAAGTTCAGATTATTTTAACAGCCAACCAATCAGAAATCAGTTGATTCGTCAGATTTACAGCAAGATTTGTATCTTTTAAGGTCAAAAGACCACAATAAAATTTGTACCAAACGAATAAAACCTACAATTGATACACCTAGCTATTTCGTGTTTTCTTTACTAAGTAACTCTTAAATTACTAATCATAGCAATTAACACACATATTATAGATGTCTATAACAATACGTACTCGGACCATGCAACATATTGTATTGAAATGATACAAATATATTAGACAGAACATGACTATTTGGAATAAAAGCTATTAAAGGATGAAAACACTGCAATTAAAATTGACAGTAGTGACACAAAGAAATGTAGACACTTATTGATATTACATTGGGAAAACTAATTAAACTTTGTAATGTGTATGATAACATCAGAATGTAGAATTTTTTATCATAGAATATTGTTCCAGAATTATTAAAGTCATTTACAGATTTCGTTCAGGTAAGAAAACTATTGTGTGAATGCTTACTACCATTACATAACAATGGGCATTGGATCCGACAAACATCTAATGATCTTTATATTCTTATTTTTTATGATTTGGGATATGTTGTTGAAATAATGGACATTGTTACGTACGATTGTACAACTGTCAAGCAGTATACCGATAAATAAGAATAAGAATAAGAATTCTTTATTTCAGACTACAAAGTCCATACCTCTAAAGTAAAATATAAAGTTAAAAAAACAACATTTTAAACATAAAAATACACACACACACACACACACACACACACACACACACACACACACACACATATATATATATATATATATATATATATATATATATATATATATATATATATATATATATATATATATATAACGTACAGATATACAGCAACATCTATAACAATTAACTGCGCCATGCAGTATTAAGAGTAAAAACTAAATGACACATTTAAAGAGTAAATTTAAATAAAGAATAATAATTGACTTTCTTTCATTAAAATAGCGACAGATCAAACATTAGAAAATAAGGCGCTTATATCAGAAAGATAGGTCACATATACTATTTATTTTAGTAATTCAGAACAATATACACCAAAGTATTTTTAATTTTCACATTTTATTATAGGGTAATAAATTGGTTGTTGATTTTTGCTAAACATGGTTTCGATTCTTTCTGTTATTAATTAAAGACAACAATATTTTGACTATAATAGGCAACAATTAACAATTAACAATTTTTATATGGTCATCATCGTCATGCTTTAATAGAATTAAATGTTACCTTCAATATCGACGTTGTAATATATACATACTTTATCTGGCTAACGATACAAGTCAGCACATGGTACTAACATATATGTCAAACATGGTGCTGTTTTTGAGCAAAGTATAAAAATGATTGAGCAATAATTTTCCTATCTTGATGAAGTTCATTAAACTTTATTGTGATTACACTTGGTGATGCCATACCAATAGCTTGAAGCAAACGCACATTGTGTAATGCTATTATTTGTACAGTTATTTTAATTCTGTTCGCAATTTATAACATTTATTTTGCTGATAAATTCTCTAAATTGTATGTCCGTATATGTGACACGGTCAATATATTTGCACTCGTAAATGTGTGCTCTTTCAAGATTTTATTATAAACATTTAGAATGTTTAGGGAGATAGTTTCTTCAGCAATATCCTTGGTTTTGTATATCTATCTCTCATTTCATATATTAGACATTATTCAGTTCTTTTGAGGCAAGCACTTGAAATACAGCTGCATTATGACCTAAATTTTGCATTCTTTCATATTTGTAAATACGTGAAACATGTCTTCATTTACTTAAGTTTATTCTTCACTAGCTTGTTCATTTGCATTCATTACATTAATTTCTATTTCCTCAGGAAATTTTATCCTATGTCTGGTTATAATGTCTGACCCTGTAGGCTGTTCCAATACTGCAGGCTTGACATTATCTGATGATTACCGGATATATCTTTCTTTTGTCGAAAGTGAATAACGCTAGAAGCACGTCCACCTGATCGAATAGTGATTGAGCCAGGTAAATAGATTTGGTCATGGCTGTTTTTAATGATATATTGTGTAATATGAGCACTTTCACCTTTTCAAACAAATTGTTTTCGGTTTTGCACTAAGAAGATACTATAATACTACTGGCTCTAATCCATGTTTAGTAATTTTGTTGCAATTTTTAAGAAGTACTATTTCCGTTCTACAGAGCGCGGAAAGAGATTCGGTGATAACCCAGCCATATCAATATTTTCAGAAACATCAGTTTATTACGACTTTTGATTTCTTCTATTAGGCTGGTCAGTGGTATCATTTATTTGATTAGGATCTTTAGTGGTGCCGTCTTTGAGGTGTTCGGTACTCATGCGTATACTTGTCAACTGTGTACATTATTGAACTGGATCAAATATACTTGAAACAAAACAAGCGTAATCGAGAGCAAACTACGGAACGATTTTATTTTCGACTATCTAAAGCAAAGGAACTTAAATGCTTTGGCGAGTGCTTAGCATCAAGGTTTGTATTACAAATCTAACATAGCTATACATCAGTTAGATTACAATAATGTCGGACAGGAAAAGACAAAAGCGGAAATGAAGATTAACCTTCTATTTTCAATTTAAGATGAAGAGGATTTATAATTTCTAAATCATTAGTACAATTTAAGGCATTGTTACAATACTATAATGCCAATATTATTATATCTGAAGACACTTAAAATAACATGACAACAATTCTAATATAACATGAAGATAAATTGAATAACTGCTTAGAAAATCTTTATTAGCATAATACATGAAAAGCAGAAATCACTGTAGAACAAGTTTGAACTAAAACCAAACAAATTAAAAGGTTTCTAAAGCAACAAATAAGATAACCTTTAGCTATTTTCTTATATTTTAACTGTATGATCATTAGTATTCTAGGTACATAGATAACAGTAAGTTAAGTCTTATATTTTAACTGTACGATCGTTAGTATTTCAGGTACTTAAATAGCAGAAAGTCTTATATTTTACCTGTAGATCGAACGCTAAAGGTGTTGATGTGGCTATAGTCTCGATTGTATTAATGCAACAATAGCCTGAATTGTGACAACGTGCCAAAAGTGTTTCGATGAGTATAATCCGTAAGATCCTTGTTTGAAACATATATTCACATATATAAATTCTAGCAAAATTAAAAATTTATCCCAATCCCGGACGAGCCCCCAATTTATATGTGACGTGCTTATGCTCGAACAAACAGTAACATAGAAGAAAATAACAAGCTTGTAAAAACTTAATAAACAATCTATTGAGCACAAATATTTTCCAGAAGAGAAAAAAAAAACTTACGGTTTTAAGAATCAGTTTCAAAATTAATCCAAAAATAATTCAAAATATTATCCACTAGAGAAACTGCAAAAGTCCTGGTAATAAAATGTCCAAATAATTCCAAAGTTCGAATCCCTGCGAAGTATCCAAGATGGAAAACGATGTCACTTGATGAAGTCAGTTCTTGGTAATAAAATTCTATGAGCACAATTCTTTTCCAGATAAATAACAAAATATTTCCTCTTGATCCAAACGAATTGAAATTGCAATAATTTCCAATACAAGGTAATTTACAATAACTAAAAACGACATAACTTAATATTCTAACAGCCCAAGTTCTACTAAATAGTTCTCTCCAAAACATAATTTATATACCTGTTTTTACGTAAACAAGAAAGGGGTCACATAATATTCTAGAATCTTTTAGAACAAATTTACGTTCATTAAGTCACGTACACACCGTATGCCCCAACTAAAAATGGAAAGATGTTTATATCAAAGCTCTTTAATGTCCTTGGAATCAACCAATCATTTTAAAAGCTTATTTACAACTCTGAAGCCAGGTCAGAAATGAGGTCAACATCGAATAATAATTTGAATAAATAATAATTGCCTAATGGACAAAATGAATACAAGAATAAGACTGATTCTTCTTCAAAATCTTACACAACAAATAAATGATGATCTACACTAATATCGTCTTCTTAAAACAAAATTTCTTCACCCCAAAATCATTTGTGTCTAGCGATATTTAAAATGATTGATTGAAATTTGGAGCTGAAATAACTGTTGCACATTAAAGTATGGCCTTTAACTTATCAAAAGCCTCCTGACATGTTTCAGATCAATAAAACTTTGTTTCCTTACTCAATAAATGTGTCAGGTGTTTAGATATTATGGAACTATTGGAACGTTCCAATAACACCATGCCATACTCACGAATAACATCAGTTGCTTTTCACTGATAGACCAAATTTAGAAACAGAATTGACCTTACCCTCTATAGGTGTATCTTGTCCACATCATCCGATATCTCCTAGAAATGTACTACGTTCACGCCAAAACTGCCTTACTAAACTTGTCAAATTTGCATTTCTAAGTCTGTTTAAAATTGTTCGATTCGTCTCCATCTAATTTGTCCTGGTTTCATTGAGGACACTATTGATATAAGCGTGATATGTATGCAGACCAGGTCAATCCGGAATTACGAATGCTTACATTTCCTTTGCCACTTCTGCCAGTGGAATGTGCCAGAAACTTCCAAAAGGTCAAACTTGGTGACATATTGTACATTTCCCGGTTATTAATTAATTAACCTTTTTTTGGTAATGTAAATGAATCTTTCTTGGTTACAATACTCAATTTTGTATATTCAGTGTAATGGTTTCGTCACAAGAAGACAGTAACACCATTTTCCTTTACCGGGCTTCTGTGAAATCATTCTCCAGCAAATAGCGAATTTCCTTTTTTCAAACATTACGGCTTGCGAGGATTCATGTGTTGATGTTGTATTACGACTCTATTTATTGGTACGTGAGTAATATAAGTGTCAGAGACATTAACCTTTGTAAAACCCAACCAAAACGTTATTTCACTAGAATATAATGTGAAAATGTAGATTAAAGAACTCACTGTGTTACGAATGAAATATCAAATAATCCTTGAATTACTACTACAAGATATAATGAATAAAGTACAGAACAATCTTTAGTGGTATTCCAAATATTTGCCAACGCTTAAGAGCATTGTAACCTGTCTCTACACATTTGGTACATTCGATTCGATCCTATTCCGTCATTGCTACTACTTGAGTTATTAGATTTAGTACTGGCTTCACTAACTGTTGTTAACAATAGTTCTCCCTCTTTACCGGCGAACTCCCATCATAGTTCAAAACAGCCATTATAAAGCTTCGTTTCAAGAAACGGACTCTTGACCATCAATATTTAAAGAACTTCCACACTTTATCTAACTTCATATTCGTGTCAAAATGTTTAGAAAAGTTGGTTTTGTCCCAAAGTGTATCTAGCTTCAAACAGAGCGTTTGCAATGTTTAGTCCGATTATTTCCCTTGCCATATTACTGAATCTGTATTTCTGAGGGTAGTTAATGTCTTTCTATTCTGATAGTGGAAATGTCCTCATGTTCTTGTGTTGGGTTCCCTAATGTTCTTCGTATATAGGCAAATTCTTGCGGGAATGTGCTTTGTTCTTCTGATTGTCCATGATATATTTGTCCGTCTTGGCGGCTTGAATAATCACAACATATTGGCTCAAGAATACTTTAAAACTTTAGTATTCCAAGTTTGATAAATAAACAAAAACTCGAATTTTTTCTAATGTTTCTTCCTATTATTTTTCCCAGAAGTTATAACTCAGCTTCGTTAATACAAAATGACGTTATATGAATATGATGATGTTAATTACTTCTAGGTTTTATATTCATCAGTCAAACGCGTCGTGTTGTTTTCTTATCATTATTTTCTTAAGTTACATTCACAATGCTCCTTCAAGAGTTACACTGACATTACTTCTCTAATTTTAAAATCTTTTGTTGATGTTGAAATATGAACAAAGAAATATTTAGCAATATGTGTGTTTGTTTCTGATCCCGCATTTCAGAGAATTTATCTTTCTGGCGTTTTCTTTGACTGTTAAGTAGCTGACTAAGATTATCCAGGATTGAGAACCATTTCGTCATTGCTTTGTTTGAATTGAAGACATGTCTATATACACAAGATGTGAGAAATTGCATTAATAACGAAGATTTTGTAACATATATGCCACTTCTATGATCCTATACTTCTGGTTTAGTCGCAGAACTTCGTTTAGCTATTTCAATTGCAGAAGATTTTCTTTTCCGAATAAGAGGAAATTTGCTTAGTATTTTCTTTCTACATCTTGTGTTTTACAATAGTCTTTTCCTTTTATTTTTCTGGTATTCATTTTAAATAGTTGTATAAAAGCGTCATGGATAACATCTGCCGTATTGATTTTTTTTTATATCTTAGCACAGGCGCATTCTAAACCGACGTACAGTTTAGACTATTGTATAGGACTTGAATATTTCTTCGTTATCATACTCCGTTCTAGTTTAGTTTACCTCCGTAAATAAATAACAATCGTGTATGTAACTGGACATTTTAGGTGTTAAGCGTGTCTTATCGATCGCTGTTTTCACCCTGACATTATTTTAACAGCTTGAAATGCCAGCCCTCGTGGACTTGAGTCATCGATACGTACTAAAATACACGTATACTTGAATTCTTCCATTATTTTATAGGTCGAATGTGACTTTGTAAAACACAGAAAATATTTATATCTAAATGAAAACTAAACGTTATCCATTTAGAAAGATAATCTTAAACGACCTTGTACTATATGACCAAATCTCAATGTAATAACGTAACACTTGCAAGAATAATTTAAGGGCAATGATATTGTATTATAATACAGGAGACAGTGCAATGATGTTGTAATATAATACAGGAGTCAGTGCAATGATGTTGTATTATAATACAGGGGTCAGGACAACAGGAGACGGGGCAATGATGTTGTATCACAATACAGGAGACGGGGCAATGATCTTGTGTCATAATACAGGAGACAGGGCAATTTATATTGTATTATAATACAGGAGACGGGGCAATGATGTCGTATCATAATACAGGAGATGGGGCAACGATGTTGTATCATAATACATGAGACGGGTCAATGATGTTGTATCATAATACAGGAGACGGGGCAATGATGTTGTATCATAATACAAGAGACGGGGCAATGCTGTTGTATCATAATACAGGAGACGGGGCAATGATATTGTGTCATAATACAGGAGACGGGGCAATGCTATTGTATTATAATACAGGAGACAGGGCAGTGATATTGACTTTCAGCTAAGGGGACAGGTTCTCTGCCGTTATTTTGAATACTATAACAGTGGATTATTTGATGGAGCTAATAATAGGTAAACGGTTTTGAGTTCTCATGTTTTTGGCTCTCAAATTATCTTAATATCTGAGTGACAAGGCTCAACGACTCTAAGTATCAGTCTAAATTAATTGCAATATATAACTATTTGCTTACTATGCAACGTTAGCGGCATAAAAGGCAGGTAAAACTACCTTCACACACATAAAACACCCAAGTTTAAAATACATCCTAATGGTAAAACAAATCATACAATACTAAAACATGCATAAATAACTCATCTCCTTGGCACATCGAAATTTATAATATTACGTTTTGGCGGACAAAGATAACATATGGCGCTATGATGGAGTCTGAACAAAGATTGACATCGGAATGCTTCTATTACAATCATAAAGTCTTCAAAACACGGACTACGGAACTGTACTGTAACAAAATATTTGTTTACGACACCATTAAAGATTAGAGCATAATCAGGAAAGCCGGAAGGAAACAGAGAATGACACACGTACATAATATTCAATTTCATTATGCAACTTAGACTTGGATATGTAAATGTTTATATGTATTACTTGGTTTTGTCCCTGAATGAAAATACTTCAGTAAATGTTTTCGGTGGTAAATTTATACTTTAATGACTCTTATTATCGTTTAAGCTATTTTGCTTTTACTCTCTATGTTCGGTAAAATGTACCATGTATGGCCAACTAACGGGATACAATAATATCCTGAACGTTTTTGTTTGGTATATATATATATATATATATATATATATATATATATATATATATATATATATATATATATATATACTGGATCTCTTGTTGTCTTGTCGAAACCAACCGAGCCAGCTGTCATTCTGGTCCAGAGAGATATTAAGCCAGCGATATAATTCTGTATTACAATCATGTCCAATTAAAGAAAATTGTCGGTTTATTCAGTTATATTTGGATGGTTCATTTCCTCACGATCAAATGCGCGATAATTATTGGGCATAACTGTGACTCAGCAGGCCAATTAGACTCCAAAACGTGGTCCACAATTTCAACTTTTTAGATGTGATTAACGTCAACCTAAACAACTTTAGTGTTTGGAATATTGTCAATGAATATAACTAACATGCTTAACTGACAAAGATCTATTGAGTAAAATGTACAACTTGCAAATATTGTAATAATGGTTCTATTTTGTTCATTTATGTCGATGGGCACATAAGAAGGGAAATAGTTCCAGCTCCATGATAAACAATTGTAATTGCTTACTGGTTATAACGTTGGGGGGTGTTAGAGGAAGAGGGTGGGGACGGATATAGGATGTTTTGTACGAAGGCACAATATTTTGACAATACTAGAGCACATTCGTGAACGTCATTACTGTAAAGGTCATAACAATTATGCCGGTGTGTGCTTTACATTACTATTATATGTAATGATATTGAATTGTTACTCACTTGAATAGGCTTCAAAATAATATCTAATTATATGCCTAATCTTAGATCTCATGATCAATTATGTTGAGTACCATGAACGAAAGGTATTACAATCAAAAATATATATGCTATGATTTACGTATTATATAAAGGCTGCGGTTTACACATTCTATAAGAGGCTGCAGGTTATTCATTTTATAACAGGCAGCAGGTTTAACATTATATTAAAGGCTGCAGCATACAAATATTCTATACAAGCAACGGTTTACATAATATATTAAAGGCTGCAGGTTACAAATATTCTATACAAGCTACGGTTTACATAATATATTAAAGGCTACAGGTTACAAATATTCTATACGAGCTACGGTTTACATAATATATTAAAGGCTGAAGGTTACACATTTTATACAGTTTTCAATTTCACTATCGATAATAGGTAATTGTGCTTTGATAAATTCCGCAGCAAGTCGTTTCTTTTAAACGTTATATTGTCTCTAATCGCGATCCAAATAGTTATAGGAGTTTCCATGATGCATAACGTAATCAAATAGTTTTATGCATCTATGATACATAACGTAATCAAATAGTTTTATGTATCTATGATACATAACGTAATCAAATAGTTTTATGTATCTATGATACATAACGTAATCAAATAGTTTATGTATCTATGATACATAACGTAATCAAATAGTTTTATGTATCTATGATACATAACGTAATCAAATAGTTTTATGTATCTATGATACATAACGTGATCAAATAGTTTTATGTATCTATGATGCATAACGTGATCAAATAGTTTATGTATCTATGATACATAACATAATCAAATAGTTTTATGTATCTATGATGCATAGCGTGATCAAATAGTTTTATGTATCTATGATGCATAACTTGATCAGAAAGTTTTATGTATCTATGATACATAACGTGATCGAATAGTTTATGTATCTATGATACATAACGTGATTGAATAGTTATATGTATCTATGATACATAACGTGATCAAATAGTTTTATGTATCTATGATGCATAACTTGATCAGAAAGTTTTATGCATCTATGATACATAACGTGATCGAATAGTTTATGTATCTATGATACATAACGTGATTGAATAGTTATATGTATCTATGATACATAACGTGATCAAATAGTTATATGTATCTATGATGCATAACGTGATCAAATAGTTTTATGTATCTATGATACATAACGTAATCAAATAGTTTTATGTATGTATGATGCATAACGTGATCAAATAGTTTATGTATCTATGATGCATAACTTGATCAGAAAGTTTTATGTATCTATGATACATAACGTGATCAAATAGTTTTATGTATCTATGATGCATAACGTGATCAGAAAGTTTTATGTATCTATGATACATAACGTGATCAAATAGTTGTATATATCTATGATACATAACGTGATCAAATAGTTATATGTATCTATGATACATAACGTGATCAAATAGTTGTATATATCTATGATACATAACGTGATCAAATAGTTTTATGTATCTATGATACATAACGTGATCAAATAGTTGTATGTATTTATGATACATAACGTGATCAAATAGTTTTATGTATCTGTGATACATAAATCAATTTAAATAGTTGTATGTGTCTCTATGATACGTAACTCGACGAAATAGTTACATGTTTCTGTGATATATAATTCAATATAAATCTCTATAATAATGAAAAATAATATAGAAAAAAAATCCAAAGAGTAATGTCTCTATGATAAAAAAATCAGTCCAACTAGTAATGTGTCCATGTGATATACAAATCATTCCAAATACTAATAAATACTAATTTGTCTCTACGATATAAAAATCAGTCCAAATAGCAATGTGCCTATACGATACAAAAACCAATCCAAATAGTAATGTGTCTCTGTGATATACAAACTAATCAAAATAGTAACGTGTCTTATTGATTTATAAACAAATCCAAATAGTAACGTGTCTCATTGATTTATAAACCAATCCAAATAGTAACGTGTCTCATTGATTTATAAACCAATCCAAATAGTAACGTGTCTCATTGATTTATAAACCAATCCAAATAGTAACGCGTCTCATTGATTTATAAACCAATCCAAATAGTAACGTGTCTCATTGATTTATAAACCAATCCAAATAGTAACGTGTCTCATTGATTTATAAACCAATCCAAATAGTAACGTGTCTCATTGATTTATAAACCAATCCAAATAGTAACGTGTCTCATTGATTTATAAACCAATCCAAATAGTAACGTGTATCATTGATTTATAAACCAATCCAAACAATTATATGTGTCTCTAAGTTACTAATTCATTCCAACCAATTATGTGTCTCTATGAGACACAACTTGATCCAACTAGATGTGTGTTTTTATGATAAAAAACTCCATCCAAATAGTTTTAAGAATTACCATGATACATTAATCAGTCCTAATAGTTTTACATGACTCTATGATACATTAATCAGAGTCCTAATAGTTTTACGTGTCTCTATGATACATTAATCAGTCCTAATAGTTTTACGTGACACTATGATACATTAATCAGTCCTAATAGTTGTACGTGACACTATGATACATTAATCAGTCCTAATAGTGTACGTGTCTCTATGATACATTAATCAGAGTCCTAATAGTTTTACGTGTCTCTATGATACATTAATCAGTCCTAATAGTTTTACGTGTCCCTATGATACATTAATCAGTCCTAATAGTTTTACGTGTCTCTATGATACATTAATCAGAGTCCTAATAGTTTTACGTGTCTCTATGATACATTAATCAGTCCTAATAGTTTTACGTGTCTCTATGATACATTAATCAGTCCTAATAGTTTCACGTGTCTCTATGATACATTAATCAGTCCTAATATTTTTACGTGTCTCTATGATACATTAATCAGTCCTAATAGTTTCACGTGTCTCTATGATACATTAATCAGAGTCCTAATAGTTTTACGTGTCTCTATGATACATTAATCAGTCCTAATAGTTTCACGTGTCTCTATGATACATTTATCAGTCCTAATCGTTTCACGTGTCTCTATGATACATTAATCAGTCCTAATAGTTTTACATGACTCTATGATACATTAATCAGTCCTAATAGTTTCACGTGTCTCTATGATACATTAATCAGTTCTAATAGTTTCACGTGTCTCTAAGATACATTAATCAGTCCTAATAGTTTTACGTGTCTCTATGATACATAACACGATCCAGATAGAAGTATGTGTTTATATGAACAATAAATCAATACAATAGTCAAAGGTACACTGATTATTCTTTCTTACATTAGTCAAAGGTACACTGAATATCCTCTCTTACAATAGTTAATGGAACACATAATCTCCTTTCTTACAGTAGTCAATGGTACAAAAGATATCCTTTCTTACAATAATAGATAATGAAACACAGAATATCCTTTTAACAATAGTCAATGACACACGAAATATCTTATTTTATCATAATAGTTAAGGTTACACAGAATTTCCTTTTCTTAGTCAATGGTACAAAAATACCCTTTCTTAAATAATAGTTACTAGTACACATAATATCCGTTTTTACAGTAGTTGATGGTATAAAGACTATCCTTTCTTACAATGGTCAGTGAAACACGAAACATCCTCTTAAAATAATAGTTAATAGTACAGAGAATATCCTTACGACAGTTATTGTTACACAGAA
Organism: Unio delphinus; assembly: GCA_029339505.1. NCBI lineage: Eukaryota > Metazoa > Mollusca > Bivalvia > Unionida > Unionidae > Unio > Unio delphinus. The sequence goes on along the minus strand of JAQISU010000101.1, from coordinate 5,145,491 downwards.
ATATTTTCTTTCAATAGTTAATGGCACACAGAATATGCTTTTTTTACAGTAGTTAATGTCATGTAAATATAAGATGGAAACATTGATTGCATGGTGAAAATGCTGGTATTAGGTATAAACTTATTTAAGAATCGCAGTATGTTTCTTTACACTATTTTTGCAGTTAAAATTCCCTTTCTTTCTCAAATCATTCATGTACAACAGAAACTGCTTATTTCCACCATTGTCCATTTGAATGTTAATCGTAGACTGAGCTGCTTTAAGACACATAACGCCTTGTATACCATTTTCAATCAGCGAATAACAGTGACATTTAGTGTGTAGAATAATGTGCATAACAAGGGTTAAACTTTAGAAGAGAATCCTTGGTAAAGTTTGATTGTACAACCTAATAAATCTGTCACAAATTTGAATTATTATATGTATAAAATATGGCATTAGGTCCAGTCTATGCAGTGTAAATGCAGGGCTGTCTTACACAGTAGGACAAGTCTATTACGTATACAATTTAAGGCATGACTGTAAAGTAATATCCTTATGACAAGTTTCTTCAGTGTCAGCTTCGTGACAAGTCAACTAGTAAAATCTTTAGGACAAGTCTATTCAGGGATTTTAGTCGGCTGCTGACTACAATAATGTTTGACTTTTAGAAACATCTATGATACGATTGATAGTGTTTACAACTGTGACGATCTATGTTCCTTAATACGATGCTGTTATTTTGAAACTGACATTACCTCCTGAATGACTCGGTTACTTCTATTGTAATTAACCGTGGTCTTCGCTGTAGCTAGGTAACGCCATCTGGTTGTATTGACATCCGCAATGTGTCATTTCTTCCTAATCTCCAACACCGATTTATATTTTTCGTTAGTGAAATGTGTACACACAAAGGTCGCCAGCAACAGAAGGCTGATGATATGTCTTGAAACAGCAATTTGTACCATTACATAGACTTCGTCTCCAACAATATTTGAATTAAATGTATGGTCAGAAAAAGTGTTCAACGTTAACTCTCTCTCTCTCTCTCTCTCTCTCTCTCTCTCTCTCTCTCTCTCTCTCACACACACACACACACACACACACACACACACACTCTCGGTATCAATAGATAAACAAGCCATGAACAATTTGACATGAACTGGAAATCATATAACATTTTAGCTGTCGTCAGGTTAACAAATCACAGAGAATGTCGTTTGTAAGGATACTTGTGACTGATTGGTAGCGGAAACATATTCTAAAACACATGGCTTTTTCAATATAATCCACTTGCCTGGGATAAATGATAAAGTGCCGAAAATCAAGTGGCAGATATACTATCCCGCTGAGTAAGAGACTCGTCGATGTTACACTTTGCTTTGAGGACCCATTTTAGGCTTAATGTTTTGATCTCAGGCTAACTTCTGATTGATACGTAAGACATAATTTAACGTGTGTGAGGTGTCAATTTTTATTTTACAAATATGCAAAAACAACTATAATATATTCAATGTGGAGAAACATTACATATTTCATACATTAAATATGACTTTCAGACTTAACTATACTGAAACTTATTCCCTCATTTGACTTGACTTACTTGATCCTTTCTGGCTTGTCAATATTTGGATGACACTCGAATCTCATATATATATATATATATATATATATATATATATATATATATATATATATATATATATATATATACACACACATATATATATATATATATATATATATATATATATATATATATATATATATATATATATATATATATATATATATATATATTGGCAAGGTAGAGGGAATGTTTGAATTTCTCAGGGCCAAGATCTATTGTGTTATTGGCCTATATATGGGTTATTTATGATCTACAAAAACAGAGTTCCAAACCTATTGAAGATGCGAAAATGTACAATGCAGTCGAAGCACAATCACTCTTTACAAACAATGTATAACTGACCATGACATGCGCAGTAAAGCCACTTCAGACTCTCGCTGTGTTAGGAATCTTAAAGAGATAAATATCAGACAATGGATTAATTGCATTGAGTACCGACTATGTGACGAAATATGCAGAGCGCTGCATAACGATATCATCCACAATCATCAAGGTATATTTTTATTTTTTCAAACAATGACCTAATACCGTACACACTGGGGTCACTTAGTGAGTGAATTACTTTATGAACCAATCAACCAGTCACTGACATTTTGTACAATATGTGAACCTCTGACCATAAACAATGAAACACAATTTTAAAAAAATCAATCAATCACTCCGTCCGTCCGTCATACATCGCCAATCAGCCTTGATTCGTTCAGGACAAACATGTGAGTGGCAACTTTATGATGGTATTACGTAATACGACCCGGTTGTTGTTGTTGTTTAAGTTGAACTCAAACCTTGAACTAACATACGTAATTACATTCGGCAGAAAGCATAACTTTTGATACCAATGCAATGGCAATATGTGGTAAAGATACTGAACTATTCACGTAGCTTTTAAATACATTTTATCATCTCGGTATTATCTAGAATGAAGTCCTTGGTCAACGTTTCCCTCTGCATACTGACCAAGAATGAATTCGACAATGTTTACTAAAATCGAGCAAATTGTGAATGAAAGGCGCTTCAAACCAAAGGTTACACAGTTTAAACTAGACACGGAATTAGCTATTAAAGAATGTCAATTCAGGGATGCATTTACCATCAGGACATGAATAAGTCTGTACACTTTATCTTTGGAAGAATAATAAGTCTATTAGTCTTCATTATAAGTGGTATGTTTTAATTGAATTATTTATTGGCTTTTCTCAATGATATTACGTTATGTATATCTGTATTATGAAATTGACCTTATACAAAGTCAAGTATATGACTCCTTTACCAGTGATATATATCATGCCAAGATCATAATACATAATTAATATGTCTGTATAATTATATTTTAAATATTCATATTAGGAAGTATGCAAGCTACTTGAGTCTGGGTTATGGACATTATTTTTTCACCCAACTTGGTTTCAATTTTAATATTCACAACTTAGAATGATTTAGAAATGAAACTAACCTACTTAATAGTTATATTATTGTGCCATAGCTTTTATAATAATGTTGTTTATTTTAAAATTACTAATCATACCTTAACATCAAAAGCAGAATCAGTCTTAATGTTGTATTCAATTTGTTTACTTTGGGATATATTTATTCAAAATATTATTCGCTTGAAATACAAAGTGCTGAATAATATTTTCGGACTTGATCTTGAAATTGCTAAACTACAGTTTGAATTAAATTATTATGTTACATCAAGACTGGTAACACATCACCACATTCCAGGCCAATATCACTTTAGTACATTTGATACTACCAGAACACTCAGTTAAATGACCACTGCAGTTCCATTGGAATTCCATACATTTTGGTCTTTTGTTACAACATTTAGAAATAATCGGTATTGTATTGACAATATTGTCAGCTCTTTTCAAATTTTCACCTTGTGTTCTACGGAAATAAATCATTTGTTGAATGTTACAAAACTTGATGGTTCTTGCTCTTTTCTGTTACTCATTTAATGACCTTACGATCGTAACAAGAATGATTTGAATTAAAAGGCCACCTACAGACCATACATTGGCATATCAAACACTACAAGCCAAATGGATTTCCCCCTTAGGAGCGAGGAACCTAAATCGGATGTGTCATTTTTATCTAAAGCATGACTCCAATCAAATCGTGCCAATTTCTCACAGCATGTCTTTAATAGATTGAAATCAATTCGGAACGTTGGATCAGTGCGTTAAACAATATGTTTAAAACACTTAGAATGCATGGCTGGTAAGATACAAAATATCCAATAACTAGAATTTTAATATTCTTTCATTGCTTGGTCTCAGAGTTAGGGATCCTTGATAGTCAAAAGGAATGACGTGAAGAGATCACACCAAAATTCACTACTGCATTTGATTGTGCTGCAAATCTAAAATACAGCTTTGGCTAAAACAAAATATTTATTATATGCCAATATCACACAACGTATATACAAAGATACCGTATTCGACAATATTTTATTTCTAGTAATATACTTATTTCATCAGATAAAGCTACGTATAAAACCTAATTTGCACATTAATTTGTATGAAAATCAATACAACAAACACAAATCAATACAATATACTAATCAATACAATATACTAATCAATACAATATACTAATCAATACAATATACTAATCAATACAATACACAAATCAATACAATACACAAATCAATACAATATACTAATCAATACAATATACTAATCAATACAATATACTAATCAATACAATACACAAATCAATACAATACAAAAATCAATACAATATACTAATCAATACAATATACTAATCAATACAATATACTAATCAATACAATATACTAATCAATACAATATACTAATCAATACAATATACAATGGATAATTAGGTATTATAGGTATAGGCCATGAAATAAACGCGTTCTATGTTCCATCCATTTATGGGGCAGCATCGTCATGGATATACCGATATATTTTCAAACATCCCCTTTCTTTTCCAAGTCAATCATTGATTAATTTCAAGTGTATTGTACTGTTGTTTTCCCTTCCAGTAATTCAATGCCTTATATAACACCCAATGCGTCTATTACGTCCACCTAACAACTGCCCGTTTTCATACGACCTTAGGACTCGTCACGGAAAATATTATCCTGAAATGTATACACATAATAATTCCCATCTGGAGATATGGAAGACTTATGCATGATACAGGGTCCATGTTAGGAAACTAATCTATAATACCATAAAGTCCCGCAAACACACGTCACAATTGCCTAATTACTAGTTTGCTGTATATGTTCGAATCACCAACTCCCCATAATGAAACAAAGAAATCGCTAAATTATATAAACAGAGGCGTAAATACAAACAGCACATGAAGTATATTTGTTACATTATTTAGTATGTAAACATAGCTTTTTAATGTCTTACCCATCATTGACAAGTTGAGAAATGACCTTATCATTGGAATGTGTATTCTTTCATGAGTGTTCTTAATAAAACAAAGTTCCATCGAAGCTCAAGTGTGATTGGATACATATAAATTACTGAAAACTGCATAAGCAGTCTAACGTTATAAAGCTGTTACAGGACTTGTCCAGGTCGTATTAGCGATGCAGATGTTAGTCAAATTTACAGGTCCTACTAGCGATATAGCTCTTTACAGGTCTCTCGTCCTTGTATTTTATTTGCGTTACTGACACGAACTTCAAAATTGTTTTGATATTTTCGTTAGTCGTTTTATTAAATTAATCCCCACTCTACCGTGTGAAGATATCTTAGGCAAGTGGAAAACAATAATTTAAATGATTATAAGCTAGTATAAACGTCGACTGATTTTCTTGATGTTAATAGTATTGTGAGCAAATGTCTGCCAGTGTATAGCGTCTAATCTTTAGAAGCTCTAGCTATTTACAACAACTATAAAGATATGAATGCCAAAAAAAACGAAAATCAAAACAAAAATTAGAAACTTAGAAACATAAAGAAATGCTGAAACAATTTAAAGAAGAAGACATTAGGTTATTGATCTTGCATTCGGAACCGGTGCATTTTAAAAGCTCTCTTGAAAGAGATCACTGTGTATTTGTGTCCAATTTCAATTGGCACATCGTTCCACGTTGATGGGCCCTGGTATGCAAATGAACGATGGGAATGATGAGTATACGATTGTCCAAAGAGGAGCGTAAGTATTTTGCTGGTGTAGACACATGCGAGAGAACAGATGGTTATGTTGGACTGGAGTCCTTCAGTGAAAGTTAGCACAGAGAACACATTTTTTGTTTGATTTCGTCTCGAATGGATAGCCAGTGTAGGGTATAGAGAAACGGGTGAGTGTGCTCTGATCATTGTATTCTAAAGCTGATCCGAGCAGCTGTGTTTTGGACTTCTGGAAGTTTCCGGCGTAGACATTGATATGAACCATATATAACTGGGTAAAATAGTCCAGTCTTGAAATTATTAATGAACACACAAGTTTGTTCTAGCATCAGCAAATGGAGCTGATGCGTCTCAGCTCAAGATATGCCACTTTATATATATTCATGGCATGTTGGAGTAATGTGAGAGTACTGTGCAGAGTAACACCTAGGTTTTGTACTGACTGTGTGAATAAAATGATGGTGTTGCAGATATGTATTGTCTGAGATAGAGGATGTGAATGAGAACGTCTTTGTGTTGTGATCAGAACGGCCGCATCGATTTTCGCATCATTTACCTGCAGCTTTTTATATGCCATAAAAGATTTCACATCAGATATGCACTTCTCTACTCCTTGGATGATAGCATCAACTTCAGTTACATTGCTAGACTTTTATATTTGGGTGTCATCATCGTGCAATGGGCGAGACAATGGATAATGATCTAAGATACTTGAGAGCGGGTGTGGGTATATAATGAAGGGAACAGGTCCAAGAAAATACAGGCGTGGAACACCACAACATATATCAACTGGCCTCTAGTGTATTCCATTCCCAGATACAATTTGTGTCTGTTTGACTAAGTCGGGCTTGAACCACAGAAGGCTGTCTTGTGAATGCCAAATACATGCTGCAGACGGTGAAGTAATATATATATTGGTCTTTTGTGTCAAATGCTGCAGTTAAATCAAGAGGATGAGTAATGTAATCTTACGCTATCCAAAGCAGAGATGTCATTACCTACTTTCAGAAGAGCAGTTTCAGTACTGTGGCAAGGGCGATATGCAGACTGTACATTGCTAAAAAGACTGTATGAATTCCGATGAGACACAAGATTGGTTAGTATAACATTTTCTAACATGTTTTATATAAACGGGAGATTAGAAACTGGTTGGTAGTTCTTTAATTCGTTACGGTCGAGTGTTAGTTTCTCCAGCAAAGGCTTTATAATGGCGTTGTTGAAAAATGAAAGGAATTCCACTGATGCGAGAAATTTATTAATAACATTAGTTAATGAAGGCAATATTAGATCAAAGCACTCAAGCAGCAGTGGAATTGGATCAAGTTCTGACAAATTTAGTGCACTTTTCATCACAATTCTCCGTACTAAATTCAGATTCGAATGCTGCTAACGGTTGTCGCTGAAATTCTGTATCGCAACTGTATGGTGATGACGAGTATATTAAACTTGTGTTTTAAAGCTTATCTCTAATGGTTTGTACCTTGTCACGGAATATATTTGCCAACAGGTCCGGAAGATCTACTGGAGAGAATGTAATTGAAAGTGGTGTACATTTGTTTCTTGATATTAATTTGTTAGTAATCTCGAAGATCCCTTTGCATCAGGAACTCTCCGTGATCTTAGTACTGTGGTGGGATTGTTTGGCTAAATGTATTATGTTTGTGAGGTTCTTCTTAGCGGCTTCCTATATTTGTTTATGAATAGTGAGTATATTGGACGGCCAAAGCCACTCCACTTTACGGCGGTCTCATTTAGCAGTGCAAAGTTGGTCCATATTACTTTAATATCATGGAAAACACTTTAATAATTTGCCTTTGTTGGCATGTGTTTCAAGCAATAAACGCAGGCAGTTATCGAGTTGTTCTGCTGTAGAAGGTAAGCAAATTGTTAGGTTTGCATGGATGTCATGCATTAGTTTAGTTCTATGTATCATACGCTGGTTTATTTTTGTTGCAAATAAAGGTGGAAGGTTGGGGACTCATACGTCCACATGGCATATAATGCAGAGGGAATCTAATGCAAGTTCGTGAGATACAATGTTGGACCGTAGAATGTTTTTATGAAGTCTGTTTATGGGTGGTTTGGATTATTGACTGTTTAAGGTTGGAAACAAAATGTTGTTTGGACTAGTTCAAACGATGTGTGCTATAAATTGAAGGTTGTATTGTGTTTAAGCCATTTTATCATGGAATTCCTTGTGATGACAGCAATTCCACCCTTGCAAGATAGTCTTGGGAAAGACATGAAGGAGTTACCCGTGGTTGTTAGATTCGTGCACTTCGACACATCTCCAGATGTTTTTAGCCATATTTATTTCAGGATTAAGACGTTGATATTCTGATTGATGATACAAATTAAATATTTATGTGCGTTTCCAGTGGTTCAACTTAATGCAATATGCAGAGGTATATATGGGATAGTTGACACAAAGGTTGACGATTTAATAGGGATTTGCACCAGATTTTCTAAATTAACGGCCGAATCGTTAAATTCTTCAGCCAGAAAGGGTGGAAGGGGGATAACTAAAACCCATCTTCCTGTTCTACGCCGGCCAGTTTTGAAACAACGTTTCTTTTCTAGCTTTCGTTTATATTTAAGTACTGATGAATGTAGTCCCAGTTCGATTAGTCTTGAGCACATTGTAGTATGGAGAGCCAAGGAGTGGCCATTTAAAGCAATTAATGAGTGTCCACCATTGCATAAACGGGTTGACCAGTGATTACGTGGTGGCGGTTTATGCAAGAACAAAGGATATGGTAGCAGTGGAGTAAGACAGCTGAGACGCCGTCTAATTGTTCTCTCTTCCAAAACAAGGAGAGGAAGAAAGACGTACGGACTGAACAGACAATGCAAGATAAAACACAATAATGTAGACGATGATAGACAACAAGCACATATATTATAAAAACAGCACACAAACAGCTGCTTCAAGCCGATAGCAGCCATCTTTCAGGAAGGCGGTTAGATGAGACAGCTGTTAAGTCATTCAGGGACCTGAATAATGTACTTATCAATGCAACTATCACCATCAACCCTGTGTTTGAATGACCATTTGTACTGCAAATAGATGCAAGTGATGTGAGTATTGGAGCTTTTTTGATTAAATTCAATGACAATGAAGACGAACATCCTATAACGCATCTTAGCAGCAATACATTGCACATAGAGCAGATTTATTCTACAACTAACTGAGAAAGAATGTATTCATTACTACCTGTGTGGTGCTCCAATCAGTGTCACAACTGGTCATAATCCGTTAACTTGGCTAAGCCAAAACAAAGGAAAACACAATCGGCTACTGATGGTCCCTGTGTCTGCAAGCATACGCGTTCACTATCAAACACCGTCGTTGTGCAGAGAATGAAAAATGCTGATGGATTCCCACATGCTGGAGTCTAATACTACGCGTTTTAGTGTTCATTCTTGCTGGACTTATCTGATGTAATGCAGATCAGTTTGATTTTAAGTGAATCCAAAATGTTTTCTTTTAGATGTGCTAAATGTTTTTTTTGGGAATATGGAATTTTTTAGCGCGTCATTGAATGCTCTAACTACCAGGAAGATGCTAGAACGTTTAAATGTGATTACGTTAGGTAATTGCATATAAATGTATACAGCCTAATAGTGAATGTAGATTCTGATTATCCATTCTTTATATATATACCTCTAGATGCTGTATCTGCAATTATAAAAACGTATTCAATATCATCTATAATAATAGCGAAGAATATCGTTTGTTGTCGTATTCTTTTCCACCTTGGGTGAATTTACCAATTATTCTTCTACCGAGATCTTTTGCTTGTTTATTTCTAATTTCAAAGATCTGCTTGGACCATTTCACAACATATACTCTTCGTCTAGATTAGGAAATTATTTTTTGTTTTTGCTGATAATACTGTCTAGACTATCGGGTTGTGGTAACCAGACTTCAGTTTGTTTCCGATATGATATATTTGCTTCACTGAAAATCAGCGATATTGGCATCCAGTGTTTATCAGAGATGTACAACCTTCAATTTATAACACATCGTTTGAACCGGTTAAATCAAAATCGGGCAGTGGTCCATTAATCGCAACACGGGTCATTTCGTGTGTGGGATGTCCAAATCTTTTAAAGTATTCAGAGCATTATCCATATCTGAGAAAACTCATTGGATAACAATCAAATCAACCGAAATAATACTTTTGGGGTCATATTTTGTATTCCATAATCCGCCATGGCCATAATACACACAGCATGATTTGATATCTGATAGAAATTCAGCTCTTGTTGGTTTTCATAGATTTCTCTTTCTCGCGAAATAAGCTGCAACTGACGGATTTGTAAAACAGTTTGTTAGTAATTGTTCATCGTTCCGTTGAAAAACCACTAGCTAGTTTTTTCATCTCGTTGTGGAGGGCTTCAATACGGTATATTTCGCCGTTGGGTCTTACAAATTACCCTCTTCGTCTTCAAAAAGTTTCTCCCCGAGAGAATTCCACGGGTAGATATTGTAAGATTTGTATCCCGCGGAAATATTGTTACTTTGGATGTACACGCGTGTGCATTACGGTCAATAATTGTATTTGGGGATCCTCTCGATTTATATTTCGGTTCATTTAATATCTCGCCTGTTACTGTAGCTACCGTTATTGGAAATTTTAGTATCCGCTCTAACGCGGCCACATTTTGAATTGTTGCTCCGCTCTGCTTCACTGTTAATCCCCATTCGTTTATTTTTTGCGTCTTAGATCCGTTAATTTGTTTCCACGCAAAGCATTTGTAAATGCTCTATTATTCGTTCTGCATAACAATTCAGCGACGAATATTTTATGTTTTTTTCTCAATACTCAGTTTATCATTTAAGGGATAGATTCCATAAACAACCGCAGATACAGGATAGGATCTCTCGTAATACGTTTTGTCAATTCCAGTCAGAATTCCTGGTTTGGAATCCTGACTCACATTGACGGTTCTTTTATCTTTCAACATTGGTTCAAATTTGTCGCGTATAATCCAATTCCCCGTTTCTGAGCGGATAATGAATTTCACTCTAAAAAATACTTTTTCTGGTCAAGATGTGAGATTATCACTGCTGCTCTTTCGTCGCTCATGGTAGCATCAACACTACCATCAATTCGAAATGTTGACCAACAGTGAGATGCTCCATCATGCTTGAATTTATTAAATGCATTACGGATTCTACTTATCATGATTCTATCACTTATTAGACCCCTTGGTACATCAGTGGAGACTCTATCGAGATTGAATTTAACATTTTTCCATGGCGTATTTTTCGATAATCTCTCGAATTTCTCCATATTAAAATTAAACCAAGTATTTAAATAACGAATTTATTATATAATGAATCATTGCAAATGGCTTATGATAGGATCAGTAACCGCTTGTAACAAATCATGCAGAAATGAATTCTGTGGAGATCATTTACAAAGCGTCCGTCGTGGAAGCTTAGGGCCCTGACCCTACATACGATGTCGGGTAGGTGTGCAGGGTAAGTCGCAGTTATGACTCAATTGCGGTGGTAAGCGATACAGAGAGCTAAAGAGTTATTATGATAAGAGAATCAAAGATTCCGTTAAAAACTCCATCAAAGATTCCGACTCTGACTCTGACTGTGTCAATGTCAAGGAAAAAATCATAAACACACCTTAAGACTACATTAATAGATTCTCAAGTAATAATGAAACCAAATAATGAACTAGACAAATAGTAATTAGTGTATAAATGATCCAAGAATTTCAACCACATCCCGTGATCATCGATTATGAAGGACCTCGTGATGGTATTGTCTGACACCGCAGACTGAAGAAACCATTAGGGTATTTTAATGTCATTGGATATCTTATGTTTGGTTCTGGAAAGAAAAAAATATCTTAATCACAGTATTGTTTTCATGGATTAACAAAAGATGGATTTGTAGTTGCTCATATTGATGGATGTCCCCAAAATAACAAATTTGATAATTTACGAGCTATCACATAAAGTCAGAATACCAAATGGGGAGGGACCGGAAAACACTCGAAAAATGCGAGACCTATAAAATAAAAAAATTATTCATACAGGCGAAGAAAGAGTATTTAAATCAATAACTGAAGCCATTAGATATTTCGATATTTGTAGAGCCTCAGTACGATTTGTTGAAGAACAAATATATAAAGCAACAATTCGTTTATATCTAAATTATTATATGTAGCATTAAAGGGAATAACTTGTGTGGGCTTGTGTATACGGTTTATGAAACAGAGATAACAGAGTTACGGATAATTCGTGTGGGCTTGTTATATGTTTTGAAACAGACATAACTGTCACCGGATCTCAGTGGGATTTTTCGATGACTCATGGTTTGACTGAATGGCTTTCTTGTGCTGGTTTACACCATCTGTTAAACCCTTCACGTGATACACTTATATTATATTTAAAATTATATACCCGTAGACTAAGAACACTAGTGTATTCCATACACAGTTGGGATCTCGTCCTGGGGCCCAGCGTTTGAATCTCGTGGCAGGCATAATTGTCGGCGGTACCGATCGGAAGGTTTTCTATAGAATTGGGGCTTTAAGCCATTCGAAATTCAAACTGAAATCACCATACGTTACACACTGTCACACGGTGTGAATGTGTTTTTGCATTCAACACGGGGTTATTTTGCTGGGGGTTTGGTGGTTTCAGTTGAAAGTAGAACAGCCCTTGTGTATTGTCCTATTTGTATATCAAATCAAGCCTTATTGGATTTCGCTAAACTGTTGTCGTACAGGTTAGGTAATCTGAGATATAATCATGTATGTGTGCCTTACATACCTTCTCTAAAAACAGAGGTAAAGGCTGTGTATATCCTTAATTAAGTATGTGTGCCTTACATACCTTCTCCAAACACAGAGGTAAAGGCTGTGCATGTCCTATCTATCAAATATGTAAATATGTAAATATGTATATATCAAAAGTGAAAAACGGGTCAACATTGACCCTTATTTTTTTTATTTGATATATAATATATCATATAATGAATTTCGAAAATATGAATGGCATTATAATTGGTATCTCAAAATTTGAAAAATCAAGGAATACAATTGTCAGATAAATTAGATTGTAATCAGATTATCTTTGAATTTCAAGATCTTGATGATAGCGCTTAGAATAATAGATATGTCCTTGCAAAACAGTATGCGTTTCTCAAACGAATTCAGCGCGCGGTAAATGACTCGCTTGTATTCTGTAACGACATCAACAAATTTATCCCGCTGTTCACTGCGGTTGAAAAAGTCAGAGGCGAATTGGGCAAAAAATATGAAATCAAACGCACAATAAACTCGAAAATCAAAACAATAAGAGAAATCATCAGACAAAATGAAAATCACTTCCCCGTTTTGGTTGCCTCAACACAATGAAAAATCTCTCCATGGATTGTTTTCAATCAGCCATTGACACTTTAAACACATACATGTAAAATGCCCATACCTGTTTGCAAGTATGAGTAATCCACAATTATATAGGTCCAGTGATTAAATCACTAAGATAAATAATTCTATAGATAGGTATGCTTACTCACGCATAACAGAAACTCTATAATACCTTTTTGTGTATTTTTTTTTTGCATGGCGATTTAAGTAATGAATTTCGGGTGGGTGGGAATCTATAGATTTAATTTTATTTGTTAATCGCTGAAATATTTTATTTTTTTTATTATTGATTTTTGGTCGTTTTTGGTCGTTTTTTTTTGTGTGGTGTTTTTGGCTAAATCGTTGACAAGATTTCATGAAAATCGATTGTGAAAACCCCAGGATTTCATTTAGAGAAAATCGATTTTGATGAAATTTCTATCTTTGTGTTGCAAATTTTGTGGTGTTTTTCATCGTGATTATCGAATTGTCGATGCTTTTTTTTTATTGATTTTGTACTGCTTTTGGCTAATCTGTTTTCAAGATTTTATGAAAATCGATTTTTTCTAAATGAATTCCTGGGGTTTTTACCATCAATTTTTATGAAAAAAATGAAACGCGTAGCTATATGTGGGTTTGCGTTTACAATTTAGATCGTATATTAATTTATAATGGTACGTGAAGCTCTAACAACTAGATTAGCACGCGAGAGATTTATCTGCGATTAAGAAATTTATTCCGGTTCGTGATTCCGTTCGAAATAAGCTCCAAACGAGACAAGAATTTCAAACCGATTTTACAACGAGCACTGAACAATTATTCAAACCAATAACCACTGCTACCAAGGAGAGTATTACTGCTACTGTAACAGTACTTGCAAAAATAGCAAAGGAAACTGAAAAAAAATCAACGCTGTTACAAAAAACCTTCCTGTTCCAAAACAAAACCAATAAAAAAAATAGATGAATTACGTAATCGATTTAATGAGGAGGGGTTAGCAGCAATTGTAAGACTAATCCAGCAGAAATTCCTGCGCTTGTTGTTGCGACTTATGAAAACAAAACAAAATGTTGAAACCAGAACATGGGTATATTAAAAATATGAAACAATGGGCTGATGTGTTTTATAAAATCAAAACTAACACAAGTCGAATTGATCAAAGCAATGCATCATACACTGGATATCTCAATGCGGTGGGTACAGTGAATGATCAATATGAAGAACTAATAACAAAAATAAACAAACCGCAAAGGTTGCAAAGAAAAAGACAACAACCTTCAAAGAAAATATCTTGCTCGAATCAACGACAACCACCACCTGATGATGATGATGATATGAGTTTGAGATTATTGGAGTCTGATAATAAGCACTCATTGTCTATGCCATCTGATCTAGCTGAATCTAATGATGAACGTTTTAGACATTTACAAGATCATGAAAAAGATACACAAGGTACAACTGGTTATAGTAGTAGGGAAGGGGTTTTCTCAGAGTGGAACCCCAAGGGTGATTTCAGGTAGTAGTCTAGTTCGTTGTCGTAATAATATCCTCGGGGATTTATCACGATTAGAAATTCTCGTAGGAGGGAAACGAGCTGGAAATAACTCACAAGAAATAATTAATGAGGTCGCTGATATCTGCAGACGACTATTTGAGGGTGGTATTGATGTATAAAGAGAGTTTATTGATGAGCGAGCGGACGGTTATCATAGTGACTGAAAATCGTTTACGATGAAAATCCGTAGGATTAGAAATCGTTTACGATGAAAATCCAAGGGATGTTTGCGATTAGATAAATGTCATTTAAATAAGATGATCATACACAAAAACCACCATAAACCAAACATGACTTACGTAGTAAACTTACGATTGCCAGTTTATAGAGCGTACTATGGAGACGGTCTCGGCAATACCATTGCAGGGTTATTTGCAAGAATGGCTCCAAAAATAGCACCAATCGCAAAACAGTTATCAATGAAAGCTATTGATGGTATTCGTGATAAGGGTATAGCGCTGTTGGTGATGTTGCCGGGAAAGCATTTTCCGCGGCTAAGGAAATAGTTAGGCGACGAAAGAAACCACCACAAGTGATAAAATCACCGGCGATAATATCACTAGGACCACTACCATCTACGGAAACTATGCCTGCGAGTATTAGCAAAATAATAAATAACGCAGTGGATCAAAAATTAGCATCACTGAACAATGATGGATATGACACTCAGAGAAATATTACTGCAAATATGATAGCGGGAACTGGTTTGAAATCGCGAGCGAGATCGCGATTCAGATCAAGAAATATATAATAATATGTTCAAATCGTCCCCTGACCTAGCGTTTGATTTAGATGCCCCTGTACCCAAGAATGATTCTGTACGCGATTATCAATTATGTTCCTATCATGCAATACAACCAAATGGTCGATCAATAATCGAACTTCAAGTCCTGGTCACCAGCAAATATTTTCTACCTGCTGAAGCTTTTATCGAAGGAGAAATTATAACAAATAATCCCGTTGCTAATGATCCACACTATGACCTAAATGTCAAAGTTGGCTTCTGCAGAAATGTTAGAAAAGTTATCTATGGAGCGAAGCATACAGTGGTACTCGTGCGAGGCAGCGACGATAATAATACAATCTGGCGAGAAACAGGCCCTGCTGAAGCTCTAGTCTCTGATGGTAAAGTAAATATAAGAAAACTCTCACTGTGGATGCCAGTAATGACTCCATGAATCACCACAGAAGAAAAATTACTATCATTTATGGATCATGAAGGAAAATCATTACTAAGTTGGCTAACAACAACAACAGATACTATTTATAGTACTGTTAATGGTGTATCTGCATGGCACATGGCATCAAAACAAGGGGTTTCTGCGCCGCGACATACATTTGTTGAGTTACACGATAAAGCGCGATTAAATTCAAAAACACACAGCCATGTGATATTTGATCAATTAGGTGTTGATGAAGTCTCGTTGAGGATAAACGGCCAACAGGAACCATCCAAGGATATTTTACTTAATTACGGACAAATTCTAATAGCACGCGCGTATCATCGTTTGCTATCATTTATGGGACGCGATAATAATGTAGATACCGGTCTGCAAATATCACTATTGGATTTTAAAAATCAATATCTCATCTACTTCTTTTCGTTGGAACATTTTGACTTAACCAGACAATCCGTCGTTGACATACACTTTCGAGCTCGTGTAACACGACTTCATGCTGCTGGTGGTTACAGAGCAGTTGCTGTCATTCTCAGTGACAAATCAATGCTACTCGAAGGTGTTGGTGGACGGATGAGAGTAATTGATGCACCATGTGGAAAATATGTAATGTAACAATTAGATCGATCTGTTATTAAATAAAATGTCATATAGTCATGTTAGTGTTACGTTAACTCCTGGTCAAATTAAAAAATTGCAATCGCAATCAGCTAAAAAATGTTAAATGTGTTTCGGTCTGTTCGCCCCCTCTGCTCGTCTTGAGCGTAGCTTGGGTGTTGTTTGTTTGTTTCTTTTAGGGTTTAACGCCATTTTTCAGCACACGATAGGCTATACATTGCGGTCAGTATTATTGGTGGAGGAAGAACCCGGGAAAACCCCCAGAAAGAACCACCGACCAACAAGAAGCTAATGACAAGCTTTCTCACATAACTACATCAGCCGAATCTTAGACTCGAACCCACGCAGACAGAGGTGAGACGGCAGTGATCCGTAACGGAAAGCGCTTTAGACCACTCGGACACACACGGCCCCCCTAACTTGGGTGAACATTACAAATTGACTGGGAATTACCTTCGTGTTGGATATTACTGTTTGCAACTTTTGTACCCTGTCACGCAGCGTATATGAATAATATCTGAACTTAAGAATAATGACTTTGCAAAGCCCTTTGTTGTTCAAGCCCTGAAATTAGTTTACTGATTAAGTGTATTTATTTCCTCTCCCAGTGTAGATGTGGAAACTGCCTGGCGAAATTTCGCATTGATTGCAAAATTGACTAGCGATAATCATCGTGAACACCATTCCAATCTCTAAATAAGCTGAACGCATTCGCTTAGATGTATACCGTTTTGACAAAACCTTTAAGCTGGCATCAACAGAAGGTAAAACATCAAGATCGCAAAATTTTATTTCGTGGCATTCAGAAAGATTTTATTACCAAATGAGAAGAACTTCTGTCAAAAAAGTAGGAGAAAATTTGGTTCTACTAAAGTCTTTTTCATTATAAACTGAATGAATCCGAAACAGTTTTTAAAAGCATATGATTACATATTTCCAGTTCGATATAAAGACGTAACGATCAAAACAAAATATTTTTTTTCACAAGATTCCAGTTTTTACACGGCTTTTATTTGATTTCTATGCAGTAAGAGGACATTCCTATTACATATACCCCATTTCCAAATTTTGAGTTTGTTAAATTACGTTTTATAGTTTAGACCAAACATCAAGAGAGCTAGAACTAATCTGATCCACGCGTAATTCTGGATGGTACCAAAGAAACATGAACCAAACTAATATCAGACATGATTGAAAATAATGTGAGATTGATAACAGCCATTTCCTCGCATTAAAGAACCTTTACTGCAGTAAGACGTCAGCAGACACAAAGGCTGCCGATAGACGTCTACTAGTTCCGATAAGTTCCCACACGAAGGATTAAGTCGGAAGAATAGCATCCTTGGGGATTATTAATATATATCTGGCCGTTTGGCGTGGAGTAGATGAGAGCCAGCAATTTTACAAGAGGGTTCAAGTCTTTATAGCATGTTGGTTTTATCCAAACGATTTAGCAGTATTCCCCACAGCAGTAAATTTATGCACGCCTTTTACTTTGCATTTTCTCCATTGGAACGAGGTCTATAATTTATAAATAGCAGCATGAAAATGTACATTTGTAGTGGTTTTTGTACTTGTATGTACAATTCGAGCTTAAAACAAAACACAAACCCCTACCCACCTACCAAATACATACATACATACATACATACATACATACATACATACATACATACATACATACATACATACATACATACATACATACATACATACATACATACATACATCCATCCATCCATACATACATACACATAGGTACGTACACACACACACACAGACACACACATACATACATACATACATACATACATACATACATACATACATACATACATACATACATACATACATACATACATACATACATACATACATACATACATAAATGTTCTAAAAATAGACTAGAACTTCATTCGTGGATGCTGAACTGGAAATACTAATTGCAATTTGATTCCAGATGATAATGGTGTTAGAGAAACTATACTCACAGTCAGGTTAAATATTATAAATCCAATTTTATGAATTGACTAAGTTCCTTGCACTTTGTAAAACCTTAAAGGTTTCCATTATTGAAATTAGTAGGGCGAGGGTACAAACAAACGGTATGATAGAGTCAGACTATAACAACAGAAACAACATGTCTTAGTTCAAGACGCAGATATCCATTTGTATGTGGTCCTTGTCATTTTCGAATTGTGACAATTAATTTGTATAATTACAAATGACTATTTATTCTGATGATTTTAATGTTATGTAATAACATAAACATTAGCATTAAAGAATGTGGAATATATTCCTATGGATGAAGCTTTCAATTAACATTTTTTCTCACTTTGAACCAATATGCTTCTCAAAATATTTCCACTTTATTTCTTTCATTATTGATATTTATTCAAGACATTGTATCAACTGTGTTTTGTGTGCAAATCGCACACGTCGGTGATGTTGTATTAATTCAAACACGACATCGTATATAAATTTATCCTCACATTATATTTCTGTACTAACAGACTTTCATCGCTGATACTGAAGCATTAGTGTTTACTACTTTAATATCAACAGTCGCTGTCGTTGTTTAACGTTGCAGATATTTGTATGTCTTTCCAGCACAAAAGGAGTTATCTGGAAGGTTATCGTTTCCTTGAAATTCATGCGTGTATGTATAACTTTGAAACACACTTTGTTTAAAAACAAACACCCAATATAGGGCTTAAACAAAAGGAGGATTGGCTCCACCAAGTCCAGACCTCATAAAATATAAAAATATACTCAATAGATTTAAGGCAATAAATAGCCAAGCCAAAAAACGCCATTAGAGGCACTGTACATATATTGGGTTTTATTAATAGTCGGAGTGATAAATACAACAACAATAACATAACAATAACATACTAGAGGCAACAAGGATAATTATGGGGATTAGGGAAATGGTAAGGAAATATAGGGATAATAAGGAACTATGGGGATACAAAATAAAGATACATATGATTGGATTAGAGAACATAAGATTAGGAATAAAATAGAAGAGGAACATATATATGTAAACTGGGATTGAGTGTGGGCCAATATATGGTCCCTTAAAATACAACGTATTATCTTCAAGTACCTCCATGACGCCTGGCTAACAGGCGAAGTGGCTGTACAAAGAAAGATGATAAAGATAAATGTTAAATGCCCACTATGCTTAAAAGGCTTATTCCCTAAATACCACGCTAAAACACAATTTGACGAAGAGAGAATTAAGCTAATCACGGAGATCTTCAAAATAGAAAAATATAAAATTAAACAGTTTCTCTTCCTTGACGTAAATTTCAATAAAACATTAATTAGAAATATTACAGATTATGTAACAAATGTTATGATGGCTTGCGGTCAAGTAATAACTATTATAGAACAAACGTTATTCTCTACGATTTAAATTTCTATTAACATATACAGTTTAAGAGGGGTACGGAGATGAGGGACCCTTAATGGGGTAAGGACGTGATGTGGGCGTTATATGGCTACGTCACATGGCGCGTCGCAAGGTGGACAGGCCTGTCGAGAGTTAGGAAAATGCCCCATTAAGGGAAACTCAACGCACAAACAAGAAACACTAACATACACACATTTTATAAGAACATTCTAATTTTCTATACTTACTACTCGCCTTGTGCAGCTCTCGCATTGCACAAGAAAACCCAGCTTATGGGTGCAATAAACAATTTAGAATTTTTTGTATAGTTATTCGCGAGAAATATATGTATGGACCCCACTCTAGCACAGTCTTGCTAAAAAAGAAATAAATAGAAAAAAAGAAAACACGAAGAACCCACACGAATATACATTGAACCAAAAGGTTAATTTTCCAAACAATATTACACCGTACTTCGATCTAAATTCAAATTAATAAATACATAAAAACATTTATTATTTTTAAAATAAAAGAAATGTTGACCCAAATTTAGACGGTCACCATAAACAAAATGGACAACTGGATGACTTGAAAATAGCTGGCTAATCTATCGCCTTGTAGATATATTCATGAGAAGGAAAGGCTACTGGAATAAACCCAGACAAAATTACAGGAGTGGAGTCCCTAAGGCGGCTGGATGTCAGCTGCGACCTCTTCAGGCAGCGACCTGTTCAGGCAGCTACAGTGTTACAAAGACTGTGAATCAATTTACATTTTCTTGCTAGAAAGTCAACCGTGAAGATCTGGTGTCTTATCGAAGAGACGCTCCTGATGAAGAATTTGTTATCCAGCACTTACTACGATCCAGCCCATCGTACAAGATACGGAGGAGTTCACAAATTGTATCGTGCTGCCACAACCCGACTCAAAAGTGAAACGATGGTTACAAGAACAATCAACATACATGTTGCACAAACCCATTCGAAGATGGATTTTCAGAAGTCCCACTCGAGAGGAGGGTATCTATCAATTATTACAAGTCGATTTAGCCGATGTTTCTCATTTCGCCACATATAATTGTGGTTACATTTATTTGCTTTGCGTCATTGACGTCTTTTCAAAATTTGCC
This sequence comes from Unio delphinus, assembly GCA_029339505.1. Taxonomy (NCBI): domain Eukaryota; kingdom Metazoa; phylum Mollusca; class Bivalvia; order Unionida; family Unionidae; genus Unio; species Unio delphinus. The sequence continues at coordinate 5,124,511 of JAQISU010000101.1, read as the reverse complement.
TGGGTGATGCCATTGACTTCCATATTGAGCACTGAGTTCGTGTGAGCCGTAAAACTTAAATTCAAACAAAGCGGTCGTCACGATCGTCGATGGCTAAACCTACAAAGGCACTGAATGTATAAACCAAGTTTAATAAAAAGAATTGCAGAAATGTGACATGTGACATTAATTTTCAACACCGAGAACCCAGAAACCAAAGTCAACAATTTGGAAAGCTTTCAACGTTCCTTGAAAGAACGCATGTACAAATATAGTATGCATCAACACATTCTCGAGTACATCGACGTCCTGTCAAACATGATTACACCGTACAACCAATTTTACCATGAATGCGTTTGATGTGTCCACAATATGTGACTCCCGACAACGAAGTGTCTGTTTGAGTGACTGTTTTGTGCGCCACCGACTGCTACTGTCTAAAAAGAATTGGAGCGTTGATGACGGGAGATTAGGCGCTCATGGGCAAATCCGAACGCTTTTTCATCAAAGATTACTTACCCATTTGGACCACCTTATTGTTTAGTATCACTGGACGAGTGGTGGTCATGATCTTGCCGTCCATACTTTTGAACACATAAATGGGGAAGTGTTGAGAGGAGCTTTTTAGTTGCCATAGTTACAACGAGTGATAGAAAAGAAGACCAATTAAACTAACAAAGTATTCCCGATCGGCGAACCCTTAAACGACGTATCCAAGAAGTCAAAGTACGTTGGAAAGAACATGTTCACAGTATTGATTCTTGAACTATAAAAGAAAAGAAAATCAAGCACTTCAGAACAGGTTTAAAAACAACCGTGACCGCTCCTTCTTCGCGTTTTTGTCCGCAAGATCTAGAAAAACAACCCTTGTCGATGTTGTGTGAAGAATGTGTCCCTCAAAGACAAATCGTCTTTTTGTGCCAAATCTTTGTGGTGTATTGTGTCATCAGCCATTACCAATTTATGTTTAGAGACTAACAATTGTGGACCATTTTGCATCGGTTACTTCTACCCAATCCCTCCCTGACATATTCTAACAACAGGAGTCTTGTGTCAACCACCCTCCCAAAAGCCACCACTGCAACAACAATAAGCCTCTTTTGGACACTCCTTTACCCAAGGACAATTCCATGGATGTGCTTTCCCACAATACTTTGTTCTGTTTCACGGCCAAATTATTGCATGCCATTCAATTGAATACGTATCCAATTATATCATGGTTTTCATCGAAATGATTCAGTCCACACAAATCAACATCACTCAATCTCAAAACACTTTCGAGTTCTAAAGGATCAAGTGCAACAATACTTGAATACAACGAAACTAAGTCACTCGTTACTCCACGTTACATCTATATTATGAAAAGTATTTTAGCTGTGAACATTCTGTAGACACGATTTCTTCCAAATTCAATGCTTTGTTTGGCAAAGCATTAGACAAAACCAAACGAAGTGTCACCATCAAGAACCATAAAGTGGCTCGTCGCATTCTGATGCAATTTGTGGATGCTGAAACGTTCTCCATTCCACATTGTCCCTAATTGTTTGACATTTGGGTGTTGACCTCAAGGGTACACTCATACCACCCATAACAAATAACTTTAATTTTCGAATATCTTTCTTTACACTTTAGAACTGAACACAGGATTAAATGTTATGTAAGTGTACAATTAAAACGTGGTGGGACAGATATCCGTTCCGTTACTGTGAGTCATTCCTTTCAAAGTGGATTATGTTCCAATAATTGACGAAGAAGGTAAAAACATATATCACACTCCCTGCGAATTTGTTCATCGTCACTATGTGCCCGTCCGTAAGTCGTATTTTGACAGTGTCAACATTGGCACAAAAGGAGATCTGGGACAAAATATTATGTTCTCCAAAGGGAAAGATACGGTGAAACTGCATTATCGGAAACGAGTCTCTAACGAGTTCTACGTCATGTTCTAAGTCATGTATCAAAAGAAGTCGCTAGACTGAGAGGACATGGTTCAGTTGATGCGTGTTTGGTTCGGCGGCCCACGTTTTGAAATCGATGGTGACAGCAGGATTGCACACTTTGAATGATTTCGCTTTGACAATGTGTTGTTTTCTATTTTTCTGTATTACTGTGTATTAGAGCCTAACCACGTAACAATATTTTGAAATCGTCGTTTCTGTCGTTGGCTCCTGCTTTAAAACGATAGGTGACAAGAGGATTGCACACATTGACTCAAGTAATAAAATTACACTAAAATGTTATCATCGACAAAAACAATCTCAAAGATGCCTTCTTCAGAGTACAACTGTCTTACCTCAAACGGAAGAAAAAAAAACATTATGAGCCGACGTGAAAGTCCTGGATGTGCTGTATACAATCCTACTCATGAAAACCTTATATACATGTCGTTTGGGACTATGTTGTTCCACGACCTGTTGGCTAAATTAAAAAGCACTCTTTGAGTGAATAAATGCGCTGGGGAAGAGGCTAACTTTCGTTTGCCGCGAACAATTAAATAACACTCGTATTAGGGTACAAACAATTAAATAACACTCGTATTAGGGTACAAACAATTAAATAACACTCGTATTAGGGTACAAACAATTAAATAACACTCGTATTAGGGTACAAACAATTAAATAACACTCGTATTAGGGTACAAACAATTAAATAACACTCGTATTAGGGTACAAACAATTAAATAACACTCGTATTAGGGTACAAACCAGTCGCACATGTCTTATTGACGCATGCGATCTTTTAATTCAAAAGTCAACTCAGTCTGGCTAACCGTCGTTCACTGATCAACTTTAGAGAATATGAGTAGAATTACCAAATTGTTGGAACTCCAGATGCACATGGAACATGGCCCTCGCCTCCTCGACGAGATAGCCATGAAGGCCTTAGAAAAATGAGCAAGGCTTAATGAGGAATAGAAGCAAAATAAAAAGCGGGAGAGGAGAGACATTGTAATGGCTCATCTGAAGGCTAAAACAGAGCTGTGAATTCAAACCAATGGTGAGGACAACTCCACAGCGTCAAGCAACACAGCCACTACGACCACCAACACCAGTGGTTCTTCACATTAAAATTGGGATGAGGAATTGGAGAGGTAGAGGCAAGAAAAACATCAGCGGGCACGCCGCAGAGAAAAGGAGGGAAATAGTCTTCAGGGTCCCTCAAAATGAGAATCGGGATGATATGGTCACTCAGGCTAGCTCGTCACTCCAAACAACAGCAGTAAATCGGGAGCATGATTGGAATCGGCGTTGCGTGTGTGGTGCTCTGACTCAGAGATGTAGACATTAACCAGGTGCATTTGGATTTTTTTTATATATAATACCAATTCTTTCTCAGCGCTAACCATATCTCTAGAAAAGAGAGACTGATCAATTTGCCAATACAATGCTTGTGTGTGCATCTTTTCTCTTGTTAACTATGGAAACCAGTAAACGATTCCAGTTAATTAGCCTGAGGCCTTGTTAACTATGGAAACCAGTAAACGATTCCGGTCAGTTAGACTGTTGCCTTGATAACTATGGAAACCAGTAAACGATTCCAGTCAATTCGACTGAGGACATGTTATATATGGAAACCAGCAATCGATTCCAGTCAATTAGACTGAGGCCTTGTTATATATGGAAACCAGCAATCGATTCCAGTCAATTAGACTGAGGTCTTGTTATATATGGAAACCAGCAATCAATTCCAGTCAATTAGACTGACGCTTTGTTAACTATGGAAACCAGCAAACAGTTCCATTGAGGCCTTGAAAGTACACTTCTTCAAAATATGGTGCATGAATTAATTGGTAAGTGAGACAAGTATTTGGATTTTCATCTGTTTGTGTTATGCATCATGTCCTAAATTTGTGTTATACATCGTGTCCTAAATTTGTGTTATACATCATGTCCTAAATTTTTGTTATACATCATGTCCTGAAAGAGTGTTATACATCATGCCTTACGTTTGCGATTTACACCGCATTCTAAATTTATGATTACATCATATCCTCAATATCTTATTTATAGAGCGATATCATATCCTACATTTGTGATACACATCATATCCTACATTGGTGATACACATCATATCCTACATTGGTGATACACATCATATCCTACATTGGTGATACACATCATATCCTACATTGGTGATACACATCATATCCTACATTTGTGATACACATCATATCCTACATTTGTGATGTACATGGTATCCTACATTGGTGATACACATCATATCCTACATTGGTGATACACATCATATCCTACATTTGTGATACACATCATATCCTACATTGGTGATACACATCATATCCTACATTGGTGATACACATCATATCCTACATTGGTGATACACATCATATCCTACATTGGTGATACACATCATATCCTACATTGGTGATACACATCATATCCTACATTTGTGATACACATCATATCCTACATTTGTGATGTACATGGTATCCTACATTGGTGATACACATCATATCCTACATTGGTGATACACATCATATCCTACATTGGTGATACACATCATATCCTACATTGGTGATACACATCATATCCTACATTTGTGATACACATCATATCCTACATTTGTGATGTACATGGTATCCTACATTTGTGATACACATCATATCCTACATTGGTGATACACATCATATCCTACATTGGTGATACACATCATATCCTACATTTGTGATACACATCATATCCTACATTTGTGATGTACATGGTATCCTACATTTGTGATACACATCATATCCTACATTGGTGATACACATCATATCCTACATTGGTGATACACATCATATCCTACATTGGTGATACACATCATATCCTACATTTGTGATTCACATCATATCCTACATTTGTGATGTACATGGTATCCTACATTTGTGATACACATCATATCCTACATTTGTGATGTACATGGTATCCTACATTGGTGATACACATCATATCCTACTTTGGTGATACACATCATACCATACATTGGTGATACACATCATACCATACATTGGTGATACACATCATATCCTACATTTGTGATAAACATCATATCCTATATTTTGTGATACACATCATATCCTAAAAAGTTTATATAGATATTCTAATTTTTGTATATAGATATACGATATTTTTTTCTATAGGTATCCTAATATTGTTATATAGATATCCTAAATCGTGTATATACAGTTATACATCATATCTACATTTGTGATATACTAGTATATCATATCTACATTGGTGATATACTAGTACATCATATCTACATTTGTGATATACTAGTATATCATATCTACATTGGTGATATACTAGTACATCATATCTACATTTGTGATATACTAGTATATCATATCTACATTGGTGATATACTAGTATATCATATCTAAATTTGTGATATACTAGTATATCATATCTTACATGTGCAGTAACTTTTATTATACAAAGGATTATATTCCGGAATGAAAGGAAACATTACAAAATGTAGTTCAATATAGCATAATTTAAATATGCTGTAAATTAATGTTTTTTTTTTTTGTATGCAGATAGGTAAATAAATTTTGGAAGAGGAGCTAATTTGATTGGAAAAGGACACATACGAAGTTAGGCGAAATTTACACGGAGCGGGGTATTCAAAATATACAGTGAGTGGGGTTACCAAATCTTACACAGAACTGGGTTACCAATATTTACATAGTGAGGTCACCAAAAGTAGTAGGGCTATCAGAAAATACACAGAGCGGGATTATACAATCTATACAGGATTTTGGTTATCAAATTCTTCATTGTTTAACTTCTTTTCTTCTCTGCTTTAAATACTTTTACATGAATACAGTTTAATTTAGTTCAGTTTGTTGCTCTTAAAACATAGATGTTTTTTTTTAAATTACAATTTGATAAATTCAAAAAACTGATACAGTTTTTCTTCTGAGCAGGCAGAAAGAACGAGTTTGATACGGAAAGAACGAGTTTGATACGAGTTTGATACAGAAAGAACGAGTTTGATACGGGGTATGGATATGGATACGATGTTGCATTTATTGCATATTAACCTTCCATCATGCAATTTTTTGTATATTGTATATATCCCTTCCCGTTTGCGATTTATACATATTTGTAGCTTTACTTAATGAATGAAGTTCAATCCGAGCAGCAGAGAGGAAAAACAGACTTTCTCTAATTGGGGTATATTTTAAGCAAAATATTCTAAGGCTCCATTTGCCAAACTGAGACTTAACAATTTTAGAGTTCTGTTTGTCAAACGGAGCCTTCCTCAAGGGTAAAAAAAAAAGACGCCATTTAGTTGACGTTCACCTCCTCGGCTGCTAATGCGCTAACTAAATATTTGATCAAGTCCTTAAGATTTCACAAACAAACTAATTTGTAAAACCTCACCTCGTAAATCAATCAGATTATTAGATTGGTCAGTGAGTTTGAAATTAATTCTCGTTAACAAATTATTATGACATCGCATATAGACTAGATTAGTTGGGTCTTCAATAATTAGAAATCCTGGAGGAGCCGTTGGTGCAAATGAGTATAAAATATATCCTTGCTGAGCTTGATTTGATTGTTCGAGATTTATTTGATAATTTCCTTCGATAACATCACATACTAAATTGAGCGCAATCACCGTTGAAATATTCACATTGTTCGGAGCAATATGTCTACCGCCACCTTCTGGATCATTATTATATTTCAGAATATTTGCTGTAGAATTCTTCAATTTTTTCCAATTATCGTGGATTCTTTTGAACCCAATATCAATAGCATCGTTAAGTTGTTTCTTTAGTTTATCCGGGTTATATCCAGGGATTTTAGATGTTTGAATATCCTCTTTTGGGATATTGAATTCTACCGCAAACACTTCTTTATAAATTTCATTCATTAATACTTCTTGAATAATTTTCGTATGAAATGTTTCCATATCGTTGATGATTTTGTTACCTGTTTGTACTACACTAATAAACTCGTTTTGGGTGAGAGAGCTGGATTTGATGGATATTAACAATAATGAAAAATCATTATTCATCTTTGTTAAGTTTTCTTTGATTAGGTGGGTGTAAAATATCATATTATTTTTATTGTCGTATCCTATAAATTTGGGAGAAAAATCTTGATAACTTTTTATTGGATTATCAGGTTTCATCTTGTCTGTGACATAATCGGATTTCTTAGGTTCGGGTGGAAAATCCTTCGAATTTTCTCGCGAGTTATCCGGTGGTAATTCAGGCCATCCTAACACGGATCTTATAGAACTCTGATAAATATCTACAACGTATCCTTCTGTATTTATCTCGATAGCGGATGATAATGTTGGTTCGTGAACTGTTATAGCGATTTTTGATTCTTTTCCAGTGAGAGATTTTATTCTTCGTTGAAATTCAGCATTGATCTGTTCGATTTGATATGACCCAGTTGGTATAGAAACAACCTGCCAATCTGGTGTTCCGTCTTCACGATTCTTGTTTGCAAATACCAAGGAATTATTCGGTTGTTGACCACCAAATGCTACCGATCTGATATTAGGCCAGCTATGATATACTCGTAGTTTTGCTAGCGCGATCTCGCTCACGGGAACAGGAATTGGAAAATTAACACTAAATTCGGGATGTGTTGAGGTTATTGATATCGTGCTTGTTTTCACTGGTGTTGTATTTGTTACTATTTGTTGAAGTAGTTCTTGCGACGACATTATTATTATTATTCTGCTCTAATTTCAGCATTGTTGATCTATACAATTGAGTCATAGTTGAAAATTCGCTATCTGATATTGTTGTGTCATCCAACGACGATGATATCAATGAGGATAATTGTGAGTAACTGGTAGATGCAATATGATATTTAATTAAATAATCATGTAGTTTACTCTGGCTACACGATGATAGTTTTTTTGTGATCCCGGTTAATATACCAGCAATTGTAGCCACTGCGGAAATAGCAATTGGAACTACGACCGGAGCAATCATTGTAACCGAAGATAGTATTATTCCAGCAGCAGTGATTACTCCTGACACCGAGTACACTGTGATATCAACTGTGGTTATTCTTCGTTTGTATTTTTTGATTTTTATTTGATATTCTTCACAGAGAGAACTGAGTTTAGTTTGATATTCTCTGACTTGATCATAGCGATACTGATTCGATGATGGAGTCATTTTATTTTAAAAGCGCTAGCATTTTCAATTTAACTTTTTACTTAAATCCGCTACGAATTCTACGTACCACGTTACTGAAGCCTTGGCTAGATTATCATCTGCATTCGTTATCTTGAATTGTTCAATTGTATTCTTGTCGATGATCGTTGATATCGTATTATTGTTAACTTCAGATGAACTCGACGATGATATATTAAATTTAATCGGTGATACTATTGTTAATCGATAAATACCCTTTACGGTTGCGGTTATGTCTAAAATATTGTTTTTAGGTGTCCACGTATATGATCCGTGTTGAATCGTGTATACTACGTTGTTGACGATAGATTTATCATGAGGAATTTTTACTTTTTCAATAATGTTTATCATCTTCGTTGCATCATCCTTTACTGCGTTGTTGAATGTTTTAAGTTCATCGATGGATTTTTTAATATCGGGAAGTGTTATTTCAATTTTATCAAATGAGCTCCCAATAAACTTGTCTATGAGGTTTTTACGAAACGTCATAAATAATTTCGTGTGTTTTTCATATTCAGATTGAAGAGTTGCTAGTTCTAATATAGAATCTTTTATTACGGTGAGTTTTGGTTCAGTCACCGGTGGATTTCCAAAAAATTCTAGTATGGGTTTGTCAATTTTGTTAATTGTATTTCTTTGTGTTTCACTAAACTGGTCAAATACAACTATATGATCATCATACTTATCATTAAGCGATTTCAATGAATTCACTGTGTTATCATATGTTGCTAATTTATCCGTAATTGTTGAAACAAGTACACCTGGTTTGAGTTTACCCCCATCAGAAAATAACGCTATAGTATCCTTTGCTGCGTCTCGTTGTTTAACCAAAATATCATTAAGAGAGATATTACTACTTTTCAACTTACCCTGACGATCTTGAAATACAACTATTTCACCGGGATCAACATTTGTTAGGTTTAATATTTCGGCTATTTCATCTTCGATTAATTTTTTAACATCCTTGTTATCAACGGTTTCAACTCCATTATCAGGTTTCTTCAGCGATGATAAAGGTCGTCCCCAAATATCAATCATTATTATAGAAATCTTTTTATCATTTAAATCCTATGGATTTTCTACCGCTAGTATACTCATTTACTACTATATGAGGTGGTTTCGAAAATCTTTTGGATATAGCATCAAGTACATTTAATACTTCATTACCACATATTGGTGGATCAAGCATTGTTTGTGTTGGTAACGTAGAATACCAAGTCTTCATTGGAAGGGTTTTAATATAACGCATAAATTCTTTCGGCGGCGCTAATCCATATGAGTCAAAATAAATAATCCCACGTGGATCAATTGCGTAACAAACCCAGTGAGTTCCAGGTCCGGAGCTGTTATCTAAATTAATAATACCGGTTTCAACATCATTTGGTTGTGCCGGTAACTGATCTCTCATAAAAACCCCTCTGAAATTTTTTATTTTTAATTTTTTAGCGGTATCAATTAAATCAAAATTGGACATAGGAACTATATCGTTCCTGGAATTCGAAGACCCTTTCCACTGTACCATGAACTCGGGGTTCCTGGTAGTCTTAGACCCTTTCCTTTTTTTTTATACCCCTTTCCAGTTGCCTTTTTCAACGCCATTCCTGCTGCGGTACCAATAGCTCCTAACGCTGCTGCCTTCGCTACCGCTGGGGCTGCTGCGGCAATCAACCCTGGAATCAACCCTAACAACGGGAATATACCACCAGTCTTTTCCATGTTTTTAATCGCGCTCGTAGAAAGAGTAATCTGAACTCCCTTTTTTTCTTTCAGCGCTTTATTAAAATGATTAGTCTGAGTTTTTGTCAGCGATAGTTTATTCCCTCCGCCATTCATTTGATTAGGTTTCAGCGTTATTGTGGTTCCACATTGCTTAGCTGATTTGGATTGTAATTTTTTTAGTTGACCAGGTGTCAACGTAACATTGATATTACTATACGACATTATACAAAATAGATTGATTCTAAATCGCGAGTCATTTTTAAAGAATTTTGGATTAAGAAAATCTTACAGATTTTCAACTGGTGCATCTACCAATCTCATTCGTCCACCAACACCTTCGAGTATCATTGATTTATCACTAAGAATGACAGCAACCGCTCTATAATTAGCAATACCAACAGGACGGTTTACATGAGCTCGGAAGTGTATATCAACTACGGACTGTTTCATCAAGTCAAGATGTTCCAACGAAAAGTAATAAATTGGATACAGACCTTTAAAATCTAATTGTGATATTTGTAGACCAGTATCTACATTTTGATCACGTCCCATAAATGATAGTAATCGATGATAAACTCGTGCAATATGGTTTTGACCGTAATTAAGTTGTATATCCTCTGATGGTTCTTGTTGTCCGTTTATTTTCAGCGAGACTTCACTACACCCAAGTTGATCAAATATCATATGGGAATGTTCTTGATTATCCAATCGCGCTCTATTCTGTAGCGCAATAAAAATATGCCGTGGAGCTGAAACACCCTGTCGTGCTGCCAAATGCCATGTAAATGTACCATCAATATTAGAATCCATGGTATCTGTGGACGTTGTCAACCAGCTTAATAATCTCTTTCCCCCTTGATCCATAAATGATAGCAACCGCGGTTCTACTGACAATGATGGAGTCAACACTGGCATCCATAGTGATAGTTTTGTTAAATTTACTCTACCATCGGCAAGAGGAGCAGGAGGAACACCACCAGTAGCAGGACGCCAAATTGCACTATTATCATCACCTTTTCTTACTAGTGCTACTGTATGTTTTACTCCATAAATAACTTTTCTAACATTTCTACAAAATCCAAATATGTGATGGAGCGGAATAGCACATGAAAACCGTCGATGATCTCCTTGTAATGTTGCTAATCGTGTTGCAAATCCTAGGTTATATTCAGGATTAGTATTTATAATCATATCCTCGATACCACCAGCAGCACCAGCAATAAAATTAACAGGATTAGCAGCACGATCCCTTGGTTGCCTTACTAGATAAGGATTACTATTAGCGTTATTAGTAATATCCTTAGAGAATATCATAGATGGACCGGCCGATCTTGTATAATCGTCAGAGTATCTTGCTAGCCCTAGTATTGTTGTTGCTACATCAACTTCACGTTCAATAGATTCGATTTCTTTTCCATCAATGAGATATCTTGCGCTTTCAAATAAAGCCATGATGCCATTGTTAACAAAACCAACTTGGATATTATCTGCATATGGTGTATTATCACGCTGTAAAAGTTCACCTTCAACTTCAATAAAGGCTTCAGCGGGTAAAAAGTATTTACTGGTATCATGAACCTGAAGTTCAATTCTTCCACGAAGATCAGGTTGTACTGCGTGATAAGCAAAAAATTGATAATCGCGTACAGAAGTATCTTTAAGTACTGGGGCTTCCATGTCAAATGCAACATCAGGGTTCTGTTTGAACATTTTTTATTATATATCCGATGGTCTAAATCAAAAATTCTGAAAGAATTCTGAAGGAATTTTGAATTGAAAACCCCAGGAATTCATTTAGAGAAAATCGATTTTCATGAAATTATGTCGACGGATTAGCTAAAAAACAATACAAAATCAATAAAAAAAACATCGAAAATTCGATAAAACAACATAATTTTAGCCTCACAGGATAAAAAATCTGATCAAAATCGATTTTCTCTAAATGAATTCCTGGGGTTTTCATCCTCGATTTTCATGAAATTTTGTCGATAATTGCATAAAAACACTAGAAAAATGAGTAAAAACACTAGAAAAATGAGTAAAAAAAGTAAAAAATCTAACAAAATTAGCAAATTATAAATATTTTATAATATAAAAATAATTATTTAGTTGGGTGTATTTTAATAATGATGATGAAAATATCTGATAATGAAGATAACGTTAGTAGAATCACAAGTGATTCTGACATTAATGATTCTGATACAAGTGATTCTGACGCAAATATTTCTACAATAACCATAACAACTGAGCATCCTATTCAAATAAATAGAATCACAAGTGATTCTGACACAAATATTAGAAACACTAGTGTTTCTACAATAACTATCATAATTGGAAATCCTGTTCAAATAAATATTTCTAACGTTTCCGGCGAATCTTCTTAAAGCCACTTCCCGAAAGCCCACTTCCGGCTATCATATTTGCTGTTATGTTATCCTGGGCGTTAGTCATTAATGATTGTAGTTTTTTATCCACGGCGTTATTTATTATTTTACTAACCTGTGTAGGCATTACTGCAGTAGATGGCAGTGAAGTCATTCCAGAAACACTAGTGTTTCTAATGCTAGCATTTCCAGGTTTTGATTGGAAATTCGAAGAATTTCTACGTCGAACTAGCGCTGTTAGTTTATCCCGAGCGGCTGAAAATGCCTTACTAGCAAGATCACCAACAGTGTTAATACCCTTATCTCGGATAACATCAATTGCTTTCATTGCTGCCTGTTTTGCAAATGGAGCTACTTTTGGAGCCATTCTTGAAAATAATCCCATTATAGTATTACCGAGACCATCTCCATAGTATACTCGGTATTTTGGTAATCGTGAGTTTACCACGTAGACGTTAGTTGGTTTATCATGGTTGTAGTGTATGATCATTCTTCTATACAAAAACACTAGTGTTTTTTCAAATGCTTTAGCATTTCCAATTATCTAATCGCTATGATAACCGTAGAAATTCGAAGAATTTTCGGCTAACTCCTCAATGAAATCTCTATATGTTGCAATATCCATGATACCACCTTGAAATAACCTCCTACAGATATCAGCTGCTTCATTGATTATTTCTGGTGAGTTATTCCCGGCTCGTTTTCCTCCTACGAGTACTTCTAATCGTGCTATATCACCAAGAATATTACCAGGGCAAGAAATACTTGTATTTCCACTCGAAGAGTTTCTAACATTAGAGTTTCCAACTAAGCCACTGCCTGTTTTTTCAGTTGTACCAGTTGCACCTTGTGTAGAAGATCTCTCATCTAGAAGGATTTTTAAAAGATAATCATCATCATCATCTATTTTTGAACCGGGTTTTGATTTTTTAGGTGAGAAGGATATTTTCTTCGAGGGATGTTTCCGCCGCTGTAATTTTTGTGGTTTTTGTTGTTGTTTTAGTTCTTCATATTGATTGTATACACTATCCACTATTTCCATATATTTAATGTATGATGCACTATCTGTTTTAATTTGACTTTTCCCAGTTTTTATTTTGTAAATCACATCAGCGTAATGTTGTAAATCCTTAATATACTTATATTGCTCTTTTTTCAACAGTTTTTTTCTGTTTTCATAACTCGTAACAACAAACGCAGGAATTTTATCTGGTTTAGTGTTATCAATTTCTGCTATCCCCGCCTCGTTAAATCTCTCCCGTAAACCCTCTACTGTTCTTTTTGATTCAAATGGCAATTCATCACCGACATCAATACCGCTTTGTCGTTGTATTTCCATCTGAGTTGCCATATCACCTGAAAGTTTTTGTACAGCCTGTTTTGTTTGTCCAGTTTCGATTGCTATTTTTTCAAGTTCACCAAGAAGAGGCCTCTCTATTCGTTTTCCTTCTTGGGGGACATCTCCATATATCGCCCGTTCAGTTGCTGTTTTCACACCCTCAGTTGCACTAACAATAGGTTTGAAGAGTTGCTCTGTATCCTCTGTGAAGTCAGTTTGAAGTAATTGCCGTTGTTGAAGTTTTTCGCGGATTCTATCACGAAGGGGTAATATTTTCTTAAGAGCTTCAAGTCTTTCTTTAGTGTTCCGTGTAGTTAATGATTCTCCTATCATTATTAAAAGAGTATTACTAATTGTCAAATTAGAAATGCAAAGCATTTCATTGCAATTTCTAATTAAAAAATCCAAAGCATTTTAGAAATGCAAATCACTAACTAAAAAATGTAAAGTATTTTAATACTTCCTTGTTGTTACACACATAATTTTACTTCCTCATACCGTACTGGTTATACAAACAAGGGAGGCTCTCTACGCGTGGGCTCATCACCTTCAGAGTTTTCCATTAATGTTTTTAATTGTCTCACTTTACAATTAATAAGTCTCTTTTGTTCATATTCTAATCCTAATTGCTTACGTACACGTTCAACGATGCTACATAATGGTACGAAGACATTAACATCTTCAGTATTTACTAAGCTCTCACGTATAAGCTTTTGGATATTTTTGATTAAAAAATATTTCTTAGATAGAACATATTTTCCTGTCTGTTCTGCAAATTGTATATCCTCGAAATTGGTCATAATTTGATCACAATCCAAACCTGAACATAATTTTACATTTTCATCCTTCAACTTGTTGATTTCAATAATAATCAATTTGAGATTTTCAATATTCATATATATATAAAAATATATTTGTTTAAATGCAAAGTATTTCAAATACAAAGTATGAAAATTCTTTAGAATTAAAAATGCAAAGTATTTCAAATACAAAGTATTTTAAAATGAATTCTGGATACACTAAGGTGTTGATCATCTTAGTATACCCAGAAGCTTAATGCGATTATAGGTGATTATGATTATATATAATGAATGACGACTGCACACATTCACCGTTTTGGACCCCCTTGGTGTTTTATACATCAAGCAGCGCGCTCAACGGTTAACCGACAAACACATAACAATAGATTATAGGTGAACAATGAATGAATTGATTTCAATGACAATGACGACGGTACAACAATAGATTATAGGTGAACAATGAATGAATTGATTTCAATGAATGACGACGGTACAACAATAGATTATAGGTGAACAATGAATGAATTGATTTCAATGACAATGGATGACGCGGGCTATTCTACATTCAAGTGTAAACAAAACCGCAAAATCGAAACTTTGGTTTTGAATGTCAATAATAACGTTCATACCACGTGTGACGGTGTGGTTTTGTTTACACTTGAATTTCGGCTAATGCCCAATTATAATAAAGACGAATTTGTATATATACACTCATTACGACGAGGTGATATAAAAAAGGTGTAGTGATTGTAATTGTTTGTTTGTTTATTAGCGATCACTGACAACGTTGAAAACACATATAATACTTAAAACAGACATTAAAAAAAATGTTTAAATACGACGTGTTTATAAAACAGTTCTTGAAATTCGAAGAATTTTAGACTTGAAAAAAGACAAAATTGATTGTGTTTTGTTCGGATTTATTTAATTATAACAGCCAATCAAAAATCGAAGATTTTCCAACACTAGCGTTTCCGTGTTTAAGATCCGTAACTCTGTCATTGGTGGAAATCCTATGGATTTCACACGCGTTATACCTAACGGAGTTATCTCCCGTATTATATGTAAGATTTCAGATTATACAGTTACGTAAGTAAATTGAATTTTATTATTAAAGCGTTTTGAAAAAGCGGTTTTAGTTTTATTCTCTGCCACTTTTTGTACCGAGGGTGGGCAAATATCGAAATACTTACCAGCTGAAGTAATAGACGGAAATATTTTTTCCTTGTTGTCAGTGATCGCTTTTACTGGTCTAGCATTTTTCGAGTATTTCCCAGTTCTTCCTCGTTTTGTGTTTTCACATTGAGAAATAGCTTGAAGGTTGTTCAATTTGTTATTCTTAGTATCGGAATCAATATGATCAATAACAAGGTCATCATTGATCAATCCGTTAAATACTTCATAGACGAAACGATGATTGAGATATTTCTTATTTCCCCCAAACCTCAAATATCCCATACCATTATCACACCCAACAGATTTCTTATTTTTATTGTGTCTAACAACACCATCACTAGAAGCTTCGTAATTTTTAATAACAGGATGTCTTTGAAATTCTTGGCTCATTTGTATATATAATATATCTATTTGTCTAATTCGTTAATTGGCTGAATTATAACATTGGAAAATCTTTTTATATAATCAGCCGTAGTTTTTATGATTTTGCTATTGACGTCGTCAGGATTTTTGATTCTTCGCTTGTCATAATAACGTTTTAACTCTCTATAACGCTTACCCCCGCAATTAATGCATAACTGCGACTTGCCTCTTACACCTACCCCACAATGCAAGCATGGTAGAGGTCCCTCCGAACCATTTCTCACACTCTGCATATGATACCCACAGAATTCATTTCTGCATGATTTGTTACACGGAGTCTTTGATCCAATCATAAGCCATTTGCAATGATTCATTATATAAAATTTTCTTATTTAAATACTTGTTTTAATTATAATATGAAGGAGTTCAAGAGATTATCGAAAATTAAGCCTTGGAAAAATGTTAGATTTAATCTCGATAGAATCTCTGATATACCTAAAAGTCTAGTAGATGATAAACCACTATTGAGTAAAATCAGCGACTGTTTTAATGAGTTTAAGCGTGATGGAGCATCTCATACGTGGTCGACATTTCGAATTATTGATGAAGATGTCAATATACCTGTAATTGATGCTACTATGAATGATATAAGAGCAGCTGAGATACTTTCACACCTTGGCCAGAAATCTCTACGGAGGTATTTTTTTAGAATAAAATTCATTATCGAAGAGGAAGGTGAATGGATTATCAGAGATAAATTTGACCCAATCCTTAAGGATAAAAAAACTGTTATTGTGAGTAGAGATTCCAAACCAGGAATTCTAACTGGAATTGACAAACCATACTATGAGAAATCTTACCCTGTAACAGCAGTTGTGTATGGGTTATATCCAATAAATAATAATCCTAATATTACAAAACTAGCTCCAATGTTTTCATCATCAGTGGCTTTGCCACTTAATTGTGTAGCAACACGGTTAATAGAACACTTTACAAATGCATCCCGGAGAAACAAATTAACTGATCTACGAAGAAAAAAAATAACCGAATGGGAACTAACAGTGAATCAACATGGAGCAACGATTTCCGATATAGCTAAATTAGAAGCATTATTAAAATTTCCAATATCGGTAGCGACAATAACCGGAGAAGTATTATACGAACCGAAATATCAATCGCGAGGAGCTCCAATTGAAATTATTGATCATAACAAACACGCGTGGACACCCGCGGTAAATATATTTCCACGAGAAAGAACTATTCGATATATCCCTAAAGAATTTTCAGATGATTTCTATGAAGAAAAATTATTTGATGCTATTCACGCGTTAACCAAAGACGACCCTGTGTCAGTATGGTTACTCAGGAGTAATGAGGATCCGGAAATAGGATTTGATCAGTTTGTAAAACCAAATGGTGAATTATATCGAACTGAAGAATTAGATACTAGAATGAGAAAAATCGCTAATGAGTACTTAGAAAATTCTAAAGAATTTTCTGTAGAAAAACTACTTACGGATAGTTTTACTATTCCATCAGTGGTAGCTCACTTCGCAAGAGAAAAAAACTCATGGCGTCCAACACGAAGTGATTTTCTGGAGGATGTGAAGTTGAGTTGCGTCGAATTTGGTCATGGAGGATTGTGGAATACGAAATACTCACGTGATGGTATGATTTCAATTGATATATCCGCGTGTTATCCTGGAAGTTTTCTCGGATATGGAGAATGCTCTGAGTACTTCAAACGATTTGGACATCCCACACATGAAATGACTCGTGTTGCGATTAATGGTCCATTGCCTGGAACTGCTAGCAGTTCTAATTTTGATTTAACCGGGTTCGCTCGTGTGATATCATTCGAATTAGCTACAGGGTTACATCCGTGTAGTTATCTTTGGCTTGGTAGACATATGTATGAAAAAGCGTGGATGCCAATTGTGCTATTGCGGTATATGATCGATTGTGGTATGCTAATATCGTTAATTGTCAGTGAAGCGATTATTTGTTATAACGCTCAGAAAGATGTTTGGTTACCAAAACCCGATCTAGAAAAAATAATTAACGAACAACGAAAACAATTAGGAGATGGAAATTCGAAGAATTTCAGCGAGGAACAAATCATAGATTGGTCTAAGAAATTATTCGAAGGTAGTAATAGAGAGGCTAAAGATCTCGGACGAAAAATAATCGGTAAATTCACTCAAGGTGGAAGATTTGATAATGCAAAATACTCTTCTAGATTAATCATAGACGATGAAGAATACAATTTCATAATATCTGATTTAATAAAAAAAGGGAAATTTGTAACCCGTAAGAACGCTTTTCTATCAGGGGAATTAGATGAGAAAACTTACAAATCTGCGAGCGGAACTAATAATGTTTGGGTAGATGATGTCCTTCGAAATGGTAAGAAACTAGGTACGGTTGTTACCTACTGTGATGGAAAAAGTTGTCAATACACACATTTGAGAAGTTCTATGCTAGCCTATTCTTGTATTAATCTATTCTCGATGATAAATAGATTTCCTAATACCGCGGTTAGAGTAGCTACTGATTCGATGTATATCCATGAAAAATACAAATCAGATGTAGCTAAATTCACAGATCCTAAGGAAGCGTGGGGGAATTGGAGGTTTAAAAAAGAAACACTACATGAGTATTGTAAATCCGCAGACGTTGCTATGGATGATAAATACTTGAAAAGTAACCATAATATCTCAGAGATTCAATCAGAATTTTCTACTGCACCGCCTGTATCCGATCCGATTTGTAGATACAAGACAGTTTATTTAAACGGCTGTGGTGGATCAGGAAAGACAACTCGTGCAATCGAATTATTTCGTAATAGAAACACAAATGTTTCTAACATGATTGTGTTAACACCAACTCACAGACTCGCCAGAGAGATGATAGCGCGTGGAGTAAAAGCTTGTACTTATCACAGCTTCTTTCGATGGAAAGGCGATAATTGGACTCCTGATCGAATGGGCGATAAATTCATTCCTGATGTAATAATCTGGGATGAAATATGCACGGTATCGTTAACAGTATTACAGACATTTCTATCATGGTTGTTGACAAAAAACACAAAAGTCGTCATGTGCGGGGATCACGGCCAACCGCAGCCATTTGTTGGTGGATCTCCACATGAATGGCTAAAAGGATTTGTAGATTATTATGAAGAGATTAATACCGACCATAGATCACTTGATGAACAATTACGAGAATTCAAAGCGCTAATTAGATTACAACCGGATAAAATCCAATGTGAAATAGCGCGTGAAATAATCTCTGAAACTCCCATGAATGATTTTTGGGAAATGTGGAAGCCAAATGATTTAATAATCGCGAGTAGAAAAATAGTCAGAGACGCACTTCAGATGAAGTTGTTTGCGCTACATAAAGAAAAATTTGCAACACTTCCAGTACCACTCTGTTATAGACCTAAGGATACACGAAAGCAGAATATCGACGTTGACATTCCTGGACAACAACAAAAGCAGAATTTAGTATTAAATGATATTGTGCTGGTTGATATCAGCGTCGTTAAAGATGCATTAGGTGCTGATAAATCCCCATGGACGTTAGGTTATGCAGCAACAATACACTCTTCACAGGGATTGACTATATCCGATACAACTCTTTGGATAGTAGATAATCATATTGAGTGGTCAAATTTAGTTTATCTCGCAGTATCCAGAGTACGGCGAATAAACCAACTTCGAAGAATTGTGGTTAATGATAATGACAATACAATAAGTAATATACACACCGATGATAATATAATCAGAAAAAAACTCTCTGGTTATAAACAACAGGATACAAAAAATAAAAGAGAATTTGACATTGATGCTGAATTAATTAAGACACTAAAGCAACAACAGAACAATCACTGCGCGAGTTGTAATTGTATAATGAGTTGGAATTGGTCGGATAAAGATCCTCGCCAATTCACCGTAGATAGAAAAGATAACAATCTCGGTCATGTCAGAAACAATGTGAGGTTGACTTGTCTTGAGTGCAACAGACGCCGGGGTGACAGCACCCTGGGTGCTAATTAAGACCACGCGGTGGCAATTGAGTATCCTCGGGAATCACTTGTAATTGTTTGCGTGTAAATCCTCGCTGAGGAGCAGTTGAATCCAGTCTATAGATTGAAGGTCTACCAGTTGATCGTGTTATACCGGATATTTTATGCGTAGTGACGCTCCAAATAGGATCGGTAGCTCTTTTTTTACCACCCTCAAGCTCTCCTGGTTCGTATAAGTACCTTACAATGACATTACTACCAAGAATTGGTTCTTTGAAATCTTTTTGTGAAATTCCTTGGATTTCCATTTTGATAGACGCCTTCTTAATAGCGTTGACAGGTTTCATATTAATTGTTCTAGTAATCTCATTATTGATTGCGGTAATCACAGCTGGTAATCTCTTGACCCATTCACGGGATCGTTTATCCTGGATGAATTCTTTTGCGTATTGATATCCGAATAACCGCTCAGCAAGGGTTTTATTAAACCGTTCAACAATTGCCTGATCGCGATGTAGCGCAGTGTGTCCTCGTCTGATGGCGACATTATGATGTTTCATCGTAGATGTAACAACACCTTGAAATTCCTTGCCAGGATCAACTTGTAACAGATTTGGCCAGCGCAGAGGACCTCGTCGATAAATTTTTTCAAATGCAGAAGCTACTTCAGTAGATGATTTTGTTTTTAACGGTTCTGCTTGTTTGTATCGACTTGCAATATCAACTAACGTTAACGCGTATTTGTAACCGTTGTCATGCGGCAGAAATAGTATATCAGCTTGATGAACTTCATTAGGTGTTGTAACATCAAAATGCGAATAGTTAATTTGTTTAGGCGCTGGTAGATAAATTTGCCATATTGCCTGTTTAGATAACCAGTTTGCCGCTGTAGTTTTTTTCACTTTTGATGCACTAGCTAGTTTATTGATTGCTGCGTAACCTCTCCAGTATCCTCTCGGAGAATAATAAATAGATTCCATATTAAAATGCTAGCATTTTCAATTACCAGCACCTAACATCAATTTACCCTTCATAGCAGATTTTACCAACCAAGAAGCCAACTTTTCTTTGAAGGATTTATCAGGAATAGCATTTAACGCATGAATTAATTTTACATCTGCGAGATGTCTGTGTTGAAGATTGCTGCTTTTATAAGCGACATCATGAACATGACACGCCTTATCAATAGCGTTTATTGGATATTCGCCGGGTCGAGGCTGATTTTGATCATCAAGTCTGATATCTAATCGTGTTCCCGGTCCACAGTAGCTATATCCTGGAAGGTGCTTTTCTCCTGGATACTTTGCCCACGGTGTTCCTGGGAGTTTTGTCAATTTGGCTGCAATATCACCTCCTCGTTTTTTTTTAAAGGTTTCGTGGAAGTAAATCTAAATTTTTTCGTACTACATTGTACGCATTTACCAGAAAGCGCTGATCGATTATTTTTCGTTGTAATCGTCGTCAAGTCATTTGTGCCAGTACGCGTCCTACACTTCACACAATATAGATCCATAATTTATATATAACAGTTATGAATGTAATTGATTATTCAGCTACTCGACAACGAAAACCTATTAAACATCATGCAATGTTACCAGATTCTATTCGCGCGATTATCATCGGACCATCTGGAAGTGGTAAAACACAATTGCTACTTAATTTGATAACGAGATGGATGAAGTGGGATAAATTGTACATGATTGCTCCGAGTGTAGACGATCAACGATGTTATGAAGTATTAAAGGATTTTAATGATGCCGCGCAAGAAATTAACGGCGATGGTGTTATTGAGTTTATAACCGATATCGAAGAGGCACCTAGTATTGATGATATTGATGGAAGTATTAACAATTTAGTCGTATATGATGATATCATGTTAGATAATCAAAAGAATCCTGCTAGAATATTTTCCAGAGGCAGACATAAAAACACCGATGTGATATATATCACTCAACGTTACACTCAAATACCAAAAGTGATCAGAGATAACTGCAATATGCTGTGTGTATTTAACGGAGTTGATACTCATACTCTTAGAAATATTTGGCAAACTTGGTGCGGTGGTGATATGGATCATAATCGATTTAGAAATTTCTTTAGCCACGCTCAGACAATCCCACACGGATTTGTGACGATAAATTTATCAGACCCTCGGACAAGATATCGTATCGGACTTGATCAAATATTTAGTTAGCGCATTAGCAGCCGAGGAGGTGAACGTCAACTAAATGGCGTCTTTTTTTTTTACCCTTGAGGAAGGCTCCGTTTGACAAACAGAACTCTAAAATTGTTAAGTCTCAGTTTGGCAAATGGAGCCTTAGAATATTTTGCTTAAAATATACCCCAATTAGAGAAAGTCTGTTTTTCCTCTCTGCTGCTATCCGAATTGGGATTTATTGATGTTAATATGGGTGATACAGAAACTAAAACAACTATTAAACACCATATTAGGCATATTAGATAAAACATGTATGTAATAATAGGTACGACATCATCAGAAAAGATAAATATTGTGTTTAGTAAGACTGATGAGTTTGTTGAACAGGATTCATTAATATAGTAAGGCATTTTGATTTAGGAATTTGCAACAAAAACAACAAACCATTAGACGGAAGAAACATTCGCTTGCAACTCAAAACGTTAAATATTTGTGTGATGTATCTTATGGGGGATAAAGTCGTCGATCGCTACTTTGCTGAGACCTTAAACAGGTAAAACAGTTTCGGTATACTTTGCTGAGACCTTAAACAGGTAAAACAGTTCCGGTATACTTTGCTGAGACCTTAAACAGGTAAAACAGTTCCGGTATACGTTGCTGAGACCTTAAACAGATAAAACAGTTCCGGTATACTTTGCTGAGACCTTAAACAGGTAAAACCGTTCAGGTATACTTTGCCGAGACCTTAAACAGATAAAACAGTTCCGGTATACTTTGCTGAGACCTTAAACAGATAAAACAGTTCCGGTATACTTTGCTGAGAACTTAAACAGATAAAACAGTTCCGGTATACTTTGCTGAGACCTTAAACAGATAAAACAGTTCCGGCATACTTTGCTGAGACCTTAAACAGATAAAACAGTTCCGGCATACTTTGCTGAGACCTTAAACAGGTAAAACAGTTCCGGCATACTTTGCTGAGATCTTAAACAGGTAAAACAGTTCCGGCATACTTTGCTGAGACCTTAAACAGGTAAAACAGTTCCGGTATACTTTGCTGAGACCTTAAACAGATAAAACAGTTCCGGCATACTTTGCTGAGACCTTAAACAGATAAAACAGTTCCGGCATACTTTGCTGAGACCTGAAACAGGTAAAACAGTTCCGGCATACTTTGCTGAGACCTTAAATAGGTAAAACAATTCCGGTATACTTTGCTGAGACCTTAAACAGGTAAAACAGTTCCAGAATATTTTGCTGAGACCTTAAACAGATAAAACAGTTCTGGCATACTTTGCTGAGACCTTAAATAGGTAAAACAATTCCGGTATACTTTGCTGAGACCTTATACAGATAAAACAGTTCCGGTATACTTTGCTGAGACCTTATACAGATAAAACAGTTCCGGTATACTTTGCTGAGACCTTAAACAGATAAAACAGTTCAGGCATGAGTGATATATTTGATCGTTTATTTCGTCGTATCTTCAAAGATAAGGTTTTCCAAATTATCGTTGACCTTTAGACAAGATTTTAAAGTACATCGTATTACACAGGTTTCCGAGACCATTTTTCAGACCGAGACCGCTGTAAGCATCTAAACCTGACATAACCCTATTTCACAAGAAGTAGCTATCTCGTCATCATGAAGATGTGTTAATCGCATAATGTTGTTTCCGCCACATATACAAAATTTTATTTCGGCAGATTCTAATTTGTATTTGCAATTAATCATTCGTTGTTCATTGTAAAAGAGGCACGCACTCATCATACGTTATTTGCTCTGTAGCCGTGCTATAACCGTTTCCATCACTTTGGTCCGTGATCCGAGGGAAGTTTTATAACTTAAGTCGGCCTTGTGATGACACCGATACTGCAGAAGAATGAGTCATTTTCTTAACAATTATTGTATGTTTAGTCCCCATGGAAACGATACGTTCTTCCGGTGATTCTTTTGAAGTTATCGTCGAAGTTAGCAATTGTCGCCCTCAGTTTAGATTTACAGGAATAATGCGAACTCCACTTTATTCTTTAGTGATTGAAAAATTAAATATTAAATGTGTGATAATTTGTCTCAAACGGAAAGGCGATAGCGAAAGTCGATCCAGTGTGATATATATGATACAGTGATATTGATCCGTTGTGTACTGAGAACACAACTCGCTTCTATCAAGATACACACACATTAATCAATAGCACCCAGGGGTCGTTATAACTGTTGACTGCGCATAATTTATTATTTTTGAAATTCATTTGAGTAGAAAGGCCGGTCATTAAAACTGTTTAGCTAGTACAAAAAAATGTACATATATTATTCAACAAAACAACTGAACGATCCACTTGTAATTTCGATATTTTGCAATAACAATAATAATAATAATAATAATAATAATAATAATAATAATAATAATAAAAATAATGAGGACTTTGTATAGCACCTAATCTTTTGAAACTCTAAGAGCTTTACAACATCAAATAATGATATGAGTAGACTACAGAAAAAAAAAACCCATTAAATTGGTAAACATAAAAACATGCTGAAAACATATGAGATACAAAACATTATTAGGTCTATAAGTGTGTTCCAATCGGGTATGTGTGTATGTATGCATGTATGTATGTATGTATGTATGTATGTATGTATGTATGTATGTATGTATGTATGTATGTATGTATGTATGTATGTATGTATGTATGTATGCATGCATGCATGCATGCATGCATGCATGCATGCATGCATATATATATATATATATATATATACTCAAAACAATTGATGCAATCGTTACCAATTACAGTATTGTGAGGTTAGCATTTCCTAACAGAATATAAAAGAACCAAGTCACGTCTACAAATCGATATGTGATTCCTGAAGACTGTTACAATTATGTTCTATATCTCTGATATTGTTACGCTGTTCAAATTTGATATTTATATTGGACTTCAGAGACCGTCCGTGTTTCCCTTAATGAAACTAACGTCCCCAGACACAGGATCCAGTAATTGAAACACCAGCAAAAGATTTTCATTCTCTTTTATACGGAGCACTTGCTTTCCGTTTCCTCTATTTGGCAGCTTTCAGTCTCCAAAGACTTTATGAAGAAAATACGAGCCTACATGGTACACACTTGATCGCGTGTATGATTCGACTGTTCAATTCGTAGCACGTTCAATGTGAAGTAGTTTTGATGCATTGTTCCCGCATTAGAATTCTTAATTTTCAGTACGGGCACGTTAGGGTGACAACGTCGAAACGAAGCTCATTGTAAACACTTCAAGTTCATTTTTTCTAACAAGCATGCCAAACACCGTCTTTGAATAGTTTTATCGCACACGTGTTTGATCTGTTATCAAATCAGTATTCTTATAACATGAAGTCTGAGGTTCCATGACGAGATATACATCTTTTATGTATCACCTTTCTGAACTGTGCTTTAAATATATAAGTCAACATTCCTTGGTAAATATCCAAATAAACTTAGCTTCCAGATGATGGGTGTATGTTTTTGTGAAAATTTGGATTATTTAAAGAAGTGACCTTTGTTTGTTTACATCGAATAATTCGTATGGTTATGCAAATTAGAACGCATGTTGTACCAAAAAAAAAAAAACATAAACAGGTGTTACTGTTTTGTTTCAAATTATTGATGACATTTATGTGTCTGGGTAGGGGTATATTTATGTATATAGGCAGATATATATTTAAGTATATAGG
Organism: Unio delphinus; assembly: GCA_029339505.1. NCBI lineage: Eukaryota > Metazoa > Mollusca > Bivalvia > Unionida > Unionidae > Unio > Unio delphinus. The sequence goes on along the minus strand of JAQISU010000101.1, from coordinate 5,098,682 downwards.
TAGGCAGATATATATATTTAAGTATATAGGTTAAATGTATATCTGTGTGTGTGTGTGCGTGTGTGTATGTGTGTGTGTAGGTGTAGGTGTATATTTTTCTACATAGGAAGGTATATATTTATGTATATAAGTAGGTATATATTACTGTTTATAGGAATTTATACATTTGTTTACAAAGGTCAGCGTATATTTATGTATATAGGTAGGTTTATATTTATGTAAGTAGGTATGTGTATATTTATGTATAAGGGAGGTATATATTTATGTAAATAGGTAGGTATATATTTATGTGAATAGGTAGGTGTATATTTAATTATAAGGTAGGTATATATTTATGTAAATAGGTAGGTATATATTTATGTAAATAGGTAGGTGTATATTTAACTATAAGGTAGGTATATATTTATGTAAATAGGTAGGTGTATATTTAATTATAAGGTAGGTATATATTTATGTAAATAGGTAGGTGTATATTTAATTATAAGGTGTATATCATTAGAATAACTTTAATTTCAAGTGTGTACAATATTGTCTTTATGGTACCAATCAAAGTATACATTAATTAAAAATGTTACAAAGAAAACCAATTCCAAACAAATGTAAATATCCAGTTCTGCAAAATTAAGATAAAACTGGAAGAAATACCGGGTAAAAACTTACATTTTTGGACAGAATAATCCCAAACGCCTCATCTTTGTGTTTGAACCGTATTTTATATGAAATTATAATATGTTGAAGTGGCTATTGTAATTGCGCATTTCATTTCAATACAAAAAATTATTGAAAATATTATTAATTAAAAATTTCCACTGCGGAATATTTATCAACATTATTTGACTGCTATCGTGACAAAAAATCCTTTCCCTAAGACTTGGACCCAACGTGTTGCTTGTGTATCTGAGTATCATACATTACAATAACATCTCTTCTCCCCATGGTAAAGATTTCAGCATATTTCTATATCTTCTTTGGGATATTAAGATGTTATCTTAGTTATTTAGTATAACTATTAAATCTGTACGAGATGATTTGCAAATAGTATACTGAAAGGTGTCATGAGACCATTATAAACGATATGAATGTCCTTCCTTCAAAACCTTTCTCGTTTGGGCGCCTTGTTTAATTTATGCACACTGTTATTCATTACAAACCATACTGTGTTCTCATTATGTAATTCATTACAAACCATACTGTGTTCTCATTCTGTAATTCATTACAAACCATACTGTGTTCTTATTGTGTAATTCATTACAAACCATATTGTGTTCTCATTCTGTAATTCATTACAAACCATAATGTGTTCTCATTGTGTAATTCATTACAAACCATAATGTGTTCTCATTATGTAATTAATTACAAACCATAATGTGTTCTCATTCTGTAATTCATTACAAACCATATTGTGTTCTCATTCTGTAATTCATTACAAACCATAATGTGTTCTCATTGTGTAATTCATTACAAACCATAATGTGTTCTCATTATGTAATTAATTACAAACCATAATGTGTTCTCATTCTGTCATTCATTACAAACCATAATGTGTTCTCATTATGTAATTCATTACAAACCATAATGTGTTATTAATTGTGTAATTCATTACAAACCATAATGTGTTCTCATTGTGTAATTCATTACAAACCATAATGTGTTCTCATTCTGTAATTCATTACAAACCATAATGTGTTCTCATTCTGTAATTAGTAAAGTAATGGAAAGTTATGAAATAACATACAGTACACAAGAAGAGCGCTAAATAGTTCCAATTTTCTTCCTTTTGTTCATCATATCAGAAGATTGTATTAACACTTTAGGTAGCACGAAGTTTTTTCTTTCATTTGCCAACGAATACACTACGCCATCTTTGTTAGTCAAGAGAGGTCGATTTGTGTGTAGTAATATAGGCAAGAGTGTGAATGGGATAGTTATCTAATCAGCTTGTCATTATCATTATTTTTTATTTCAAAGAAAATGGTTGATTCTATTTAAACTAGGTTATTCCTGTTGTTACCGGTACGATTACGTATGTCAGGTGTTGAAATATCATTCGTTGTTTTTGCTTTCTGATATTTTCGATCTTTCAAGAACAAACTCCATGTTTAGTATCATCCTTTGCTAGCCCGACGTTTAAGAACAGCTGTTGGAACATGTTTAAGAACAGCTGTTGGAACATGTTTTCGAAGCGAAATGCAATACGTTTTGATGATTGGCTTGATAAACCGGGCATACGTTTTATTCGGCAAAAGAGATTAGTGTTGCAGTACAGGAAAGTATGTGCAATAGAATTGTTTTACTTATAAATAGAGGTTTTTAAGTGAATTTTTTTGAAATTTTGATCGAAAGTCACAGAGAGGTGGGTGACTTTTGTGGTTTTAATTTCTTTAATGGCGTCGATATAGATAAAGTTCACTTACATTGACCTAGAAAAATCGAAAGCAAAATTAGTTCTCTGAATATATGAATGTGACCGTTTAAATTCGATCAAAATATAGGATATATATATATATATATATATATATATATATATATATATATATATATATATATATATATATATATATATATATATATATATATATATATATATGACTTTTGAGCTGTTTTGTATGGCAGTACACATTAGGGACAAATATTTTGTTTTCATGTGCTGAAATTGAGGCCTAACTGTTTGTGAAAGCATCACCATCTGGGAAAATATTTTTCTCCTCTTTCTAGCAAAATAGCATCATATTATATCCATTATTTTATCTAAAGAAATTGTATTTTAAAAAAATGATACGGTAAAAGAAATTGTATTTTAAAAAAATGATACGGTAAAAGAAATTGTATTTTAAAAAAATGATACGATAAAAGAAATTGTATTTTTAAAAAATGATACGGTAAAAGAAATTGTATTTAAAAAAATGATACGGTAAAAGAAATTGTATTTTAAAAAATGATACGGTAAAAGAAATTGTATTTTAAAAAAATGATACGGTAAAACAAATTGTATTTTAAAAAAATGATACGGTAAAAGAAATTGTATTTAAAAAAAATGATACGGTAAAAGAAGAAAAAAGGTCAGCTAATTAGAAAATTGCTTTCCCCTTCCCACTTCCCAAATTAAATGGTCAGTTCCTGCATGTTGAAGTGATTGGCCATGTTAATGATACTGATTGTATACGTTCTAATCTAAAAACTGTTAATAAAGGAGTATAGACACAATTATATTTGGAATATTCAATATTAATTTGTGACTAATAACAAAAAAATAATATTTTACACATTTTATCGTCATGAAAAATAAAACACTTACTATCGGAAGAAAATACCTCGCTATACCAGGCAAGGCCGGACCTGCTATAAGGGCCCAGGGTGCCCGCCCCCCCCCCTCCCCTTTAAAAAAAACCCCAAAAACCCTATTCACTGCTTTTGCTAAAAGATGCAAAGGGGGTTCCGAATTTTAAATTTTTTTTTTATTTATTTATTATATTTAAAATATTTTTTTTAGTGTTTTTTAAACATTGCAGTTTTTAGTCACTTTTGTTAGATCCCTTTTTCAAGGTTCAGATAGTACCAGACTGCACCATTTTGCATCCTTGAAAAAAAAATGTCCGGGGAGGCATGCCCCCGGACCCCCCTAGAAGGCTTAACCCAATAACAAGTTTGCTCCCCCCCCCCCTGAAAAACTTAGGTCCGGCCCTGCGTCGCACCTGTAGTTGACATTATGATATTAATTTATAAAAAGAAATCAGTATGTTATGTATAAGTGTTTACTGTAGCTTTATTTACTTGCGATTTATAAAAAGCAAATTTGTTTTTTCATCCAAAAGCAAGCCCGAGTTACATCATAATATAATTGTCTTACAATTATATGACATTTATTGTGTGTAATCCTTTCTATGGTGACGATTATTGATAGATTTGAGGTCTTTACAAAAAGACGAATTATTCTATATATGCTTTCGAAGTTAATGCTCGAATAAAAAAAATAGTTATAAGATAAAAGTTTGACTGTTATAAGGCGCCCGATACGTTGATAATCCTGAGGCTGTTATAATTGCATTTTAAATTGTTTATACCAAAGGAAGATCGTTATAGGTATAAATACCCCCACTTCTTCATATGAATATTGCAGACGATCTCTGACTTAAATTTTGCTCAGATATTTGTGATTGGATTCCATAACTATCATATGCGTGAAGAATGTTTGAAGTCTATGTCGTGACGAAAGCCTTCCGAACTACATAATGCAAGTCTGTTGAAACAGTCTGCCTGACAGTATCTTGATTGTTATAGCAAGTTAAGTGGAAAACAAATGGAATATATGGAAATTAGTAATAAAGAATTAATTAAATTCTATTCAAACGATATGATTATCTGGATAAATTGAGTAAGGTACACAGAATTGGTTTTACCTGTGATAGATTTGATATGTAGTTATTGAAATCAACAACTGCTATCCAATCAGACTGAAGGAAACGTAAATATTCATTTATATGTTGTGTTAATGCTGATTATATCTATAGCCTCAAACTTTCAGCTCAAATATGATTCATGTCACTTTTTAATGTATCCAATATCTTTGCGATCAATCTGAGGGCTTCATGAGTGGAAGCAAATATTGGTTAATAAAAATGCCAATATAAATGACAAATGATCGGTTCCATTTAAATGTTTTCTCCGTTTTCCTCCTCGTCTATGGTTTTAATGTAACGCTGAAATAAATTGACATTCTTGATGTATTGATTGGAAGTTAAAAAAAAGTTAGAAATGCGAAATTGTAGGGCGACAAAAGCTTAGTATTTTCAAAATACACGCTTTGTTTCCGCGCGTTTCTCTTCGAGAATCGATTAGCATGACACTCCATTGTTACTTACTAGTAAGGATTGAGAATCCAGCGACACCAGGTAATACTGCAATGTTCAAACTCGAGTAACCTTTTTATACTGAATCCTTCGCGTTTCACTTCTGCTATCGTAGAGCCTTTGCATATAGTAATAATATCAATACATGTCAGGATTAAAAATGAATTATAATGAACTTGAAAACAATTTAACTATTCCAAATATGTTGTTTTATTTCATAAAGATCATCACACATACGCACGCACGCACGCACGCACACACACACATATATATATATATATATATATATATATATATATATATATATATATATATATATATATATATATATATATATATATATATATATATATATATATATATACGAAGTATTAAAGTCAAAGGTACGTACGAAAAAATGTTCTCATCTAACGTTATTCAAGAGACCCGTCGACGTGCGATTTCTTTTAGGACTATTTGACTCTCTGCTGTTTTGTAGATATAAATCATTTTCCATATTTGACGTGTCAAGTGTTTCTCACAATGAAGTTGACAATAGGTGAAAAAAAGTAAAATTCTCAAAATAAATAGGAAAAAGTCTATAAAACATACAAACAAGCGGTTTCGAGTAAATTCAAGAACCTTGGAATGAGTCTACCGTTACTAAAAGGATGTTTATTACATTTTATTTTCGTATTTTGGGGGTCATAATATATCTTGGAAATAATAAGTTTGAAGTATTACGCCAGGACGAAATACCCCACCCCCAAATCTCAATCTGAGTTACAACTGTCTCCTGAACGCTAGTATCTTCCAGTCATGTTGTTTCCATGAGAATACTAAAGGGTTGTTCGACAGTTGTAGGATTCATTCCTGAGAACAATAAAAAAGGGTTCTACAGTTGAAAAGAGTGAAACTTTGGATTGTGTATATTGTTTATATCTAATTATCATACAACTTAAATAAAGGATAACGGAATCCCATCACTGCGTTTTGTATTCGGCAATTCAATTATTGACTAGTTCAGCCATTTTTCCGCGTCTGACAAGTATAAAGTGGCTTTAATAAGAAGCGCATACACTGGGAATAAAATCAATATTAACTAGTCTTCATTTTAGCAAAACATACTCAGAATCCACGGTGTGTGACAAAGTGACCATGAAGAAGATTATTCCGTCTGGCTAGCGTGAACATGGCCATAAAGGCTCTTATTGAAGGGTCCATCATTCTACTGAAAAACGTTACAGCAAGAGGTCAGTCATTGTCCCAAAAGACTAGTCCACCGTTGTGCTGAAACCTTTTATGGTTAGTACACTATAGGAAATTCATCGCACGGATCTGAATGAACATTAGGCATTTCACAAGAATAACTTCCCTAGCTTCTATTAAAACAGCACGTTTTAGCAAAGATAAATGAATCAAACACTGCGTCCATAACATACATATTTGTTTTATTTTCTTTTGGGCATTATGCATATTGAATTACAAATCTGAATCAAGAAAAGGTGTCACCATGGCAAAAATATGTCTGCCCAGAAATGATGTTTTTGTTTTCTGTTGATACACCTCATTTGTATGGTGTCACTGTACCTGCTCCTGTGTAGTTTTCCATAGTAAGGAATCTACAGAAATTCCCAAGTAATCATGTTATGAATATAACGATATTAGCAGTACGTTTCCTTGATAATAAGAAATTAAAAAAAAAAGTGAATCAATAAATATAGTACTTCAAATATATTTGTTTACAAACAGTAATATTCTTTCGGAAATTAACAATGTAGTTATATTTGCGATTCTTGAATTACGTGTTTGACACGTTTCATGCATGCAAAAGAGGAGGCCAAATTTAATTTGTGAGAGATATTTGGTCTAAATCAATGCATGGATTTTATAATAAATGTCATATATTATGTTTACTAGCGTATTTTAGTGTGAAAACAACATTTATCGCTTTGTGACAATGCAAATCATATTAGGATTTGCAGGCGATCAATTGTTTTAAATATTTTGTGAATATTACTTGACTTAAGTTTGTTTAAAGTTTTCATGCCCATGTATCTGATGTTACGGCTATTGGATTTAATTTTTTTTTTAAATGTTAAGTCCAAATTTGTTATTTTGCCTTTAAAATGAATTGATTGGGAGATTTTTTTATAGAATGTTCAGGCTGATTTAGATTCTCTAATTGTAAACAAGTTTTGACCTTGGCTTGTTTGACCTAAATCCTGACCTTGCTTTAGACATTGTCAACAAGCCTCTAAATCTATTGGTCAATTTCAAGGACAACACTTTTATTGAGGGTGGGAAGTTAATGATTTCCTTCTAGAACATTTCATTATTACGTGACTAGGTGAAGGTAAACACCTCCTCTGACCTTCTATCAATTTCTAGAAAAGCGCGTGATCACTTGTTTACTTCAGAAAAGCAGTTATATATAGCTGTGTTTTGGAAGCTAAAATCAGTAGATTTTGGGCTTATTGTAAGCTATAAGTTGTGTATTTATGTTTGAGTTATAAATATCTTGTTTTGGACTGTGTCAATTCGTTGGAAAAGAAGAATTATTCTATTTATCTGGAAAAGGACATATGTTTCATAATTTCATCTGGATGATTTAAAAACAAGAACTGCATCACGTGACATTGTCAGCCATTTTGGATTATTAGATCGTCAAGATTCGAACCTGGAACTATTATCAGGACTTGAAATTCCATTAGTGGATTATTTTGTGAATTCTATATTTGTTGGATTTGATTCTCTAAAACCGTAAGTTTATTTATTTTATGAAAATAATTGTACTTAATAAAATCATTGTTAAAGTTATACAAGCTTGTTAGTTTTCACTCTTTCTGTGTTGCTGCTTATTCGAGCCTAAGCACGTAACACTGATAAAATATATTTCCTAAGTGTTGACACCCCACTCCCTAGTTTCCCTTTCTTGTACATTAACAGTGTAATTCAGCGTAAAGTATTAGCAACTATATCAGCTCACCCATCTACTTTATATAATGATGATTTCAGATTTCATCTTATTCACACTTAAAAACATTTATAGCAGTTAATCTACAATAGGGTACTGATCCTTTAACTTTCTGGGGTTGGGTCTGTTTTTCGTCTGAGACGAGATATCTGGTTTTTGTTTATGTCTTGATGATTACGTTTTTCAGCTAATATATTGCATATAATGTGCTACGCTTTTGCGATAAACCAGAACAAGAACTTTTGTCATGGTATTGACAAACGGAAATAGCATAAAAAAGTGACAGGTCCTTCCTAAAACATAAAATTGATGATCTCAAGTAAAACTTGTGGAGTAACGTGATACATATCGGCCTATTCTATGATGTCTGTGCTATAGCATGGTACGTGCCGGTGTATGCTAAGAATTGCCGGGGTCAACCGCATTACAATCGTTTTCCAATGCAAGCCTGGCACTGCTGTTAGGTACTCACTCCATCCTAACCTTGTGTTGGACCAAATACATAAATTGTCAATCCATTCTGGAATCGTGTTGGATCAAAAACATAACCTGTCAATACAATACAGCATCATTTTGGATCAAATACATAACAGGTCAATCCAGTCGGACATCGTTTTGGATCAAATGTATAGTCTGACACTCCATTCTGGCATCGTTTTGGATCAAATGTATAATCTGACACTCCATTCTGGCATCGTTTTGGATCAAATATATAGTCTGACACTCCATTCTGGCATCGTTTTGGATCAAATATATAGTCTGACACTCCATTCTGGAATCGTTTTGGATTAAATATATAGTCTGACACTCCATTCTGGAATCGTTTTGGATTAAATATATAGTCTGACACTCCATTCTGGCATCGTTTTGGATCAAATATATAGTCTGACACTCAATTCTGGCATCGTTTTGGATAAAATATATAGTCTAACACTCCATTCCGGCATCGTTTTGGATCAAATGCATAACCTGACACTCTATTCTAGCCTCGTTGTGGACCAAATGCATCACACTTGGTATTTTATTTACTGAGGAATGGCAAATGAGATTGTCCATGACGGTGACGAATGGAGACAGTGATCGTCCTATGTTCCAGAGGACACAAAATAGAATGATGATGATAATGACGATGCAGAAATAGTCGCACTAATATATTTGTTTATTAAAGAATTATTCATCATATATTTTGAATAAAAGCAATGAAGCTTCTTGTGTGCTTTCAAAACACCACAGCATACGTGCCGTAGGAAATAAATTAATATTGATTTGATTATTATAACAATATCAATTTGTGAGAATTTTAGATTCGGAGTAGACGGTAATATCATACGAGGCGAAATTCCTGATAACCAAACAGTAAAGGAAACAAGAGGTGGACGAATTAAACATCATTATATTGTTATATTTAGTCCATTGGGACTGTGACTATTTTTCCAAATCGCGTTTTGCTTGTACCACAGTCACACGTCGGAATCTTGATTCTAGTCTTGCTTACAGCTTTTAGTTTCAGTAGAATTAGTTTGATTGTAATGGGTTCAACCGCTAAATTGAGGAACAAAAAATTATCACAAAAATTAAATTATTGGGCAAATGTAATAAATAGGAGAGGTTGGAAGGTTACATTCTTCAATGAAAAAACGAATTGCTTAATATTCAAGGCAGTCATTGATGAATTCAATCAAACAGTTGGTGAGTTAATAAGGCAGACGTCGAGTAAATTTGTTTGGTGTCAGACTTTTCCGTAAAAGTCTGCATATACATAACGAACCAAGCAATCATTCAGTCAATCAATCATATGTCAGTCAATAATTGACTCAAACAATGTGCAAACAAATCAATTAGCTTCACCAAGGATACAATTTCGTAATCTCGAAAACAAATTGTAATATCGTGACCATTTTTTATCAATAAAATTATTTTAACGATTTGTATTGATATTCAAAACACCCCACAAATAGTTTTAACAATTAGGTCAGATTGTTCAGATCTTTATCATTTTCCACAAAAGTCAGATTATTTAGAATGACAAAGCTTTTTTCATTCTACTTTGTGAAACATATATTGCAATGTAAATTCTTGGTTAAATATCATACATCTCTGTCATGGCAAATAGCTTTTGATTCGTTAATCAATGCATAATGTGCAATACACACTGACCTATATATTTAAAATCAACCATAAAAATCTCAATCAAACCAAACACAATAACACAAACATGATTTATATTTTTCGAACACATTTAAACGAAAACGAGTTCCCTTTGTCGTAAACAATGACACAAAAATGATTTACATTTCTCGTAAACAAATACTGTTTTTAGTGGCTAGATGTGGCAGACATTGTAAGAATCATTCGGTTTTAACAAGTTAGGATTCATTTTCCAGAGGTTATTAAATGTCCTATCTATAGGTAAGTAGTACAAATTCCAAGGTTCTTCTCAACAGGTAATAAGAACACATTCCAAGCTTTTCTTGACTGATCATCCTGGCAATTAGAAAGGCATTGAATGTTTAGGATATTTTAGTTCATGCTTCATGGACATAAGTTGGGTTATAGAGCGTAAAGCTTGGATTCACTTCACTTGCAATTCTCATGACGTCATAGGTCATTTTTATTTCTGCCCTTCAAGTTTGGAGAATATTACAAATAAAAACAAATATTTAAATTTTGTTTAAAATACATTATAACATGTGCTTGCAGAGATTAGTATATATATATATATATATATATATATATATATATATATATATATATATATATATATATATATACACACATAACTTCACCTTATACGAGACTCGTTTTCAGAAGTACGTTAAAACTGTAAAGCGTGACTTAGGTCACTTTGATAAATAAAATATATCATTGTCGCTTTGTTCTTGGCTTATGCTAATTTGGAAGACAACATATAATGGAGTGAAATTGTTTACTGGCATGTAGGCTATTCAAGTTAAAGGTTTATATCGTGGAATCAATGTTTTGTACTCGCAAGGAAGACTTTAGGTGCTATGTCTATATATGGATAAATCTAGGTGATATGTCCTTATATGCATAATTCTAGGTGATATGTCCTCATATGGATAAATCTAGGTGATATGTTTTAATATGGATAAATCTATGTGATATGTCCTTATATGGATAAATCTAGGTGATATGTCCTTATATGGATAAATCTAGGTGATATGTCCTTTGGATAAATCTAGGTGATATGTCCTTATATGGATAAATCTAGGTGATATGTCCTTATATGGATAAATCTCGGTGATATGCATAAATCTAGGTGATATGTCCTTATATGGATAAATCTAGGTGATATGATAAATCTAGACGATATATCCTTATATTGATAAATCTTGGTGATATGTCCTTATATGGATAAATCTAGGTGATATGTCCTTATAAAGATGCATCTTTTTGGGATATCCTCATATCAATGCATCTAGGTTATATGTCATTATACGGAATAATGTTCTTGGTATTTCCTTATATCGATAGATCTAGGTTATAATTTGGTCCTTATACGGAATAATCTTTGTGGTACATCCTTATAAGGCAAATCTCTTAACGTAATGGTTTTAAAGAAGGCAAGTATATTTGAATACTAACATATTGCACATGTCCGGTGCTAGATTTCCTTTATTTTTTATCTATAACTCGCTATATTTAAGGTAACTATTTAGGTTCTTCAAAAATAATTTCATAATCTATACATTTGTCCGGTTAGATTAATATTATATTCCATTGATTGTATCGCCTGGGGTTAGTTCAGTGTAAACATAATTTAATAAGATTTAATAAGATAACTAAGATAATTAATAAGATAACTATATAATATGCCAAACGAGATAACTTAACCCATTGAATTTTATAATGGCCACGCAGACGAGCTGTGGGTTAAAAGTCAAGATTGATGAGGTATATATGTGGTCTTGTCAGTAACGTGTTTTTCGTAATATAATGAAACAAAACATCATATGTTATTAATTGTTTGTGTTTTTAATTAACTAACGTTACATTTGCCTTTGTGGCAAATATTTTGTTTGGCTTTGAAACTTTCAATGCCATACAAAATTGTACCATAATCAATATTAATTTTAATTACCCATAATCTCATAATAATAGTATTTATTCCTATGTTAAAAGATTTGGACTTAAATCAGAACTGAGCCGACTGAACATTTTTGTCCTAGCCGCCTTGATAGCACAGAAGCTCGGCTCATACAGGATTTAAATAATGAAAGTCAAAAGTTTACGTTCGGTAATTTCTATTTGCAAGTAAGCAAAGAAATATGTATTCTCGTAGACGGTGGTAGATTGTTCCATGATTTGATAGGTGTTGGCATAAAACATTTCTTCAATTTTACGTTTCTTCATCAATAATGATTTATATTGTTCGAGTTTCTCAGGCTATATGACACTATATAAAGTAAACAAGGTCGTAGTAAGTCACTTATTTAATCCGAAGACTGCTTGTTGATAACTTATAAAACTGACAGTTTGTTGTTTCGACTTTCTGTGAGACTTATCCATACAGTTTAAAACTAAAGTGCTTGCAGAGTTTAGTTGTTCTCAAATTAATCAGGCCACATCAACTTTATAAGTTGAGGTATTTCAGAATGAGCTATAACAGAAAGATCGTATTTCAGGTACATATTCTAGAATTGATCGAATATAGGTTAAATACATTGTACTCAGGTTATTTTTATTTTGATCATGCAGTGTTCAACCCTGTTTTGATGCCCAATACATAATCATGCAGTGTTCAACCCTGTTTTGATGCCCAATACATAATCATGCAGTGTTAAACCCTGTTTTGATGCCCAATACATAATCATGCAGTGTTCAACCCTGTTTTGATGCCCAAAACATAATCATGCAGTGTTCAACCCTGTTTTGATGCCCAATACATAATCATGCAGTGTTCAACCCTGTTTTGATGCCCAATACATAATCATGCAGTGTTCAACCCTGTTTTGATGCCCAATACATAATCATGCAGTGTTCAACCCTGTTTTGATGCCCAATACATAATCATGCAGTGTTCAACCCTGTTTTGATTCCCAATACATAATCATGCAGTGTTCAACCCTGTTTTGATGCCCAATACATAATCATGCAGTGTTCAACCCTGTTTTGATGCCCAATACATAATCATGCAGTGTTCAACCCTGTTTTGATGCCCAATACATAATAATGCAGTGTTCAACCCTGTTTTGATGCCCAATACATAATCATGCAGTGTTCAACCCTGTTTTGATGCCCAATACATAATCATGCAGTGTTCAACCCTGTTTTGATGCCCAATACATAATCATGCAGTGTTCAACCCTGTTTTGATGCCCAATACATAATCATGCAGTGTTCAACCCTGTTTTGATGCCCAATACATAATCATGCAGTGTTCAACCCTGTTTTGATGCCCAATACATAATCATGCAGTGTTCAACCCTGTTTTGATGCCCAATACATAATCATGCAGTGTTCAACCCTGTTTTGATGCCCAATACATAATCATGCAGTGTTCAACCCTGTTTTGATGCCCAATACATAATCATGCAGTGTTCAACCCTGTTTTGATGCCCAATACATAATCATGCAGTGTTCAACCCTGTTTTGATTCCCAATACATAATCATGCAGTGTTCAACCCTGTTTTGATGCCCAATACATAATCATGCAGTGTTCAACCCTGTTTTGATGCCCAATACATAATCATGCAGTGTTCAACCCTGTTTTGATGCCCAATACATAATCATGCAGTGTTCAACCCTGTTTTGATGCCCAATACATAATCATGCAGTGTTAAACCCTGTTTTGATGCCCAATACATAATCATGAAGAATGTATGCTATAATGAATATGGTTGCGCCAAAACTATAAATTTAAAATCCGAAAAGTATTCACATTTCTTGTTGCTGGTAGGAATGCGCTCTGTTTACGAGGAATACAATTAGCAGTCCGTTAATGTCAACGATCATCGTTTAATACGCGTTTAATTAAAAATTGGATCTGCCTGCATAACATACGTCACGAAGAGGGATTGTCTGCAAATATTATGATTGGTTATGTTAAACGATTAGACTGTGTCATGAATGTATTTAGGGACAAGGAAGGGGCGCAATATTGATCCCTAAGTAACACGTGTAGGTAGTCCTCAAACGCTACGTTACGTTTCATTTCATACATACATGTGTCATGTTTTTTGCGTAAATATCAGTCCATGCCAATATAGTTCCGTTTACTCTATAACATTTCAATTGTAAGACATACTTCCACACTTTATCAAAGTCTTTGGATATTTCACATAATAAATGAACGATATTATAATCAGTTAATTGCATAGCAGATGTTATGATAGATAATTACAAATTTCTTTATCGGTCATATTTATTGTCCTCTTAGTCTGATGTGAGATGGCATTTCACTTGCTTTGATAAGAAAAAACTTATTGTGTGCTAGAAACAACACACGGTATCCACTGTTTTTAGGTATAGTAACCCTTGTTGAGCAAACCACTCGTTACAAACGTTCTAAAATAAATCGTTATAATTCTGTAAAGCGTTTGAATCTACGCCAAGTTTCAATACATTCTAGGCAACATTTAGACAAAGCTTATACATGTCAATACATACCCCAATATATATTCAAATGTATCTTAGAATAATAAGTATGATTTCCGCACTAAACCTATGTTGCAAATCGTCCATCAAGCCTTTGCTTCAGACATGATCAAACGCACCTAACTAAAGCAGTAACTTAAATCTATCAAGGATATTACGACTTTATCTCTTTCGACTGGCAAAGCAATAACTTAAATCCTACAGGGGTATTACGACTTTACCTCCTTCGACTGGTAAAGCACTAACTTAAATCTGACAGGGATAGTACGACTTTATCTCTTTCGCCTGGTAAAGCAATAACTTAAAACAAACAGGGATGTTATGGCTTTATCTCTTTCGACTGGTATGGTTAATGTTCTTTCCTGGCTCTACACTATGTCAAAGATGACCTTGGATGACGTATTATAACATAACATAGTGAACTGGATTGATATGTAACACAATTTCGATGGTTTCTCTGTCCAATTGTTTTCTGTTACGCTAGTTATAACTTTTCTGTACCAATTAATAAAGTTCAGTGACCTAGCGATACTATTCATAAACTGTTGGATAATTTGTCATTTCGTATTTAGAAAAACTAACAAAAATGATTTATGTTTTTTGACGGAGAAATCCAATGTGTCGTTCTACTTTAATGAGATTAGTATATACATTTACATGCCACGCATTGAAAAAAATATGCTTCATATTGTATTATGTATTTTGGTGATTTGAACGTGAATATTGCGCACAAGTAATAATTTGAAGTTTTTTAAAGGCGAGGTTAAGATTAGGGGGTTTGGATTAGCGGATTTTGAGTCGGGGTTTTGTATTAGGGTTTTGTGATTCGGGACTTTGGATTCAGGGTTTTGGATTTCAGGTCTTGGGTTACAGGTTTTAGATTAGGGTAATGCTATTAAAATCATTTTATAATCAACCAGACACACAGACAGAATTTTTTGTATATATTAGTTTTAACACCTAAAACAGTTGTACGTTGGTAGACTACAAAATGCAATCCTTTACACATTGTCCTTTAACGCTATTAATACTATGCTTACTATGGTCACCTGAAGTAGCTCACCAGTCACCATCCTCTGTCACTATGAATGCCTTCTCTTCATGAGTTAGATACATGAATATCGAAGAAAGAAAACGTTTGCATTTAGACTGGGACCATTGCCATACTTTGAACGTGACCTCCAAAGCATGCGTTTATTTTTCAGTGACAGCATACGGGCGAATTGAAAACGAAACTTATTAAATGGAATTCGTGTGGTGTGTTCTCTCATAAATATCGACAACGTCAACAATATTGTCTGTTACATTGATTTATTAGTTTAATAATGGGCGTTATAGCTTTGTGAACGACCATAAAGGTCATATGTTTGGGGTCTTTGAGTTAGTTTTGAATTAGTTTTATTGTCCAAAATATTTTTAGAGAAATAATTGTTTCCTTCTTTTACATAGACTTGGGAAACGTGCTACGCATTACAACAGTCGTATCAGATTGGTTGTCTTTACAACCTGTTGTTAAAATTTCACTTTTTCAACACAGCAAGAGAAGGGACAAGGTTCTAAAAATGGACATTATTTGGGTCAATTTGCATTCTATCCAAATTGGCTGGATGTTGTTTTTTGAACTGTGCTACTGAATACACATTGTTTTTTTGAACTGTGCTACTGAATACACATTGTTTTTTGAACTGTGCTACTGAATACACATTGTTTTTTTAACTGTGCTACTGAATACACATTGTTTTTTTTAACTGTGCTACTGAATACACATTGTTTTTTTGAACTGTGCTACTGAATACACATTGTTTTTTGAACTGTGCTACTGAATACACATTGTTTTTTTAACTGTGCTACTGATTAAATCAATATAAATTACACTTATGATTTATATATAAAAGATGGTTTTAATGAAGACAGTAGAGCACCAGGCCTACAGACAAATTGATTATTGAATATTGGATGCTCAGCATTATATTGACGTACAGACACAAGGACGTTAGCGTGGCATAGCATCGAACCAGCAAGAGGAAATTAAAATGATTTAATATATTTAAAGTTCATCTAAGTCATTTTCTGCCTTAATTAACATTAGTACCAACCATAAATCTCTCTCTCTCTCTCTCTCTCTCTCTCTCTCTCTCTCTCTCTCTCTCTCTCTCTCTCTCTCTCTCTCTCTCTTGATTTCGATTTAACTGAGTGCTTCGACAAAAGATTGACATGAATACTCTTTAAGACTGGCGATAATGGATGCCTGGATATTTTAAATGTCATTTTCTTCTGTTATCAACCACATTCATTGCACATTGAAACAATTTGCAACTGGACTCATTTAATCTCTCTCTCTCTCTCTCTCTCTCTCTCTCTCTCTCTCTCTCTCTCTCTCTCTCTTAAGATTTTAAAACAGAAGATTTGAACCGAGATAATATATTCATGAACGATAAGTCTACAACTGCTATGATATTACCCTGTATACTACTATCCATGTCAGAGTTCTGCAAACTGCATTTGAAAGCTTATTATTGTTTGCTGTTACGTATGGACCATGCGTATTCTGTTACTTATGGACCATGCGTATTCTGTATCATAACAAACACAAGTTTCTCTTGTATAAGCAACAATGGATGATATTCTACCTTGGCAAATGCGTATTTACTATCTTTAGTAATGTTTCTTTTGAAGTGGAGAAACAACAAAAAGCCAAACATATTTATCTTTAAAATCAAGAATGCACTTAACAGTTGTTAATTTAATGAATTATATAGTATGTTTTATTAGGTTTGATTACTGTTCAAATCTTAAATCTTATATTGTTTAATGTTATCAACGCTTGTAACAAACTATTGCACAAATCGCCTCTGAATGATATACATTAAAAGTTATTGAAGATTTATTTTAAAAGCTATAAGAGTTTCGTTTGATACATAGTGGAAACGATATTGAGTCAGTACTTATAAAATTCAATACAGTTGTGTACGATTCAATTCTAATAAAGTTACACACACTTTTATACCAAATAGTTTATTGGTAATGAATATGTTTTTTTTATATAAAGAACCATATAGTCGTGTACCATTCAGTTCTAATAAAGTTTAATATTTCTTGTACCAAATAGTGAAACTAGTATGTACCAAATAGTGAAACTAGTAATGAATCAGTTATTATCAAGTTCAAGACTCTCTCGTAGCAAGTAGTGTAAACGGTAGGGAATCAGTTCTTGCCAAGTTCAATACTCGCTTGTAGCAAGTATTGTAAACGGTAGGGAATCAGTTCGTATCTAGTTCAATATTCTCCTGTACTAAATATTGTAAACGGTAGGGAATCAGTTCTTTTCAAGTTCAATATTCTCCTGTAGCAAGTATTGTAAACTGTAGTGTAATCGTGCCAATCTCTTCGTATTTAGTTCAACAAATTCATGTGCCATTCACTTAGTTTAAACTTCGACACAATCATGTCCTAATCAATTCGTATCACGTTCGACACATTCATGTGACAGTCTCTTCGTATCAAGTTCGACACATTCATCAAGTTCGACACATTCATGTGACAGTCTCTTCGTATCAAGTTAGACACGTTCATGTGACAGTCTCTTCGTATCAAGTTAGACACGTTCATGTGACAGTCTCTTCGTATCAAGTTCGATATAGTATTCTGTCACATTATGTTCATTCCAATCAAAGACGCATCACTCACTCTTCTTACAAAAATCGAACAAATGTTTGAGAAAAATGATAAAAATAATAGTCGCTCACGTACAGCAAGGAGTTCGTCTAAAACATTTCACATAATGTTATAAAAATCCCTGTTTATCACATACTTATTTCGAACGTTATAACTGAGATTCAGATTTACTCGTTAAGCTGCGCTGTATATTTCTTAACCATTTCCTCTTTTGAAAATTGTTAATCAAAACATACGGTGAATATGTAGTTATCCTTGATTGTCATTTAGCTTTCCTCCCCAATATTTATATAGTAAAACTATTCGTCTTCTTCTTTTTAAAAAAACACAATTATTATTATTATTGCCACTATATATATTTATGTATATATATATATATATATATATATATATATATATATATATATATATATATATATATATGTATATATATATATATATGTATATATATATATATATATATATATACATATATATATATATATACATATATATATATATATATATATATATATATATATATATATATATATATATATATATATATATATATATATATATATATATATATATATATATATATAAAGATAATATTATTTGTATTACATATTGATTCTGCCTAATATTATTAACCATTCTTCCAAAGAATCCAGGGATATCACTTTCCGTTCTCTCTGGTGTTTATGTATAATTTTCTCTCTCTCTCTCTCTCTCTCTCTCTCTCTCTCTCTCTCTCTCTCTCTCTCTCTCTCTCTCTCTCTCTCTCTCTCTCTCTCTCTCCACGCACACACACACACACACACACACACACACACACACATACATACATACATACATACATACATACATACATACATACATACATACATACATACATACATACATACATACATACATACATGCATACATACATACATACATACAAATAAGCGTTTTAAACAATTATAATCATCAGGATAAATGTTTTTATAAAACGTTAACCGGCCTTAGACCGGTTTTAAACACGATGAAAGCACATCAAGCACATGACTATGTCAATCACATTTTCCCTACCCTATGTATATACGATGATACATGGTAGAGCTTTTCTTATGACAATAACACCCGTATGGTACATTCTTGTAGAAGAAGACATTTATGCTCCCAGACCGAACCGTCCCAAGTGTTCAAATTATCCAAACTATGTTAATCAAATCGCGAGAAATTAGTCCCGATACCCAATCTAATATGATTCCAGTACAACGCTAATAGCCATACCGAGTGGGGCAACATTAGAAATATGACCAGCATAATACAAAATTGAACAAAGAATCTTTAATATATACACATACGCACAACCTATTTGACCATTTATTTATACTCGCGAATTTAAGTCCTTAGCAGTGAAGCGATAAGCTCAAGAACTGATAAAGTAAACTGTTGTCAAACATTCATTTTCAGAATCTAACATTTGAAATGGGCTTTTACGCTTGTATAGACAGGTATGTCATGAGATAGTAGAAATAAAACTGAAGAGCAAACCTGTAGCTATTGAGGATCTGCAGACCGTGACATCCAAAAAAAAGCGTGATTAACTCAACGGCGGGACGGTTTCTTTTAGGACATATGAAATATATTTACTACACTATGTACTCTAGGGACTAAGAAATCAGACATGAGATAATTTGATAATAAGTATTATAGCTTTTAAAAACATGCCCTTATTTATACCATTGAAATGTATGTATGTTTGTATGTATGTATGTATGTATGTATGTATGTATGTATGTATGTATGTATGTATGTATGTATGTATGTATGTATGTATGTATGTATGTATGTATGTATGTATGTATGTATGCACATGTGTGTGTGTGTGTGTGTGTGTGTGTGTGTGTGTGTGTATACGAATGTACGTGTGTATGTGTTTTATATCAGGTTTGGATAATTGTAATTATTGAATCAAATCTCATCCTTGTAGCTTTAATCAATCTGTATACTGGCTATCAGGGGTTTTCTAGCTGTTCTTTGGTTTATTTCAAGAAAACATAAATATAAATTAGCTTAATACTCATATCCGTGCAAATGTTTTCCTGTTACTCAATCTGCGTTCATATATAAATCAGAGTTAAAGGGAATAAATCTACTTTCGTTTTCATTATATTTTTTTTTATGTGTAAATGCTTTTTTTGTCTCGTCCTTTGTTTTAGTCTAACGATTAACAATATTGCAGAACATTTATGGTCTGTCCGATACGCATTCATTGTGTTTCAAACCTAAGGCCTGTGAATTTGTTTAACATGTTGTTTTTTCGAGGTTTCTATTTATTTAGAAAGACAACTTCGCAAAACCTCATTTTCTGCAGCAGAATTTATCTGCATCATTTAATTAATGATTTTATATGCATGTTACGTCAGAACAAAAATATATAAGGAAGATAATTAAGTACTAGTGCAAAAGTATAGTAATACAATATAAGTATAGTAATACAATAGAAGTATAGTAATACAATATAAGTATAGTAATACAATAGAAGTATAGTAATACAATATAAGTAAAGTAATACAATATAAGTATAGTAATACAATAGAAGTATAGTAATACAATATAAGTATAGTAATACACTAGAAGTATAGTAATACAATAGAAGTATAGTAATACAATATAAGTATAGTAATACAATATAAGTATAGTAATACAATAGAAGTATAGTAATACAATAGAAGTATAGTAATACAATATAAGTATAGTAATACAATATAAGTATAGTAATACAATAGAAGTATAGTAATACAATATAAGTATAGTAATACAATATAAGTATAGTAATACAATAGAAGTATAGTAATACAATAGAAGTATAGTAATACAATAGAAGTATAGTAATACAATAGAAGTATAGTAATACAATAGAAGTATAGTAATACAATAGAAGTATAGAAATACAATAGAAGTATAGTAATACAATAGAAGTATAGTAATACAATAGAAGTATAGTAATACAATAGAAGTATAGTAATACAATAGAAGTAAAGTAATAAAATATAAGTATAGTAATACAATAGAAGTATAGTAATACAATATAAGTATAGTAGTACAACAAAAGTATAGTAATACAATATAAGTATAGTAATACAATATAAGTATAGTAATACAATATAAGTATAGTAATACAATAGGAGTATAGTAATACAATATAATTATAGTAATACAATATAAGTAAAGTAGTACAATATAAGTAAAGTAGTACAATATAAGTAAAGTAGTACAACAGAAGTATAGTAATACAATATAAGTAAAGTAATACAATATAAGTATAGTAATACAATATAAGTATAGTAATACAATATAAGTAAAGTAATACAATATAAGTATAGTAATACAATATAAGTATAGTAATACAATAGAAGTATATAAATACAATATAAGTAAAGTAATACAATAGAAGTATAGTAATACAATAAAAGTATAGTAATACAATAGAAGTATAGTACTACAATATAAGTAAAGTAATACAATATAAGTATTGTAATAAAATATAAAGATTGTGAGAATTACGAATGCGAAAAACGTCTTTCCTGTCACTGAAAGAATGTAAACATTATTTTGACAAAGCCTAAAAAAGGTATTTTATGACCACACATTTCTTTTAATGTTTGCGTTTTATATGAGCAAGTTGTAAATGCTGTAATAAAATGTGCAACGGTTTTAGTCTAGATAAAGGCGCATATCAAATTTAGAATAAACAGAATTAATCGCAATTATTGCATCTTCCATAGTGATTGTTTATGACAAGAAATATTATCTGCTACCATCCAGCTGAACCATTTGATGTGAAATATCAGACCTCTGCATCGTTATTGATGGCCGCTAATCCCAAACTTGGTAATTATGGATCATTTTGCGCCGTGGGAAGCACTTAATACGAAATTCCTTTCAAGCTTAATTTACTCTTTTCTTTCTTTTGTTGGTATCTAGCAGTTATAAGTTGCAGGTATCTGATTACAGAGTCGAAAAAGAGTCACAGAACTGCCATCTTCCATTAACCGGACATTAGGATAAAATACAAACCCATGCACCAAGGTAGCTTCACAGTAGAATTATGCCCGCGTCCATAAAATGAGCACAACGGTAATGGTCTTAGACCATTAAGTATCTCAGGATATTTGTTTCCCCTCTACTTTAAATCATTTGGTAGATACTAAAGAAGAATAACAGAACAGGCAACAAGCAAACCATTTAAGACATAGAAAACTGCCAGAGAAAGAGAGAGGGGGTGGGGGTGGGGTGAGGTGGAGTGAGAGTATTAAACGAGCTGCATATCCAATTAAGCAGTTGTATATATCACGCAAAGAATGTCTACTTAAGATTATACATACGATATTATTATTTCGTAATTGTTTAGTAACAACACATAAGTAACGTTTGAATTAAGCGTATGCGTCATTATATATTACCTAGAAAATGAAAGGCGTCCAGGGATTTTATGGTATACTTGAATTAATTGTATCTTATAAATGGGTCTGAGCGGACAAGTGGAAATCTTATATTCTAACAATAAACATGTTGAAGTAATTGAAATAGTACCTGTTTTGATCTTTCTTCAGCTCTCAAAAAAGTCTAAAATATTTGAACAGTCTGAATTGCACTTGAGTATGTTTCAGAAAGATTATATATAGAAAGACATCAATATAATTAAAAAGGTCGCAGAGTTATAATTAGTTGAAAGCTGAAACGAAATCATTGCGTGATACGTCGTAATTGTAATATTTTACTACACGACTTTTGTAAAAAAAATTAAATTATTTTTTTTAATATCTAATTGCTTGAATTTGTACACTTGATCAAGGATTTGTTTTTGTTATTGTAGTGTTTAACGCCATTTTTCAGTACATGATAGGCTATACATGGCGGCATTTGTTATCAAGTAAAGTACATGAAGATTTCAATAAGAAATGTCACCAGTGACTTAAGTCATGAAGCTTCAGCTGCATTTTTTTTTACAACTTTTTCCAGCATTACGGTATTGCAAAAGCTCCTGTAAATAAGGTGCACATTATCGAAGAAACTATAAAAGTACTTTCAAAAAGGAAAATATAAAAGAACAACTAATTTGTACATGTACTTTTAAAATAAATTGTTTATGAAACTATTTCCTTTACATAGATAATTAATAAATATAACAAAAGATTAATAATATACACAGGTGTTGGCTAAAAATGATTTAAGGATAGAATGAATTTTGTTTCTTATAATTTCAACCAGTTGAACAAATCAATATTATTCTGAGATTTGTCGAATTTCTGAAACATAATGAAGATAGGTTTATATCAGATAGATGATGATTTATTTACATGAACGCTAATAATTTTTAGAAATGATCAACTTGCTCGGTTAAAATTATTATTGTTTAAATATTAACTTATGAGGACATTTTGTAGTATACCATGGAAACATGCTCTCTCAAAGTTGAACATTTGCGAATCTAGTCATATGATATCATCCTCATTTGTCGAGAAAGTCAACAAAAACTAATTTAGCTGTTTATTAGGTGTCTATTTGGCACAAAATAACGTATTGTAATTTGTTCTTTATTGTCATTGTTCTTAAAGTCTCACCATTTTTTCATTACAAATATGGCCAGGTAATAGTTAACATCAGAGACATATTTGAATATGTCTTTGCTGTCATTAAGAAAAGTGATGTTTTGCATTACGTATTTACTTTGAAGAACAATCTGTTGTATGTTTTACTGTGCAATATTTTTAAGTCAACACGCTGGATGAAACTTGGATTTATCCAAACAAAATGATGTATTATTAGAAGCTGTTGATATCGAAGATAAATAAATAATAAATACCTTCATATAAATTGCTTTGAATAAAAGATCACTTAGATAAACATCATGTTTGGTGCTTACCAGGAAAATATACACGTGAAAATGGATCCGGGTTTTGATCAAGGCATGAATATTGTACGGATAACAAGCTGTGAAAACAGGGATAAAAGGGATGATATTGATAAGACGATTTTTTATGACGCGAAGCAAATCATTATGCGTAGCTAAATAATTTGTGTTTACTACGGTTTATGCAACATATTTGAAAGATCAAGATCGAAAAACGTATTTTCCAATGAGATGCGGTTCGTGATAGCATTCGTTTAAAATTACAAAATGTTGAGACAGCATACTATCGTATACCGACCCAGGACAAACCGTACAAAAGTAGTCAGCTACATTATGATGCATTGCAGACTCTGACGTGTTGCTGAAGGACAAACTTACTCTGAAAGATAGACTTTGCAAACAAGAAGTATCATATCATTAAGAAAATCGAACTTTATGTGACAGATTGCATACCAGTCTGTTATAACACTACACTAAACTTTATGTGACAGATTGCATACCAGTCCGTTATAACACTACACTAAACTTTATGTGACAGATTGCATACCAGTCCGTTATAACACAACACTAAACGATTGACGGTATGGAGATGGTTGTGTGTACAGATCAATGACAAGGCACTAACAGATTTAGGTGGTGGAGATTATGGTGTGTACACCTCCGTGACAACAAGGCACTAACCTATTGAAGGGGAGGAGAGGGGGTGTAGGGAATTCAACAATACCAAGTTATAAACTAAAGATTTACGGGTATGTTTGCCGTGTGTGTGTGTGTGTGTGTGTGTGAGAGAGAGAGAGAGAGAGAGAGAGAGAGAGAGAGAGAGAGAGAGAGAGAGAGAGAGAGAGAGAGAGAGAGAGAGTTTTGGAGTTTTTTTTAACGTAGCTTTAACAATTTGTCAGTCATATCGCTATCATGTCTGCAGCGTGGCACTTTATGGTGGTGTCACTGGGGCATCATGCCGCAAACATGTAGCATGATGTTCCACCTAGTCACATTAAACTGACACCAGGCTAAGCGAGTCAGATGTTAGTACCATTTTTAGAAGTCTTTGATATGACTCGGCCGGGGATCAAACCTACGACTCGCCCGCATTCGAAGTGGACACTCTAACCACTAGTCCGCCGAAGTAGTGCGCTTGCGTTTGGTAAAATCACCAAGCTAAACGCTAAATGGTTACGAGAACGTTTGTAGAGCGCACAAAGCACCAAGCTAAAAGGTAAATGGCAGGGATTGATCAGGGAACAGGGAATGGGGTGTAGGAGGGGGCGGTCAAGCGTTTCCACAACCAGGCTAAAAAAATTGCGCACACAAAAGTAGTCATTTGACAGTTGAAATTTGACCGTCAGTTTATTCTTGAATACTTTTATTGGGTACTATGCTTACACTGAATAAATAGACAAATAGACGTTGGACATGGTGCGCTTTGGAAGAAAGTCAGGGCCCTTTTGAAATATTGGTGCCAGCACCTTCACCACCAAAGATAATAAACAATGCAAAACACACTTGATCTCTTCCAACCCTGAATGTTGTACGCGAAAGCTTGAAGAGTACAAAACTGAAAGGTAAATGGTACACGGTCATGTTTTGGGTGTAGTAAAAGTACAGGTATGTTTATAGAGTGGTAAAAGCACCGAGTTGAAAGGTACGGGCGAGTTTTTAGAGTGGCAAAGTACCAAGTTGAAAGGCAAATGCTGTACAGGTTCGTTTATAGAGTGGTAAAAATACAGAGTTGAAAGGAAAATTATGTAGGGTACGCTTATAGAGTGGTAAAAGTACAGTCATCCCTCGTTTATCGCGGTTAATCAGTTCCAGACTCTACCGCTATAAGTGAATTTCCGCCAAGTAGGATTTTGTAGTTAGAGCATATAAAACCTGTTCACGACTCTCTAAATACGGTAACTTTCAGGCTTTGAGCCCCAAACACTAAGTAACTTTGGACTTGTAAAGCAGAATGACCTGCGGACTTTGGAAGAACAAAACTTTGCCAATTATAAAGATATCTTTCTGTATTTGGTATGAAAATAAAGGTTAGACGTCAGCTTGTATGTATAATGCAATAAAATGTGCATATATATTAAAACGTTTAATATACAGGTGCAAACAGGTAACACAACAGATAAAATGCACAAACAATATTTATTTAACACATTACATAAATGATAATTTCAAACATTTCATCTAAATGAACGATTTCAAAGTATTCCAAAGCTTTCCTGGAGCCATCTAACACTTCGGTGGGTCTAGCTCTCTCAGAAAACTGAAATAAATCACTTTGGTTCGTCGAGAACAAACACACGTGGAGTTCACACTTCGTCTGGTTCAAAACCTTTAAAGTCCTCTTTATCGTCATCACTGTCTCCCAAAAGCACATTCAAATGTATCTCCGGATGTTTTCTCTCATTTTCAATCAACTGTGTTAGGTCACAACAGCTAAATATTTTGATAATTCATAATCTGACACTTCATTCTCATCTTATGTCGATGTCCGCCATTTTGAATAGAAATTCGCCATTCGGAAAACACGCTTAGAATGTGCCTGTTGCCTCGAGATTTCTAGTTGAATTCAAACGTAACTCGCGAGATAATCCAAGTATAATATCTACATTAAAATAATAAATAAGAAATATCCCAAAACGTATATAGTCTGGTACTATGACGTTAAATAAGCACACTGCCCTAGACCGGTAAAGCAGTCTGAAGGGTTACAGACTTCCCCATGACCGGAAAACCGGTCTGTAGTGATGAAAGGGTTAACATTATTAAAGCCCTCTAGACATGAAATAACACTCCTTTACAAAACCGCGATAGAGTGAAGCAGCAAAAGTCGAAGCGCGAAGTGGCGAGGGACGACTGTACCAAGCTGAAGAGTAAACGCTGTTAACGGGATCAAATCAATCAATATTTAGACAGTGGACCTCATTATGCAAACAATTTGCATCATTCAAAGAGTGAACCAAAATCTAACTGAAAAGCATTCGTAGAATGAATATAAAGTTAATATACATCCCAGTGAGTAACTGAAAGACATGCGTTGAATAAATATAAAGTTAATATATATCCATGTGAGCGTTATCCTAACAACACAAAGGAATCTAAAACTTTTGTATATAATAATTTAGAATGACAAAGAGGGGGAACTACTTCAATGGTGTTCAAATCAAGCTATTAAACGCTTTTAAAATGTCCGCGTTTCATGTACTGTTATCAACCACATTCAACGCACATTGAAATAATTTGCAACTGGACTCATTTAGTCTCTGTCTCTGTCTCTGTCTCTCTCTCTGTCTGTCTGTCTGTCTGTCTGTCTGTCTCTCTGTCTCTCTCTCTCTCTCTCTCTCTCATTGTATGACAGTGTAACATCAGGAACTTGATAAGTGCCTTATTTTAGGGCAGTGCAACATTCGAGCTTTGGTTTAATTTACTTTGATTTGGTGATATATCGTACGGTAATTAAACATTCGAGCTTTGGTTTAATTTACTTTGATTTGGTGATATATCGTACGGTAATTAAACATTCGAGCTTTGGTTTAATTTACTTTGATTTGGTGATATATCGTACGGTAATTAAACATTCGAGCTTTGGTTTAATTTACTTTGATTTGGTGATATATCGTACGGTAATTAAACATTCGAGCTTTGGTTTGGTTTGGTTTGGTTTGACACGTACAATAATATAACACAGTTTGGTTAAATTCAGGTCATGTCTGTTTTGCCAGTCTACAAAGCTTGGCGTACTATTTGCCGGGTGGGAAATATCCCGGACCTGGCCTGGTTTGGTGTAGAGATGTACAGCAATGCAACATTATGGACATGGCATGGTTTGGAGTGGAAACAATACAACATATGCTAGTAATTACGTACCTTGAGGGCCTATTAACTCCTCTTTAGTCTTGCAATTATGCATGAGTTTTTATACGTTTAGTGTTGAAAATAGTGTAAATAAATTATGAATGATGTATTTGCCCTTGGTTTTGTTCACTTTGCCGCTTTTGAAATACAGCACACCATTGAAAAGCTGTGATTCTGCCATAACATATCAATCAGTGATAACAAAAAGCAGTGAATCAACAATAACATGTAAAGCAGTGAATCAGGATTAACATGCAATGCAGTAAATTAATAATAACATATAAAGCAGTGAATCAACAATAACATGTAAAGCAGTAAATCAGCAGTAACATGCAGAGCAGTGAATCAACTAAAGCATATAAATCAAAACTTGAGTGTCAATAAGTTTTGGTTACCTGACTTAGTCATAGGTAAGGACCAAAACAATATACCATTATTCTGCTAAATGGTTTGTCAAATGCAGAAATAGGTTGCATATAAGCCTTAGGTATCTTCCGATTGGGATTTTCTTCCAATTGACTAGTATGACAAGATATGCAGTATTTACACACATCACTTTTGATTTTTGGCCAATAGAAGGGATGCAAGATCTTGTGATAAATGTTATTAATCCCTGAGTGACCAGCCAAAGAAGTTTCGTGGGTCCGACTAAGAATTTCCTGTCAGTAAGATATGGACTATACAGTATGATTTGGACTACACAGTATGATCTGGATTGCACAGTATGATTTGGACTACACAGTATGATTTGGACTACACATTATGATTTGGACTACACAGTATGATTTGGACTAAACAGTATGACTTGGATTGCACAGCATGATTTGGACTACACAGTATGATTTGGATTGCACAGTATGATTTGGACTGCACAGTATGATTTGGACTACACAGTATGATTTGGACTACACAGTATGATTTGGACTACACAGTATGATTTGGATTGCATAGTATGATTTGGACTACACAGTATGATTTGGACTACACAGTATGATTTAGACTACACAGTAAGATACACAGTATGATTTGGACTACACGGTATGATTTGGATTGCACAGTATGATTTGGACTACACAGTATGAAATGGACTACACAGTATGATTTTGACTACACGTTGATAGTTTATGGACCACTCGTCACAAGCAGAAACCTAGAGAGAGATCCATTTGCGTACAAGAATTCCATTTTCAATAAGAAATAACATAGGTATTTTGTTTTTGTTCGTTCTTTTCTTGATTAGAATATAGAGAATGAGTAGTTTAAAAATGGATCACTTTGCCGCGAAACAAGAAGTGAAAGTGACCTCATCAAAGGTATGACTAATACATGTGCCAGCTACAGTAATATCTTCCTGATCGACCTCATTCTGAAGATCTTTCGTTGCCATAGCAAATGCACTAGCTGGCTATAAATCAGAGATTTTGTTTGATCCAAACATGAATTGTCAGTTACCTTATATCTAGCTGGGTCGTTGCCTAGTAATACGTGAATGTACTCAGCGGGCAAAGCAAACACGGCTCCGACTATCACGGGTCCAGAGATTAAGCCTAATGGCAAATTTACACTATGGAGAGGAACAATAACAAAGCCGCATTCTACTACGTGAATAAGAACCCTCTCATTAGAAAAGGACTTCTCAGAAAAGACAAAGTACCTGATACTTAAAGATTGAGATGCAACTGTGTCCCTTAACAGTTTCATAGTGATGGGATTGGCCAAATCACCCAAGTGTGATATAGAACCCTTCGACATATATGGTTCATACTTCTTTCACTGACATAAGATCATACTGGGGTTTATTAGACCCAACAAATGTATTTCTCTGTATACATGACTGTGACCATGACAGAATTAAGACGATTTGTAATAGGAATGTATTGATTATCTTGTTTTTTTTGTGTAAATTTGTGGCAATAAGAAATAAGGTGACCTTCTCTTCTTCTTGCAAAGATTCAGGTAGGAAGAGATAATGAAGTTTGATCTGCTTATCAGACGCATGATTTCTAAATGTTGTGCCAGACTGAAATTTAGAACGGCTTTTAATACGCTTAAATACGTTTCTACATGAAGACTGTTGTTACGTGCTTAGGCTCGAATAAACAGTAACATAGAAAGAGTGAAAATAACAAGCTTGTAAAAACTTAATAAACACTGTATTGAGCACAAATATTTTCCAGAAAAAAATAAACTTACGATTTAAGAATCAATTCCCAAAATTAATCTAAAAATAACTCAAAATATAATCCACTAGTGAAATTGCAAAAGTCCTGGTAATAAAATATCCTAATAATTCCCAGTTCGAATCTTCGTGAAGCATCCAAGATGGAAGACGATGTCAGGTGATGAAGTCAGTTCTGGTCTTATGAAATTCAATGAGCACAATTATTTTCCAGATAAATAACAAAATAAATCCTCTTGATCCAAACGAATTGAAATAATTTCCCGTACAAGGTAATTTAAAATAACTCAAATCGTCACACGACTTAGTATTCTAACAGCCCAACTTCTACTAAATAGTTCGCTCCAAAACAAAATTTATATACCTGTTTTTACGTAAATAAGGAAAGGGTCTCTTCATCTTCTAGAACCTTTAGAATAAATTTACGTTCAAAAAATCTCGTGTACACCGTATAACCCAACTGAAAATAGAAAGATGTTTATAACAAAGCTCCATAATGTCCTTGGAATCAACCAATCATTTTAAAAGCTTGTTTACAACTCTGAAGCCAGGTCAGAAATGAGGTCAACATCTGGTGTTTATTTATAGAGTACAGGTCATCTCCCAATGAATGAATCTTAAACTTAAAATGTCAAATTTGAATCTGACAAACAAACAATTAAAATAAAAATGAATGACTTAAATCAAATATACCTAACACTGTTGAGTGTAATTTACAAATTAAATTTAATGAGCATAAGCATAATCATCAGCATTTTCCAAGGTTTCGATCTTATGCTCATCCAGATGAGTATTAAATTCACTATGAAAAAGGTTCTGGAACTCTTCAAGTGATACATGTTGTCTGAGAGTTTCATAATATTGGTCTACTTTCTTGGCCAAGCACCACTTATGAAATAACTGCTCTTTGTTCGTATGCAAATTTGACATGAGTCTGTCCAGCTTCATTTTTATCGTTCTTGTATTATTTTGCCGATTAGGCTTGGAGATTAACTCATAACCCTTTAAGATGTATTCTTTAACCAGATCATAGTCAGCACTTTTCTATACTGACAGGGATGTATATATATCTCGGGCTTCGCCAAAATGTGCACACTTTAGTAATAAAGTTCAATGATTTCATGGTCATTTCAAATTTTCAGCAACGTTTAATAAACAAAATATTTGTGTACATCTTTATCTCTAATATGGGGCACTATACGACTTTACTACCCGCATAATGCATTCAGAAACAGGCTGTATACGAGTTTACTTCCTACATATTGCATTGATAAATAGGCTGTATACGACTTGACTACACACATATTGCATTTACAAAATGGCTGTATACAACTTTACTACCCATATATTGCAATTACAAATAGGCTGTATACGACTTGACTACAGACATATTGCAATTATAAATAGGCTGTAAGGAACTGTACTATCCTCATGTTGCTGTTTCAAAAATAGACTATATACGACTCTACTTTCCACATAAGAACTTTACACACAGATTGTATAGAACTTTACAAGCAACATATTGTATTTATAAAGAGGATGTATACGACTTTATTACCCAAATATCGCAATTACAAATAGGTTGTATACAACTGTACAACCCAAATATCGCAATTACCAATAGGCTGTACGGAACTGTACTATCGTCATGTTGCTGTTTCAAAAATAGACTGCATATAGCAGTACTACCCAAACAATGTAATTACAAATAGCCTGTATACAAATGAAATGCATTTATATTGTAATTAATGTATGTTGGGCTGTATAAAACTATTGTCTGTATATTGCAAGTTCAATTAAGTTGTGTGAAGCTATATTGTCCATAGATTGCAGTTGCAATTAGGCTTTATAAAACTGAATTATCCATATATTGCAAGTTCAATCAAGTTGTGTAAAACTGTATTGTCAATATATTACAATTGCCATCAGGCTGTGTAAAACTATTTTGTCCTTAGATTACTATTGAAATTAGGCTGAATAAACCTGCACTGTCCATGGATTGCAATTGCAATTAGGCTGTTTAAAACTGTATTGTCCATATATTTAAATTCAATACGGCTGCATAAACATATTATAAATATATTATCCATAGATTGCCATCGTAATAAGGCTGTATAAAACTGTATTGTCAACAGATTGTAATTAGGCTGTACAAAACTGTATTGTCAACAGATTGTAATTAGGCTGTATAAAACTGTATTGTCAACAGATTGTAATTAGGCTGTATAAAACTGTATTGTCCACAGATTGTAATTCGGCTGTATAAAACTGTATTGTCCATAGATTGCAATTGCAATTAGACTGTGTAAAACTATCGTCACCAGATTATCATTGCAATTAGGTTGCGTATAACTGTATTGTCCATGGATTGCAATTGCAATTAGCGCTGTAAAAAGCTGTTATCCTTTGATTGCTATTGCAAGCAGTCTGTGTGAAACTGTATTGTCCGTAGATTGTAATTAGGCTGTATAAAGTAATTATCAGTATATAACAACTGCAATCAGGCTGTTTAAAACTGCATTACCAATAGGATGCAATAGGCTGTTTAAAACTGCATTACCAATAGGATGCAATAGGCTGTTTAAAACTGCATTACAAATAGGATGCAATAGGCTGTTTAAAACTGCATTACCAATAGGATGCAATAGGCTGTTTAAAACTGCATTACCAATAGGATGCAATTAGGCTGTATAAAACTCCATTACCAATAGGATTCAATTGTACCAATTATGCTGTATAAAACTGTAGTGTTCACATATTGTAATTAACGTCTATTAGGCTATAAAATCTATTACTCACATATGGCAATTAATACACATTAGGTTCATCAAAACACAGTGAAGTCGTCAAAAAAACCCAATACAAATGGATTTCTAAAATTGAATTGAATATACAGTTGAAAATATTAGTGCTAAAAATCTTCAAAAAAGAACAATGTGCAAGGAAACCATAATTAGAAATATTACGTCAGTACCACTGTAGATATAATATAAACTTTCATAATTATTCCCGTCTACTGCGACCGGTTAATATGTAATGAATTTTGGTACGGTAATATTTTATCCTGAATTTTTACTAGCACTGCTACTACTACAGCTACTACAACAATAATTTCTACACTATTACTACTATCACTACTACTACTACCACTACTACTTCTACTACTACTACTACTACTACTACTACTACTACTACTACTACTACTACTACTTCTACTACTACTACTACTAATAATAATAATAATAGTGAAATTTGATCAATACATTTTGGTAATTGCTAATTACACCCTTCCAAGAGTAAACACTTGAACATTATTATTGCCATTATAAACTTTGAAAAGAGCATTTTTATAATGACAGATGTGTGGTATCCAGACAAACCCTTGAGGTATAGGCTTAGCAGATGTCAAGTCTTTTTGTTTAAAACATTAATGTAATAAAATCTCGGTTACTTTAGACTTGTCTTGCACACAGAACCGTTCCAGTTTCGAAGCAACGAAATACACTCTAGCTCGTTGTCGGCATAAGGTTTTCTCCCGTACGGATACATTTCTAGAGAATACGTAAATGAACAAGATCTTGTTTCGTTTATTCATAACATATCTCTGATTTGTTTAGCCTAATCATTGAGGGGTTCAAAATAATTTTTACCAATGTAAATGACATTAATGTATAAAAATCATATCCTATACGGATCTCCGCATAGACTGACATGATTGTTATTTTTAGTCGTTGAGTAATTCCTTTAATATTTGCCGGGGTATAAATAGAGTTCGCATGAAGTTAGCAGTTCGTGACCGACTTCATATTAAGCTTTAGATCAATACCTGGTACTGATTTGTAAAAATCATTTTCTTTCTTTACAATAGTGCAAGCTCAAATTATCCATATAGATTGCAAAACGATTTTGTGTGTGGACAAAACGTCACTGACGCTGACACAGTAACATGAGCCTAATAATGTCAGAATAACAGGACAAGACATTTGCATATTGGATAAAGCAAGAAAAGAGAAACAAAACGATATTAATTTTGAAAGATTAGCTTAACACAAAGGGAACAATTAGAAAATTCTACCTAACGTTAACATAGTAGCAGAATACCGAATTTATTGTTTCATATCAATATATCCCTGTAGTTTTGTGTGATTTTATTTTTTCTGTGGGGGTGGGTCGGGGGTGGGTTGTTGGAAATGCAATGTTTGCATAGCAGGACATGTGTAATAACTGCGTAGCTTACTGCACACGATTTAAAAGTTATTGTTTTAAAATGGAAATTATTATTTGACCATGGAGTTCTCACCACCGAGCGAATCAAACATCTGCGTGAATCTGACTTACAGCCAATTATTTCCTGTTTCCAAAGAACATCAAGAACATAGTCGTTGTCAACAGAAGATTCCTTAAAAGCGCGAATACTAAAATTAACTTTTCAATAAAAGCTCAATGGGCACACCTCATAAAAACTAACTTTAAACTTGTTGATTTTTCCTTAACATCGTATGACTCATTCGTAAGATTTTCCAAAAAGGAAAAGAACTTTCTTAATGTTTACAGAAACATTTTAGTTATAATCCGAAGGCTTGCTACTACAATTGATTATGTAGAGATATGGAATAGATTAGATATGCTATGTATATTTATAGGGACATTCCAATAATCTGAAACCAGATACAAATAAATTTATGATACTCTTAATATGAAGCCCCTATTTAGAATGTATTAGTTGTTTACATAATTTGACAGTAAATGAAGATGAGGTTTGCATAAACAACAACGAACATGCTGCAGATCTGAGATGTACTCTCGTTTACTTCTGCACGGTGTCCATAGGTCTCCTCCATGCAGAACATGCTGCTCGTGTATGAATGAAACCCAGTTAGAGCTATCTTGCGTGAGTGCTTCCCAAGTCTCATGGTCAATGTAGAGGTGTTTCAAAGGTGACTGGAGGGAATATTTTAATCGGTTCTCCTGTATACCATGAGATCACTTTCTCTTATTTTGCTTAATGAGACAAATCTTTGGTAGTCGCTCTACAGACATCTTGCTGCCTTGAGATATCACCATAAGAGTGCTTATGCGTGGAATGACGTATGAGATCCTCAGTGAATGTCATCCTATCCTCGACCCTTTCCTAAAGCACCCGATGTGAAAATGTTTAAGCTTATTCAAACGGCGTTCGTACACATCCCCGATTTGGCAAGCACTCAGCAGAATGGGCAATTAAATGCCATTGTAGACCTTAAGTATTGATTGTAGGCTTATATATCTGCGCTCACAAACATTTACACGCAGACGCCAAAGGTCACTCATGCTTAAGCAAATTTGGCCTTGGTTTCATGCAGCTTAATATGTATACAGGGCAAGGAAACCAAAAATATAGTTGGAGGTTTATATCGGCATTAGTTTACAGTTTATATAGAAATTAAGTCTTTCCAAATCATTCACAGATATTTTTTGTTCGGAAACATTTTGTATGTTAGTATATTGTACAAGACAGTATTGACGACGTAATAGTAAAACGTGTGTGCACCAGACATTTTACAGTCGATATATCATCTTCCTGTAGGCTATAACATTCTAAATTAATGCCATCTACTATCTGTTATGGATAATAATAGTTGCAAATGATTGGATTATTTAAACTACTAAATGTTTCTGCTGCTTCAAAAAAATAATGTTTGCATCCTTGGCTTTGTAAACCTCCGATGTGAATGTACTATTACCAATTATATTAAATCAGGTTTCCTTTAGAACATTGTTTACTGAACCGGTGGGTATCGATGATGGATCAACTCATTGAGATATTACTTTATAATTTACGTCTGCGATTAATAATTGGTCAATACAGAGATATAAGAATATTCGCATGTCAACCTGCATGTCATAATCTTATTTTTATCTTACTTCCAGCATTAAATCTCATTCATATTTCCAGTTGTAGCCAAATGAACGGTCAGCGGATCAGAGCGTTCCATTTGTTTCATACTTATTTGTAATTATGATTTTTGATTGATAGAACCGTAGATTTGATTACAGGTAGCAGCAATATTACACACTGGATGAAATGAGATGAATTTAACAATGATCACTTGTAATCAGTATTTATGGTTTGACTTGGCTTAGTATATCATGTATCAGAGCAACTATATTAAATGTATTTTCATTACTCTCTCCCATAAAGATGAAATCATCCATGCCATGTGCAATTTGAATCCTTTCTCAACACGGAGCAACCAAAGGTAATGCAGAAAATGAAGGGTGACTGAAGTTTTATTCAAGCTTTCTCAGTTTTGATTTGCTGCTCTTGTTTGAAAACTATCAGCCAGGTATAAAAAATGAAAGTTTTATTTTTCTCCTCACGGCATTGTACAATTTTAGCTCTATTGTCTGAATTTAATAATTTACATTTGCGTATATCGTTTAATTTTCTTTTCATAGCAAGATAGGTAGTATAGTTCTAGAAAACTAACACGTTTGGATTTGCTATCAGCGAAGTGAATTTAATTCCAATACTCCATCTATAATAGATAGGTACAGATGGAGAAGACGTAATATTTACAGGCCGATTTGCAGCTTATGTGTGACTGTAAGTGTAACATTCATGAAGATGGTTTCAAATGTTTAATTTTTTTTTTGCATACATTAGCATCGGCATCGTTTTACATTTGTTTTGTCTAAATAGTAATAAAATTAAAAAAAAACAACGAATTGCAATCGGACACTATCATTGAGATTGGATCTGAATATTAATGCTGAATTAACTTATATAATGATTAGTTATTATTAAAATCGTATCTCAATATGGCGAGAAAAGACTTCAAAACAAAACTTTGACAGGCATTCGTCAGCAACACAACGTTTTCTGAAATAATTTGTTTCTCGTCCGGAAATCAACAGTTAGTTAAGTGTTAACGGTAAAGGAAGAGTTTTTTTTTTTGTTTTAACGTGGTTTACACAGAGCTCCTTGGAAAACAACATACACCTAAGTAACGTAATTAGAATCATTCCGTCGTCAATAGTAATATGGGATACTGTCGTCATCTACATATAGAATCATTCCGTCGTCAAAAGTAATATGGGATACTGTCGTCATCTACATATAGAATCATTCCGTCGTCAATAGTAATATGGGATACTGTCGTCATCTACATATAGAATCATTCCGTCGTCAAAAGTAATATGGGATACTGTCGTCATCTACATATAGAATCATTCCGTCGTCAATAGTAATATGGGACACTGTCGTCATCTACATATAGAATCATTCCGTCGTCAATAGTAATATGGGATACTGTCGTCATCTACATATAGAATCATTCCGTCGTCAATAGTAATATGGGATACTGTCGTCATCTACATATAGAATCATTCCGTCGTCAATAGTAATATGGGATACTGTCGTCATCTACACATCTTGAAATGAGACTGTAAGGTACTTTGCTGTATTTTTTTCTATATTATTTATTTCATAAAGACGTAACGTTCTAGGTCTGCATGCTATATCAGGATGATCAGGAATATTGCATTTCATCTGATTTTTGTTGGAGTTTGTTATATACGAGTTTAATCAGAAATAGGGAATTTTATTTGATTCTTTTTTTTTAATTATTTCGAATTCATTTTACCGGCTGAATAGTTAATTTTTTTAAATTTCATTTTGAACATGTTACGCCGGGCTGATCATAAATAGAGCTGATGGTTTGATTTCTTTTTTGGACTTTTAGACGGTGGGTATTGATATCAAGAGATAAATGGATGACTTTATAAGGTAAACGACTATTCCTTAGTACAATTCAATAAAATACAATATCAACTGATACGGATTCGTTTTTGACATAAGAACAAAACTAGTACTGCATCTAATATCACACAATGGAATGAATTGTACTGTGCTAAATAAATATCACCAAAATGATAGAACTTTACCAAATCTCAACCAGGTGATAAAACCTTACTGTACTAAATTGCCCTTTCGTGATAGAACTGTATTATACCAAATCTCATCCACGTGAAGAAACTTCACTGTATCAAATCTCACCCAACGTTACTGTACTTAATTCCAACTTTTTGAAAGAGCGTTACTGCATCTGATCTCACCGAACTGAAATAATTGTCTAAGGTTTAACACACATCATGAGATTACTACGAAATATTATAACAGTATGAAGCAACGTTTTAGATTTGAGATGCTAAAGGTGGACCACGCAGTATTCTTACTGCATGAGATGATAGTTTAGTGAGTTGTTTAAGTGGTGGAATAAACAGTATTTCAACAATATCACATGACATAATAACCCATATTTACAAATGGTGGATTGCTCATTATGTTAAACCAAAACAATATGATATTTGTAACAGCAGCAATAACCTCGTTCTTTTAACTAACAGAGTTTCGTTACAATGAAAAAAGATCGATTTTATATTTTCACTGGATTTTAATGGTACTTTTGTGCAGATATCGTAGAACTGATATGATATCGGCTCAATACGTTTTGCACAATGTAAAGAAAACAAAACAGAGTTCTAATTAATGAAACCTAAGAAAGGGGACTTTAAAGAATTCGTATCTTTGATGACTAACGACGGAGCATTAAAAGCAGGAAAAAGACAAGGGCTTATATTTGATGGTTAATGATGGAACATTTTAAAAGGATGGCTTCAGATATGAGCTTATATGTGATCGCTAATGATGACACATGCACAATTCTTTAATGAGCATTCATATGGTCTTTTTTAATCACTTTTATGTTATTAAGATTTTACAAAACCCGAGGGTCATTTACTGCCATAATCAAACTTACCTTCAAGTATTCCTTGTATGAGCCAAAATATGTCTCATAGATATGGCGTGGTCATATTATTAAAAATGTTATTTTAACTAACACCTCAGAAACACAATGCTTACTTTGTACGTACATTAGTATTTTAACATTAACCGAATCATATTCACTTTTGTTTATCTGTTCCGATTTTACGTACCTTCTATACTAATTCATTTTTACAGTACTGATAAATTCTTGCTAGGTAAAATCGCCAGATGTTACAAGTCAGACTGCGCTGATCCCTTAGGCCTTAATGCGGCATTTGAAGTGAGATGATAGCTATGTTAGTGTTCTATTGCAATCGCTGCAGATTGAATAACAATCAATTATAGTATTTCATTTCAAAGACTGAGTTGGAAGGTAAATGTGGATGTCATTTAAATCAAACTGATCACGAATGTTGCATATTTGAATTTTGATTAGACATTGTTTATATCCAGTCATAAAGAATACGGATAGCTGACACTGATGTAACATAAATCATGCTAGATACAGAACAAAGTTTCAGAATTATATTTTTCATTAATATTTGTTACGCAGATTACGCCATAGTTCCATTTTGGTCAATTTGATTGGATAGCTGTTGCTGATGGCGTTAGGTTCTGATTAGATAGAAAAGACACAAAACTATTTCTGTGCAGCATACCGCATCAGTCTAGATATTCGTAGCGCTTGAAGAGAAGTCAATTAATTCTTTAGTTTTAATTACCATTAGCGTTTTTAATATTTTATTTCTGCTTTTGCAGAGATGACAATATAAAATCTTTCGTAGATCTTGTAGATATGATTGGACACTTCTGTTTGGAAGGCTAGATTACAACATTATGAAAAAATATTGTTTGCATGTTGATAACGAAAACGTCAAGTCTCACGTATCGTATCGAAATGTTGGACTTGCAATGTGTAATAATTTAGGAACAAAGCCGATGCAATTAATTGTCTACTATTGTTTATAGAGCTATAACAAATACAGTTAATTACGTCAGCAGCTCTATTGTCATATTATGCACTTTATACAAAACATATTTTAGTCGTAGATATTAATTATTTGTTTTTCGTTCGTTACAGGGTTTAAAGCCATTTTTTTTTTGTTTTTCGTTCGTTACAGGGTTTAAAGCCATTTTTTTTTTGTTTTTCGTTCGTTACAGGGTTTAAAGCCATTTTTTTTTTGTTTTTCGTTCGTTACAGGGTTTAAAGCCATTTTTTTTTGTTTTTCGTTCGTTACAGGGTTTAAAGTCATTTTTTTTGTTTTTCGTTCGTTACAGGGTTTAAAGCCATTTTTTTTGTTTTTCGTTCGTTACAGGGTTTAAAGCCATTTTTTTTTTTGTTTTTTGTTCGTTACAGGGTTTAAAGCCATTTTTTTTTGTTTTTCGTTCGTTACAGGGTTTAAAGCCATTTTTTTTTTGTTTTTCGTTCGTTACAGGGTTTAAAGCCATTTTTTTTTGTTTTTCGTTCGTTACAGGGTTTAAAGCCATTTTTTTTTTGTTTTTCGTTCGTTACAGGGTTTAAAGCCATTTTTTCAAGGACGAGTAATATATGCATAACTGCCAGTATAACTGGTTGATGTAGATCCCGGAAAATCCCGGGAAATCCCGGAAAATCCCGGAAAGAGCCATCGAACCACTGTAATCTACTGATAAGATTTCACGTACCTACATAGGCAGTGTCTGATTCTCGAACTCACACAGGCAGACGTGAGGTGGCAGTGATCTGTAATGGTGAGACCACTTGAACGGCAATAGGGGAATTATTTATTATCTAAGCATTTAAATTGAAAAGGTTTTGTATTTGCAGCAAGTTTCATGCTCTTTTTCGTAGTTTGTAACTTTGCATAGTCTAAATTTAGCATTCATTATAACAACAAGATATGATCTGTTTTCAGAGCTGAAAACAAATGGCGCACACACTAATAATAATAATGAGGACTTTGTACATCGCATAATATTTCCAAGCTATAAGCGCTTTATAACATCTTTAATGATATTACAACAAAAAACACAAAACAAAACAAACACCAAGAAATTAGAACACATACAAACAAGCTGAAAATATTTGAAGGTAGAAAGCATTTTTAGGTATTTAATAACACAAAGTTAAGGAATTAAACGGAAAACATTGAGCCTATATTAATTATTCCCCACACATTAGCTTACATTATCATTTATATTAGGTTTAGCTTTTCAATTTAAGGAATCTGTACAAACTATTTGATCAGGTAAGTCACCGTTATCTCTTTGGTGCAACAAAGAGCTGCAAATTAAACTGTCAAAACGCTTCTAGAAATTAAATATTGAAATGATTTATATGGTTCTGTTTTAACGGTATAAATGTTGCCAACTCTAGCGATATTTGTTTTGTCTAATTCAGTATTGGATACTTATTGCATTATGAACTCAATTCAATATTTTATCTCAAGTTTCATCCGTTTGTTATTTCGTCAATATCAACTTTGACAGGATTAATTAGTTCAAGTCTATAATGTGTGTTTACATTGTTATTTACAATAAAAAATACATTTCCAACTTCTTGAATGCCCTTTCTTTTGGTATTCCAATCCTTCGGTCAACCGATACAGTTCAATTTGACATATTGTTAGGTGTTAAATATCTTATCTTATGATTGATTCTATGTCTAAAAGTTATCAAATTGTATTTGCAGCAATTAAAAATATACTCTATTTTATTGGCACGATGTTCCATAACAGTTAATATATGGTCTGAACATGAGCTCCATGTCTCTAAAATACTTAGGTAATCGAGTATTAACTGATTTGGTCAAATGTATAAACTGTTTGCACGGAATCTGATATGTTAGTAAAATATTTTTTAGAAGGTTTAATACACTGTTATTTAGTAGCATTTTGATTACGTTGCTAGTTTTGTTTTTGACTCGATGTATCGTGTAGTACGGAAATCACTATGATCTCTTGAATGTTCAGAAATATGTTATTATTTTAATGATATTTAATTCTGCATAACAAAAATACGTCATATGCATGCTGCAAATGTTAATACTTTCTGGCCATCATATATGATGCTTTTATTTAGCCTGTTTATAGTACTTCATTGTAAATGCTTTTTATAAGCGTTAACAAGCTACGAATGTAGGTCACCATGGACAAAATCTATGAAAGATAACAAATAATGGTCTCCAACGTTATCTTTGGAATGACCTTTTGTGCTATTAATTGTATAGAAGAAAATGTATTTGTTTTGGGCTTTCAAAACGCCACAAGTAGTAGTGACATCAGATGCCAGAATAATTAACGAGCCATATAATCCTATTGACGAGTCATATAATCCTATTGACGAGTCATATAATCCTATTGACGAGTCATATAATCCTACTGACGAGTCATATAATCCTATTGACGAGGCCTATTGACGAGTCATATAATCCTATTGACGAGTCAAATAATTCTATTGACGAGTCATATAATCCTATTGACGAGTCATATAATCCTATTGACGAGTCATATAATCCTATTGACGAGTCATATAATCCTATTGACGAGGCCTATTGACGAGTCATATAATGCTATTGACGAGTCATATAATCCTATTGACGAGTCATATAATCCTATTGACGAGTCAAATAATCCTATTGACGAGTCATATAATCCTATTGACGTGTCATATAATCCTATTGACGAGTCATATAATCCTATTGACGAGTCATATAATCCTATTGATGTATTGCTGCAACTGTTCATGTGTACTATTCAGTTATTAATCGGAGTAAGTTGAACGTTTGAATTGTGTTTGAAAATGATTGCTTTCATAATTACAATATATATATATATATATATATATATATATATATATATATATATATATATATATATATATATATATATATATATATATATATATATATATATATATATATATATATATATAGAGAGAGAGAGAGAGAGAGAGAGAGAGAGAGAGAGAGAGAGAGTTAAAAAAATCACACCAACTGATTATGAATAAGTGTGAAGTAATTCTACGCAAATGAAAGTTGTAT
The DNA here is from genome assembly GCA_029339505.1 of Unio delphinus. Classification (NCBI taxonomy): domain Eukaryota; kingdom Metazoa; phylum Mollusca; class Bivalvia; order Unionida; family Unionidae; genus Unio; species Unio delphinus. The sequence goes on along the minus strand of JAQISU010000101.1, from coordinate 5,055,840 downwards.
AGATCACTTCGAATTGAGCATGGACAAAAAAAAATGCATTCTTTGGTTGCATTTGAACTACGCGCTGCTACGATGCTGTTTTAAATGGTTGTTTGCTTTCTTCTTATTCAGATGTAGTGTGAATAGACATTATAACATATTGGCTTAAAAAATATATTCCCTTGTTATGTATTACAGTATTCTGCTATGAAGCTTATAGCCCTCTCACGTTTTTTATGTGTACCATTTTGTTGCATATATACTTTCGTTTTCCCTCCAGATTTATTTTAACGGTAAGTCACCTGCCTATTCTAGTTTGCAAATTAATCGAGTACCTAAACGTGATTTATTTATTTTAAATATTCCATCGGTAGTATGGAAAGGTATGTTTCTTTCAAACATGTTTAGTGTGAAAATTCTAGCTAAATATACAATATATTTTAAATCTTGGCAGGAATCATCATGTTATTTAATAATTATTTTTTTAGTGTATTTTCCTATCAGGAATCATCATGTTATTTAATAATTATTTTTTTAGTGTATTTTCCTATCAGCTATTATGAGGAAAAGAATTCAATAGTTTGCTTTTCACTCAGATCTTATTGGTTGCAGAAATCACATATTTCTCTTCAAAATGTATATTTCCTCGAAAGCGGGTCGATTATCATTTTATTTATTTATTTATTTATTTCAGTCCACGCTGATTGTGAAAATATTTCGATGTCCGCATGCGACCAATATCCTCCACTGACCATCCACATGACCGACAAATTCATCGTTGCTAAGTTTTCATGTGGTGGCTCGGGCTCATCAGCTAGATGACGTTTCATTCATTTTCAGCAGCTTTAAAAATATTCACTCCTTTCAGTCGCATAAATGATTTATTACTAATACTAAATTTGTCCATTTCGGTGGTTGTACTGACTATTGTACACTATATTAAATACTTGCTGGTTGTGTTGTCAAACACTTGTAACTTGTAAATATTCAAGAATGACTAATAATTGCTAGAGAAGTGTCATTCATTCATGCATTTCATTCATGCATGTCATTCATGCATTTCATCAATGCGGCTGGGCACATCGGACGATAAAGAAAATGTGGGATCATACTAAATATCAGTATTTACAGAAATCATTCAATGTAAACTTCTCGTTGTTATGTCAGCTGTATGAATTGATTTGCCCTTCAATGGTCAGTAAAGATATATAAGGTATGGGGGTTCTGTTAGTTTCTATTGTTATGATCCTTTAGTTAAATTTTGGGGGTAGGGTAAATCCCAAGATAGGAGCTCAAGTCTTAACACTTTCATGATATATCAGACCTTTATCGAATGATTGTGAGCATATAGCTCAAGACCTATTTCAAATTGATGTCAAATCATTCCAATCTGAGGTTGAACGTGGCTACCTTTTAAGCTGCATCCATATAAAATTCAGCCTCCTTCAGATCGTTTAATTTAACATGCTATCGTATCACCTAGCAAAACTTTACTGGACAAATCGTCTTTATTCTGTCGAGGAATTACGTTTATCTTATTTTCCTTGTGTAAAGGTTTTTCGAAAAGGAATCAGAAGATTCCAAAATCTTTTCGGCTGCACACCAAAGTTTTGAACAGTTATTTTATGAGCTTTTCTTGTGTGAAGGGGTGTCTAAAATGTGAGGAAAAAATGGGCACGACGTATTGTTAATGTGCGAAACCATCATTTTCACTCCAATAAAACAGAACTATACTTCGTGTTTGGGCTCTCAATAGCTTGAACGTGGGCTTCGAATAATTCACATTGACCGTGCTAGGAATTGAATATTGTGATCACACACGCAACAAAGTGTTTTCCAAAAAGGATCAAATTTTCTCCGCAAGACATCATAAGACTGTCAAGGCAAGTGTATGCAGTGGAAGTGCTCTCAGGGGAAGAGAAAGAAAATCTTCTGCGGATCTATCAATTATTGGTGCCGTTGTCAGGAGACTTTCGTTTATTAGTAGGAAAGCTGAAAGGGTCGCTATCAACCAATATAAATACAACTCTTTAGTGCCTTAACAATGTCAAGGAAATAAACCTTAATTGCACCAGTCTTCAGAAATTGCATATCGATTTGCATTCGTGACTTGCATAATAAGTGTTATATTAGAATACAAAGAGCTTTATAAATACAGAGGAACGGGACATTCTCGGATCAATTCGGTCCAGACCCGCCTCTTTAAAATATCTCAAGCTAAATATACATTAACACAGTATGATGCACAGCATCAGGCCCCACTTTAGGGAAAATGCCTCATGATTCAATACAAATATTTTTCCTGAATTCAGAAAGCATAAAATCTTGATATTAATACCATAGGGGAAATAATAACGTGGACCTTTAGAGTTTGTCGGTGTTTAGTTAGTATTGTGTAGTATTGTCCCATATCAATGATGTGGGATAGTTCTCACACAGACCAGGTTATATTATCATATGCAGCAGGTAGGGTTGTTTCAAGAAAAAGTTTCATTAACATCTAATAATGCATGACAAAAATGTGTCATATAAGAATATAAACCAAAACACAAAGATGTCAGATTGCAAAAAAGCCTAGTGAAATACTGAAAATTTCTTAACCAGATGTGCTGGAACGTTTACTGAAATCATACAATTTTGGAAAAATTTATTTTGGCAGAAAAATAAAATAAAATGATCGTTATAACAAACGACGTTAATGCAATTTGATAAACCACTATGATACCGAAATTTCCGAAACTTTGCATAGTTGTTATATGTTTGTTGTTATCAAATAGTACAATCTAGCTTACCAAATCAAAGTCCATGACTGATTGCAGTTATACACATCTAACATTGCAATTGCTGAGAATATCTAAGGGCCGAATATGTATCGATACAGAATTAGTTTATTTGCATTAGAAAGGTATAGAATACGTATTTTATTTAATAGTTAGTGTTTATATATCGTCGCCACATAAATATTTATATCATTGAAGGAATATGCTGGCAAACCCCATGACGACACATCTTCAGGGGTTGCACATAACGTTTGGTTTAGATAGAATGAACCTGCCAAACTCCAGTCTTTAATTTTGTGTGAAAAGATGACTAGACTTACTTTGACTTATTAAGGTAATTGAAAGAAAAACCAGAATATCCCCTAAATTATTTCTTCATGATTTCAACGGATTGCGTGTATCATGATTTTACAGTAAAATGTAATTTGTCTCAAGTATATTGTAACGAAGATATAATTCCACGTTGAAGGCAGACTCTTGTAAAGACGTCCCGACTCGCTCCGTGCAGACCCTTTGGAAGAGTGGTTCTGACATGATGTACGGAAGTGAAATTGTCATAGTTAAGGCAAATTTAACGACGCGGTTGGGATTTTAAAAACAATAAGGAGCGTATGAGTGTGCTATTGTGGCCCTTATTGGTACTATGACTTTATTTATATGACTTTTATATTACAATGGATGTTAAAAATAAATTCAGGTAACGTTCATTCGTCTTTATTTTATGTTTCCTTTTAAACGGGTCCTGTTCCGTACCGAGCGGTTCTATCCTCAATATACAAACTGTCTTCGATGAATTTATATTGGCATACCGATCGAAACAACTCCGGTTTGTTTCAGACGGATACAATTACTTGCACTGTATTTTCAACAGTCACCCTAGTAACGCAAGAAGAATCCAAAAATTTACGTAAAGGATTTGTCCTTCTTTTACGAATGCGTATCAAGTACAAAAGTCAGAGTCGTGGCCGATGCATTGAATAATCAAACATCTGTTTATTGCACGTTGTTCATCGTCTTCCTTGTTGTCGTTGCCAATGCATTGCATAATATTATGTTTACTGCACGTTGTTTATTGTCGTCATCAGTGTCGTTGTCTATGCATTGTATATTGCCCTGTTTAGTGCACGTTGTTCATTGTCCTAATGTGTTCTGATTCAAGGATTGCATATTATTCTATTTACTTTACGTAGTTCATTGTCGTACTAAATGTTGTGCTCTATGCATTGCATAATGTTTTGTTTACTGCACATTGTTTATTGTCGTCCACAGTGTCGTGGTATATGCATCGTATAATAGTTTGTTTACATTACGTTGTTCATCGTCGTACTCCTTGCCATGGTCAATGGATTGCTTTGTGTTCTCTTTACTTGATGCTCACGTGTGTAGCGCCCTAAATATTGTACAATGTCCTGTTTATTGACTGCTGTTATGTGTCGTACTCATTTTATTGCACAGTGCCAGGTTTTATTACACAGTGCCAGGTTTTATTACACAGTGACAGGTTCGCTGCATGTGAACATGTGTTGGAAAATATGTATTTTATGATATTGTTAAGGCCTTATTTTAGTAAACTATGTAATGGAACGAAACGAAACAAAACCAGTATGTTTTTAAAACTTAACTAATAATATTATTATTAAAGTCATAAATGAAAATATGAGAGGAAATATGTGGTGAATCCAAAATATTCATGAAAGAGTTATAAAAGTCCGAAAAAATGAAAATTCTGTGTAATTTCGGAACCAGAAATGTATTGCCTTGCCAAGAATTGTGAAGTTGTGAATAGGCGTTGTACAATATTCTGTTCAATGAATGTCGTTTTTGTCTTTATATGTGAATCTATAATTTTACGTTTGCTGCAAATTGATATGTTTCGTACATTGTCTGCATAATTTGCCGTTCGCTACCGACATTCATATGTATCTAAATCTGTGTATTGTATAATTTCCTGTTTACATAACATTTATAGTTGTCTTACTGTGGATATTCTGTTTAATTCACATTGATATGTACCGTATTATGTGTATTGCATAATTTAATTTTTACTGTACATCGAGCTACGTCGCATTGTGTATTGGACACATATTTACTGTACATTAATATGTTTGGTACTCTGTGTTTGATAATTTCATTTTTATTGTACATCGAGCTATGTCGCATTCATATTTACTGTACATTATTAGGTTTCGTACTCTGTGTATTGGATAATTTAGTATTTACTGCGCTATAAAATGTGTCATACTCTTGTGTATTGCATTATTTCATGTTTGCTGAATGTTTATATGTGTTGTATTCTTTGTCTTCCACAATATTCTATTTACTGAATGTCGTTATTTGTCGTACTGTGTAAGTTGTACAATAGTGTGTTTACTGAATGTGGGTATTTGTTGTACAAGGCGACAAATCTCTCTCTCTCTCTCTTTTTCTCTCTCTCTCTCTCTCTCTCTCTCTCTCTCTCTCTCTCTCTCTCTCTCTCTCTCTCTCTCAGTAACGAAATAATTAGCATGATATCCGAAATCACTGTTAAATATTGGCCACAAAATTGCATAGCATATCTGGCGTTAGGGTAACGGTACTCAAAACTATTTAGAACACTTATTTTAGTTCAACAAAATTCATCTACAGTAGCCTTGGGGAAATATACAGGGTTCAAATACACTCAGGAACATCTAAAACAATTTTTTTAACTACTATTTCACTCTTAACAATTCAGCAGCAGGTGATACTATTGCTTCCCATTGTACAGTCGTAATTCTTCTCTCACCATCAAATTCACGAGATATGCAAATGTTAAGCTCATTTCAAGCAAGGCAAACAATGTAAATTCAGGGCAGCCCACTTTATGTCGATTTTCGATCCAGTTCCCCTATTCTAAGGAAAATCGCCCTTAAATATATTTATATTATTCATGAATGTCTCGTTCGTGTTGCTCATACTGAAAAAGAACACCGGGATCTGGCAATTAAATGGCTGCTAATCCAGCGCCTGCTGAATTTTAACACTGTCATAGTAATTGAATCTAATTCTCTTGAATAAATTCATGTTTTCCTCTCAGTTATGGTATGGCAGTAACCGAGTGCAGACATATATGGGATATAGATATTCTAAAATGTACTGTCTGGGGCATTCGTTGTTGAGATTCTTTCCTGGAAATCAGTTCTTTGTCTCATGGATGTCACTTAGTGGAAATGATAACCTGAAAGCTATAGTGTTCGAGGTAAGATCTCTTTAATGTTTAAAAGAGTTATTCAAGCAATAAGAATGATACAGTCAGACTTTTAAAATGATCTCAAGATTATTTTTTTTATTTATTCGAAGAAAGAGACAATACTGACGTCATCCATTTCACTATTTAATTGCATTTATTTTAATCAATAAAACAGATACATCTTTCTAACACACCAGAAACAGACATAGCATGTGTCATGCTGGGATCACTTTCTTTTTATATGAACTGTATGATGTTGGCTTTCTAGTCTGATTATTTCAAAAACCTGTTAAAAATGAATAAACAAAGTCAAAACCTCTGCAAAGATCCATTTTAAAAGAACACGAACTTACGTTGTTCACTAGCTGACAATTTATTCATTGTGATATTGTCGCACAAGAATTAGGTTCGGAAACCAAACCAAGCTCTATCGTCGTGTGGTATAAATTAGAAGAAAAAGGTCTCTGAGGTAAAAGTCTTATATCTGTTACATTATAAAACGCCTAAAGGAATTCCGTAGCATGAGACAAAATAGAGAACAAAGAAAAGAATATCATAAGTAGTTAAAGGAGATGATACGGGTCCCAGATAGAATTGACATTACAGCCTAATTGGGACGAAAATTGGATCAAATGGAATTTAACATTATCTGTTTTTGACATACATGAGCATGTGTGGCAAGCAACACTGTGGAAAGTAAGATCGATTATCAAAATAATGGAACCGGTACATTAACTTGGCACTATGTGGTCTTAACATATTTTAAAATGCATGATACAACGCTCTACATAAAATAATATTACTAGCAGATTATGAGTCCATATGGGAACTACAATTACAGCAAATCTGAGATGGTATGGATGATAACAGTAGCGGTTGTGAGAAGATACAAAGCCCTACATAAATTAAACAGATTGGTCATTATCACGCTCAGAGGGAGTAAGTTATTTTTTGGACATCAGGACAAAATGGGGTATAATGGAATTTAACATTACATACAACAATGTGGCCCCTATGGGGGTTTGATGTTACGGATGACATTTTGGATGAGAGGGAAAAGGAACCGGATGGTTAAGTGGGACAAATGATAAATAAACATGCCAGATGACACAATATGATAAGCATACAATAGTGGAAACAAATTCTTGAAATTTGAAAATAAATACAAGTCAGCATTGTTCTAGTATTAACTTTATCATCAGTGATAAGCAATGAATTGTTTTATTACCATAGTAATATGACGAGCATAAAGTAGTAGGCGAAGCTGATTAACATCCTTGAACTTACTATCCATCACACATACCAGGTTTGTGTAGTTTATGTTACAAATTTTAGGTACAATCTCTTCACACACACACACACATATTACCGAGGTCTAACAAGCATAGAAAGAAATGAATGTTGAGTGACATGGGCTATTATGGTTTGTCTATAAGTGTTTCTCATCCTAATACATGCATTCCCAATTCAACAACTTTCTTTGTAAATACATATATAAGGAGTAAGGGTATACTATGGTGGTCAACATACAGAACACAAGTACACTGATTACGAGGGATGTTACGTTGTTGGCATCCGTTAATCTCGAGAGACGATGTGTGCCCAAGAGAAATGTCATGGCTGGTAGTTTTACCATGTCTATAGTGGCTATGTAGCCCAACACGGGAGTGGCAGTCCTTACTGCACTTGCAAGTTGAGTCTTGTTTATGTTGGAACTACTTCTTCTTAGTCCGAGATCGCTTTTCATCAGCTGGTAAGCGTAGCTTGTCCTCGTCGGCCTTCAAACAAGTGATCAGAGCATGTTACAGCTAGGACTGTCTAGAGCAAGCTCTTCCCAGATATTCACATCGATGTCAAGGGCTTTCATATCGTCCTTGCATACGTCCTTGTAGCGGATATGTAGCCGTCCGATCGTCCTGTTGCCAGAGGCAAGTTCTAACCCACTTACATAAACCAGCCATCTGATGTGACGCTGTCGAAGGATGTGTGACCATGTTGGGAATCTTGTGACGTTCAAGCACCTTATTATTTGTTATTCGATCACCCTAAGTAATCCCTAGTATGCGTCAGAGACATATCGTGCAAAGCACTCTGTCGTTTCTCTTGTGAGGCGTACAGTCCAGGTTTGGCATACGTAGGCACTGTACACATAGATCTTAGTGTTCAGGGTCAGCATACTGTTGTTCCACAATATTTGTGACAACCTGGAGAGAGTTGTTGACGCCTTTCCAGGCCGCATGTTGAGCTCAATATCGAGCGATAAGTTATTGGTGATGGTAGAGTCGAGGTACGTGAACTGACTTATTACCTCAAGTTCTTAACTGTTGATGATAATGCTTGGAAGTCCACGTTCTGAACCATCACGTTTGTCATCTTTTAGACTAATAATCAGCCTAAACTCACCAACTCACCGCATGCTTATGACTCGTAAACCCCCCTTCTCTCTCTCTCTCTCTCTCTCTCTCTCTCTCTCTCTCTCTCTCTCTCTCTCTCTCTCTCTCTCTCTCTCTCTCTCTCTCTCTCTCTCTCTCTCTCTCTCTCTCTCTCTCTCTCTCTGATTCATTATGGCATTCATGGTTGGTTCTTCCAAAAACGTGTCTGTATGAAGCCTCACCTAAATAAGATAGATATGTGAGGAATAAAATATAAATATGAACTAATTCGCATTTATTAAAAACACATAACAAATTAATTGATATGCAAATTCTTTCTGTTTGTATGTTTATTAGCCTGTCAGAATCGCATTATCTCAGAAAATGTAATGGCATGCTAAATGTGTAAGTGCGACCCACAACGTTTCTGGGACTTCTGGGACCTATTGTCTGCAAACTTTAGAATTAGTATCAATAATTTGATAAATTTCCATATTACACACCAACTGACAATTTACTCGAACACTTTGCTTAAATCGAGTGTCTCGTGGGATTTCGCTTGTTTTCGAGTTTATAAATATAACACTTACTTACTCTATCTACGGTAACTTCACTAACAACAAACACGAAAAGTATATCAAAGGATATAAACATTGTCTATGTAGGTGTAATTCACTGTCAAGAAAATTATTTTGATTCCGAATTTAAATTCAGTATTAATATTGCAAATCAGCTATAGTGATTAGGAAAAAAAAATAACTTTTAATATCCACATTCGCTTTTTTTTGAGTGTATGGGCACACCGACGAGTATTAAAATGCGATTAAATTTATGTTATAAAGGTAGCATTGTCACCAGAAGTCACCGAAACTACAAACTCTTGCGAATCAAACAAGATCACAATGGTCAACAAACTGACCAACCGATAAATTAAAGACTTCGGGAATTATACAGAGTATTCACTTGTGATTAGGTATATATCATCATGCTTTAATCTTCAATTATTTACGTTCACCATTCGTCTTTTAATTTTCAAGAATTCGAGATGATTGTTCATTCTGTGGTTCTTATAAAAATGCAGAGAAAAAGTACTTTAATTTTCAATTACATTTGACTCGTCGCGAGCTTACATTAATTATGGCGTGAAGAAAACGTGTTTTTGATAAATAATTGAAACGCAGTCAAAAAACATCAGTTGATATAATTTGGGAATTATGAATTGCTTAAATGTTATACTTGACAATTATTCTTCACTTTATTCTTTAGTAGTGTAGTTGTATTACAAAAAACAATTGTTAACTGGCTAAAATCCTGTACAACTGAAATTTTAAAAATAAAATTAATTTGGAGTCTAATCAAATGATTTTTTTGGGAAGTAATATAGGTAAAAAAATGTTTTAAATTATTTTGTATTGATTCAAATTAATTTTCGATGAAGAAAAAAAGTCTTTTCATAAATTTGCATTTTAAGCAGAAAACGAAATTTTTCTTCGCAGTAAGTAAATTATCTTTGAGCGGAGTGAACTGAATTAATGTGATCGAATAGAACTGATTCTATTTTTAGAATAAATACGCTTCTGTTGGAATAAACTACTTCCTTGACGAGAGAAATATAGATTTCATATGAAATAAAAAATGGCTCATATATCGGCTTCAACTAATAAGAGACAGGTAAGCAAAAATGATGAAATAAAGATAGAAATTAAACTTGAGTCGACATGCAATGTGATGAAGAGGGAAATTAAAACATGTGAGTCGAAATGCAATGTGAAGAAATACAAAGGAGACTCGTTCTTTCTTTGAAACAGCGTCACTCCCAGAGTCTTTCCAACAATAACCAAAAAAGCACTTTTCTTTTTAACTTTGTCACCATATTCAATACGTTTTTTCATTAGTATAAACATGTTTATGTATGATGAGATGATCTCATCAATTTCACCCACTTTACGACACAACGTGGTTGAGGGACGGGTCAAAAACAATGATTCAAATTATTTCTCCACTGTCCTAAGTGAAAATCTGACATGGACCGTTTATGGATCATGTTATGGTGACCTTAGATATGTGCCCGACTGCATGGTCAGGGGCTTTTAAGTTAATCCGCCTCTACTGGTAATGATAAAACCCAATCTCTTGTTACGTGCTTAGGCTCGAATAAGCAGCAACATAGAAAGAAGTGAAAATAACAAGCTTGTAAAATTTAACAAACAATTTATTAAGTACAAATATTTTCATAAAAGAAAATAAATAAACTTACGGGAATCAAGTCCAAAAAATAATCCAAAAGAGAATTCACAATATAATCCACTAGTGGAATTGCAAGAGTCCTGATAATAAAATGTCCTAATAGTTCCGGATTCGAATCTTGACAATGTAATCCAATATGGACGACGATGTCACGTGATGAAGTCAGTTTTAGTTTTATAATAATCCAAATCAAAATCTATAAGCACATATTCTTTTCCAGATAAATAACAAAATAATTCCTCTTGCTCCAAACGAATTGACACAATTTTCAGTACACGGTAATTAAAAATAACTCAAAAAGAAGACACAACTTAATATTATAAAAGCCCAACTTCTACTAAATATCTCGCTCCAAAACATCACTTTATACCTGTTTTTACGTAAACAAGAAAGGGGTCACGACCTTCCATAATCTTTCTGAACAATCTCACGTTCAAGAAATCACGCAAACATCGTAGGATTCAATATAGAAAGATGTCCTTGGAAACAACCAATCATTTTTAAAGTAAACCTCTAATGTCCTTGGAATCAACCAATCATTTTAAAACCTTATTTACAACTCTGAAGCAAAGTCAGAAAATGAAGTTAACATCTGGTGTTTACTTGTAAGGTATATAGGTCATCCATTTGTAGCTAATTTCTCCCAACTAACTAATGTTAAACCCAAAATGTCAAATTTGAATCAGATAAACAAAATTAAATGATTTAAATCAAATATACGTAACACTCTGCTTTTGTGACCCAGTTCACTAACTGTCGCCATTATTAACAATCGCACCGATACACAAAATTTGTATCTAAGATTATGATGACAGCCAATTAAAAAGATCAGCCAACAAGTAGGAATGAAAAGCAAGTTATACTTGACCTTACCTTTCATTAATTTTCAATAATGTAAATACGCTGTGAATACATAATTATACAGTTTATGTGTGGGATTCCTCATTATGCCGATTGATATTACCAAAGATCAATGATTTTACTGGAATATAATAATGATATTGTATGTACAATGAAACAGATTTAATCCACATTTGTAAACCAGAGTTTATCTAGAATTAACGCTTTGGAAAAAACATAGTGTTGGAAGAGGGTTGAGTTTAAAAGTGCAGTACACGTTCTTAGTCAGTGCTAATATGTTCAAACTCTGTCGTTTCTTTATTTCGTATTGTTAGATTAATTGGCAGATGAAACTTAGATCTGCAGTTGTGAATCTCTTTTTTGGATAAGGCTCCTCAGTTCGGTTTTTAATTTCCTCGCAAATAATTATATACAGTCTGAGCGCCTCATTACATTTTATTTTCAGGTTTTTTTTCAGTAGTATAATATTATATCAGTCTAATATTTCAGAATCCACTAAAACTAATCGGTGATTTGAAAACAACCTTGAAATTATAATTTCTATTGTCTAACGAAATAGTCACCGCATTGTTGTTTCTCGAATAACACTTCCCAATAACAGTTACCTTCGATATTTTGACTTGACCGTCAACTAACTAGGTTTAAATGAGTTGGAAAATATTCCAGTGTGTTAAGTATTTAATCTATTCCAGTTTTTGTCTTTAAAATGTATTCAAGGCAGATTAAATTATCATCATCTATTTTCACTTAACTCAGAATATTAACCTGACGCTTTTATTGTTTTTTCCATTAGGTCTCTAAGGGTACATGTGCCGAATATTAAAATAGCAATTCGCGTACGGGATGGTAGGCTAAAGATACCAATCGGAATAGAATCTATTTGGTGTGGTTGTATCTTTTGCACAAACATGGAGGAGGACGGACGAAACAAAAATATCTCACAGGCAAGCAAGCATACATATAGTCAAAGAAGAACGAAATAAGGACAGTGTGTTTGGGGCTCGATGTTTTTAATCGCCAAGCAACATAAGTTAATCATTTGATGCAATGAAGTTGGAGTAAAGCGCATTACCATCAATATATTCTGGTGGCTCATTCTGTCTGATCGAATAGTTTTGGTCTCGAGTCCGGCATGCAATTTGTCCTTTGGACAGCTATTTTTTTTCAACTCATGGCTCTTACTCTAAGCATTTAGTATATCATTCGAAACTGATTTAGTACTCTGTACAAGTCGTTTATGCATGTACATACGAATTTATTTCGCCATGTACATACGAATTTATTTCGCCATGTACATACGAATTTATTTCGCCATGTACATACGAATTTATTTCGCCATGTACATACGAATTTATTTCGCAAGATAAATTGATCTCAACTGAATTCTTGCCTGAGAGAGATAAAAAGCCAACTCTTATGAAAAGTAGGTAATACTGTAGTACTATCAAGTGATTTACACCGATCGCATTGCAACTATGAAATCAATATTTTCATGGGTTTTCTAGTTCTAAAAATACCCCGTTGGCACGGAAACGTGACGTGCATTTTGCATTCAAGTCGTTTAGTAACATCATGATATATTATGCCTGCTTACAGAGCATGAAAGGTTTGGTGCTTTTTCTCTTATTGAAATATTGCTATTAAAGTCAATATTCACTTTGTCTATCATGGTAATATTTTCACGAATCTAAATATGAAAATCAAACTCAGATGTGGACCAAATAGTAGGACTAAAAGTATGTATCAGTGCATAACCAGGTCAATTCAAATTATTCATTGGCACGACACATGTTCGTTTTTCTTTTGGCAATGCAAGTTTTAAAGGTACGGACGTAAATAACGAAATAAATCTTAAACATTTTTTCTTCTTCAAATTAGCTCTATCAAAATATAAAGACCAGTTCGAAAGGTATCTTTTGTTTCGTCATTCTAGTTTGCACACAGTAAATCATTTGTACATTCTTCGTGGAACAAAATTCACAATCCAAACATATACAACTCTTTCCCTTCGTGTGGAATCTAAAATAATTTTGGACTAACATGTGTGCCTGTGTCATATATTTATCTAGGAATTTCAAAACAAGTAATAGGTTAGAAAAAGTCTAGAATGTAGGGAACTAGTTTCAATTTAACACACTCTCTGTAGTTCCTAAGAATATTCATTTTAATTCCTTGTATAGTAAAATAACTGTTACTTAGTGAGTCTCAAAGCATAAGTGTTAGGAACAGTTTAGAAGTGTATTTGCCATTTCAATATTTTGATAAAAGAATATGTGATCATCCGTTAACTCTAAAGGAACAAAATATTTCAAAGGTACGTTATAATATACCTTTACATACATGAGAAAGTATATATGATATATCCGTCAAATCTAAAGGAACTTAAAATACCATTATATACAACAGGCGTGAGAAAGGTATATATGATCATCCGTCAACTCTAAATAAAATAAATCTTTCAAAGATAAGTTATACCGTTATATACAATAGACATGAGAAAGGTATATCTGATAAATCCGTCAACTCTAGCAGAAATAAATATTTCAAAGATAAGTTATAATATACCGTTATACGCAATATACATGAGAAAGGTATATATGATCAAATTGCTAAACAAATATATTTTGCTTTACAGAATTATTTTGGATCTAACAACCATTGAAGTTAATTCCATGTCCATATGTTTTTAGTATTTCTTGCTGGTGAACATTATGTAAATTCCATATATTAATTGCCATCGTTATCGCTTCCTAGAATATTCTTCGTTCGTTTGTTAAAAAGACTATAGCTACAGTTGCAAATCCGAACAGTACTTGACGGCGATTGAATAAAATTATAATTACAAGCTTCAGAGAATAAAGCATTCATTTGTACTTAGACTGGTCGTAACTGAAAATGAATCGAGTACTGCCCAACCTGCAAACAGTGCATTCAGCTGACTTTTCTATCAGCAAAGATACATTATTCCTTGTACCGTAGCATCAGTTTGTAAGAGTGTACATTGGATTGTCATGACGGGTGTTGTTCTGTAAATAACGGGCATTTCTTTGTTATCATACATCATAATACATTAAATACCTCCAGATATTTAATTCTATGGACATGTGTTGGTCTGCAAGAGTTGGTTTGGGTCATCATAGCATATATCGTACATGAACAGCCTAAATTTTCATTTGTACTGATGTGTGAAATCTATAATTGTGATCATTTCTTACTATTTATACCATGCATGCTCCATTCACTTTCATCTACTTTGTTTGCGTGTGTGTGTGTGTGTGTGTGTGTGTGTGTGTGTGTGTGCCATCGTATTATGACACAACATTTGTACTATATATGCATTTGTTTGTAAATGCATATCTCTTTTATTGTATGCATGCGCGTTTTCCATTACGCAACATCATTTAATTCTTTTTCACACATACGCATTAGTTCGTGGATATTAGATGTTTATTTTTGTAAAGATATGTGTTGGTTTGTAACAATATGTCAAGTTACCCTACCATGATATGTCAAGTTACCATACCATAATATTCCCAACGTGTGTGGATGTTGGATTGGTAGTAAAACAGTTATTAAAGCATACACTCTTTCCTTTTCATTACAGTTCCATTGTAAATATTTATATGAGTTATAACATGATGTCCCTTGAATGGTAGCATTAATTTGCTAAGATGAGTGCTGGTTCGTAAATGCGTGTATTTGTATGTAAGAATGGGTGTTTGTCATAATATTGCAATGAAACTAGGTTATGTACTATTTGCATGTATGTTGCCGTTGATAGCTTTGTTACGTTTTAGTGAATATATGTTGGTTATGGGTGGTTCGGAAGGTATTTATCCACCCCCGTAATTATCCAATTTCCAGAAGATATGTTATAATGTCCACGGGACTTTATGACAACATGAAATAGTTTTATACAATGACGGTCCCTAATTTCGCAACATAATGAATTCTCTGGATAGTGTTGGTGTTCGCACTTAGTTATTTTAAATATGAATATTTTTTCGCATTGGGATTTGAAATCGTGGTTTGTGTTGCATAGCGAAAGATACTAATAATCGGCTCAGAAAGGCTTACTGATTAATCAAATAGAAAACACGCATATGTGCATTTATTAGAGATCGTGACATGTGGTCAATGGGTCATTAGGAAACAGTATTGGAAGTAGTTGCACATTTAAGAATCTTTCTGAGGACACAAACTGATGTTTTGAGGTGTTTGGGTAAAGGAAAAGAAATTGAGTTCAAGCCGCGATCATGCAAGTGTAAGATTTGCTAGGTAATGAGACTCCACGGGTACGGAAATATCGAATCCCATTTAAAAGATATATGTTGTTACATGTAGGTGATGGACTTAAATTTAAACAAGCTGCAATAAATTGAATTGTAAATGTAACATATAGGAAGAACTGAATGTTTATAAATACATATACTCACAAAATCTGACCAAACAAAGGAGGAAGAACAAGAATTGTTGCATACATGATTGATAAAATAAAAGGGAATCCATAGCAAATAGCCGCTATATTTTTAGAGTTTCTCACCCCACCTCCTATCATCGTGGCTGTAGAAATATTTGCCATCATATGCCTTTAGTCTGCCACAAGAGAGGCTGTCACGGAATTGTGTATGACTAGTATCAATATGTATATGTTGTCAAAAATTTACTCTGATTTTGCTGCCGTGTACAGCGTCATCCGAGGGTGGTTAATTATTTATCGGCTCTAGTTATTTCGAAACCCTGAGAGCGACTCAACCCATGCTGCATGTGCAAATTGCCTACACCAGCCAATATCCTTTTGCTCGATGTATTTTAGAAATGTACTGGTGCCCTGCCAGTTTCGAAAACAAGTCCTTCATGGCTAGCATCGGTTCAGCATCAAACACGGTGACTTTATTTAGTTGTCGAAAGTCTATACAAAACCAATTTGTTCCGTCCTTTTTTCTAAACAGTACCACGGGGGAAGAATATGGGGAGTTTGAGAGTTCAATCACTCCCAGATCTAACATTTTACCTACTTCCTCATATATTGTATCCTGTGTATTAATGGGTATCGGATATCCCTTAATTCTGAGAGGCTCTGAGGTATTCAAGTTTATCTCGTGCGTTGTTAATCCTGTATTACCTGGCCTATCTGTAAATACGTTTGGGTACTTACTCAAAATTTCCCTTAACTGCCGACGCTGACACTCATGTAAATCTAGGCACACGGTGACCATATATATTCCCTCTTTCCCTACAAACATGGGGTACTCAATGGGAATTTCTGTGTTGAAATCTAATTGCGGTTCGTCCCACGGCCAACAGAATCGTGATACGTCACTATTTACGTGAGGCCAGTACAACTCCCTGAATACTCTGTCGGTTGGTTTTCGCATGCTTAAGTGGCCCGCCATACTGGACTCGTGCGCCACTCTCAGTACATGTGGCCTGAATTTCTGAGGGACAACTAATCGGAAATACTTTCTATCGTCCGACGTGGTAAATTCTCTATACATTAAACCTTTGTTACGTAAGAATTTAGAGCTCACAACGCCTTTACAATGTTTCACGGTACCGGACACGATTCTCTTTGCGGTCGCGCTCAAAGACGCGTCCTGATTTTTCTCACGCGTATATTCATTGCGCGAGATATCAGTCAAGACTTCTGAAACTTTTAACTAACGTATCGGTTTTTTATCCGCCTGCGCCTGCGCCATAGTTTAGATCGTTTGTATAATGGGAAACCGGAAGTCAGAGAGGGTTTGGAGTCTGGATCCCTCGACATTTCCGATAGTTAAATCATTTATGGAGTTTTCCATACACAGTGCTTCCACGGTTCCCGTCAGAAAAGGCGTCTCTATATCTATTCTCGCGACGGGGACACGATCAATCGATTGATCTAATAACATGCACGGGGATTTCCAACCAAGCATTTGGTCTTCTTTAACGAGACTCCGCTTTACCACGACGCCTGTGCACCCGGTGTCGCGTAAGACTGTGACTTCTTGTCCGTTGGCGGTACACGTAGCAGTCGTTACACTCACCTCTGGAAAAAGACAAGTGCCGATCCGCTGAATAGCATCGTGACTGACCTGCACACGCACTTCGGACTTGTATACAATATTCGCGTTATTAGATGCCGAACTATCACGATGAAAATGCATCGCACTTACCGCCCCCTAACCATGCTCTGCTTTCGATAGCGACCGCGACTCTCTGGACGAACCCCTTCCTTTTCGGAGAATCGGGCATAATGTGAACCCATTCCTTACAGGTGAAACATTGTCTATCCCTTCGATATGAACCCTTCCCAGATTGACAATTTCCACCTTTATTCGTTCTAAGTTTCTCGGGTTCTCTGGGTCTCTAATCATTATCTTGATTACCTCCCTTGTTATCCCTTAAATCACACTCTGGGTACCTCCCCGAGCTTCGGCAAAATAGTCTGTCTGGGTAGCCATATCAGAGATATTATTGACTTTTACCTCAGGAACAAATGCAATTCCTTACCACAAGTGTTTAACAACTGGTTCCGGAGTAAAACAATCGGTAAGGCCCTCGAATGTTTTTTGTATCTTGCCACATTCAACCCACCGCTGGAAATAATTTCCCGTCCGACAGATGAACTGGGTGAATGTCTTGCCTTTCTCGGGTTTAATATATGTTCAACTTTTTGCGGAACCATTGCTCTGTCAACTCGTATCTCTTAAGGAGTGCCTCTCTTAACGCTTCATAGTTCAATGCGTAGTTTATAGGTAGACTCGAATACACATCTAGCGCTTTACCATTAAGTAACGTGCTAAAATGGAGCGACCAATTATCTCTTTCCCACTTCTGGATGGTGGCATATCGCTCAAACCGATGTAAATAACTATCTAAGTTTTCTTTGTCATCATCAAAAGGGGGTAATT